>JAFEMH010004051.1:35000-229396 GCA_022495995.1 Adenophora triphylla var. japonica | reverse complement strand
TAATCAAAAATAAATAAAGGCTTAGAAATGAACTAAAAATTGAACGGGTCAAAAATTAAGCACGTATGCACTAATTATTAATTATTTGCACTGTTGCACGAGCCCGAGGGACGGAAGGGATACTCGATATTTGGTTGAATGAAACCATGGGCGTGCACGCAGATTTCTTAAAGGTGAACGAATGTGGGGAGTTGCTTGGAAATGTTTCCAATTTAGGGGCAGTACTGTGACTGCAGAGGATTGACCAAGTCGGCTGCAGAGGAGAATCGGCCAGGACTTGGAATGAATTTCCAGATTTTCTTTAAATGTGCGATTTCAGCTTTGGTCAATTGGTTCAGAAAGAAATGTATAGTTTTTGATCATTAAATTTGAATTCTCTCAAACTTCCAAGGTTCCCTTCATTTTTCATGGCTCCGCTTTCCCAAGTTATCGTCTTCGGATGCAAGAAGCGATATTTGGACAACTTTCAGTCGTGGGTACGGAACCACACGAGGCAGAACAAAGGGTTTTTCAAAGGCTGTTACGAGATTAAATCTGTTTGGGCTTTGAAGGAGCTCATGCCAAATTTAGGATCTTTTGAGAGCCGCGTCTCGGTTCTGGGATGTACGGAGGAATGTGTACAGCTTTTCGTACAACGAAGTCACTCCTACGTTTGAAGATTTCCGGGCCGTGCAGGAGGACTGAAACGGACAGCTAGTTCTTCCGTACGTTGGTGGCATGGCCCTTTGTTGAGAAGCTAGTGTCTTTGTTTGGTATCTCGGGTTGGAGAAGCATACGGGATGCGTCTGAGGATACCGATTACGTTGGCATTTCGGGACTACGAAAGATTTGCGGAGGAGGGGAGCGTCTTTTCGTGGGACGCATTTGCTCTATGCGCGATTGCTACTCTGTTCACATTTACATCTGCAGGTGTGTGCCATCACGGTGTGCTGGACTGGTGAGGCGATGCGGAGTGGGGAGACATCGTGCCGTTGGTCTTGGGCGAGACATTCGGGGCATAGGTCGGATGGCGACCGGTAGCCGATACATGTGTGGAGGGAGTCTCGCTATGCTTACCATGTGGTTGAGGGAGAGGCTACGAGATGATGCACGAGGTGCCAATGTCTTGTGACGCTTGCGCCTCGCGACGTCCTCTGGTGATAGGGGCGTCAGGCTGGCTGGAGCTCACGGATGGCCGGGCTTTGCACGCATCACTTGCGATGGTGGGTTCCCCATTGGAAGTTAAGCTGAGACTTGTAGGACCGCTCGGGAGAGGTGTTGATCGTCGAGCTGCGGCGGTGTCTCGGGACGTCTTTCTATATTCCATCATTGGTTACGCGACGGTGCAGTGGGCTGGAGCAGGTGCATGGCTAACGATTCGAGTTATCTTGCTACCTTTGAGGTAGGATCTCTGCGGATGGAGGATCCTTCGACGCTGTGCGATCACTCGGTGGTGGCAATACACGTCCTTTCTGCCGGGGTTCTCTTTCACTTGGGAGAGAGGCACTGTTACGTTGGCGCTTGATATACGGGCGAGTACGAAGAGTGTATAGGGGAGACACGAGATGGCTATCTTGTGGAGATGGAGTGGTGTTGGGTGCGATCACTGGACGGCTCGACCTTGAGGAGATCCGAAGCAAGGGCTAACCACAGGAATCGGGCTTTGCGATGTCATGGCTGATTATGAGACAAGTGCTGATCGGGAGGCCAATCAAAGCACTTGTGATGATGGCTCGAAGCGAGGCGACTCGAGACGAGCTAGAGAAAGGGCTGCGTTGACGGCCGCGAGGCTTGATGGAGGCGTCGGGAAGAGTCCACGAGCCGGGTAGGAGGCCTACCCCGAATATTTCTGCGAAGGTGAAGAACACTCGCCGGGGAAAAGGGAAAGGGAAGAAGGATGAAGGACCAAGTTCGGGAAACTAGGTTGACCTTCTTTGTCGAGTATCCAACCATTGTAATTGCGAGACACATTAATTGATTAATGTTTTATTGTAGTTTTGCTAGCGTGTAGCGAGTCAGAGTTGACCGTGCTTGAACTCATCAAAGAATGTTTTAACCGTTATGAATTTGTAGGTTAAATGACAAGAGTTTTCGAAACACAAGCAATTGATGCTTATTGTATTTTTTTTTTTTTAGACCAAACCAATGATGAGCTGCCTACGTTCCCCTTTTACAATTGGACTAAGGGGCTCGGGTCACCGTAGTTTGACACTTTAGGTGAATTTGAGAAAAGTAAAGACAAAAGAAGTGCGACCCTATTTTTACCTGGATCATTAGCGGGAATGTATCCGGTTTGGGTATTACTCTTTTAGCATTTTTAATTCTTGAGGGGACGGTGTATGGGAAGGAGAGTTGACTCGTGCTCTTCCTCAAATGAAGTATCTGCGGAGCTTGCTTCCGTTCACGGGAGTTAACGAAAGGGTTTCCGTCCAAGTCAATACGCTAGCTTCATGGCTCCTCCGGAGAAGATTCTTTGTACCACGAACGGTCCTATCCACGTAGGCTCCCACTTTCCGAGGGGATTAGTCTGCGTAGGAGGCTTTTCCTTTAGCACCAAGTCGCCTTCTCTGATGTCTCGGATCTTGACTTTCTTGTCGAATGCTCGGGCCATTCTGCTTTGGTAGGCTCGAGTGTGTTCCATGGCTTTCAATCTGCGCTCGTCGAGTAGAGCAAGTTCGTCGTGACGGCTCTGTAGCCATTCGACTTCATTGATCCCGTTTTCCAAGAGGACTCGGAGGGATGGAATTTCCAATTCTATGGGCAACATTGCTTCCATTCCGTAGGTAAGCGCGAACGGAGTCTCCCCTGTGGCGGTTCTGACTGACGTTCTGTATCCCCAGAGGGCTAGATGTAGCTTTTCGGGCCAGTCCCGACCTCTAGTGGTCATCTTTCTGATTATCATGGCGAGAGTCTTGTTGGCTGCCTCTACTGCACCATTGGTTTGTGGTCTGTAAGGAGAAGACTTGTGACGTGTGACTCTGAATTCGGTCAGTAGTTGGTCACAATCTCCTTCGAAGTGAGTCCCATTGTCGGAGATGATCTCGTTGGGCACTCCGTATCGGCACATGATGTTCTCTCGGATGAACTCGGCCACCTTCTTAGAATTCAGTACCTTGTACGATCTGGCTTCTACCCATTTGGTGAAGTAGTCGACTGCGACTAAAATGAACTTGTGACCATTGCTCCCTGGAGGAGTGATCTTGCCGATGACGTCGATTCCCCATGTGGCGAAAGGCCATGGCGTAGTCATGCAATAGAGTTCGTGAGGTGGGATGTGATTGAGGTTGGAGAACCGTTGACATTTGTCGTAGCTTCTGACGAACTGGATGCAGTCTGTTTCCATTGATATCCAATAGTATCCCATACGGAGAATGATCTGTGTCAATGCTCGGGCGTTCATGTGCGGACCGCAGGTTCCGTTGTGAACTTCGTTCATTAGCTCGCTGGCTTTTTCTTTGTTTACACACCGAAGGAGTGGCCCTTGATGGCGCTTCTTGTACAACATACCCCCCAGAATGACGAAGTGGGATGCCAGGCATTTTAATGCCATCATGTTTTTGGCTTTGATCCCTTCTTTGTATTTTCCATCCTCATTTGTGAAGGAAGCTTCTCCTCTTTGGAGGTACTGGTAAATCTGATTGTACCAGGGTTCGTCAATCATTTCTTTTTCTTTTTCGATCTCACAGCAATAGGCGGGTGTTTCCCGTCTGCCTATTCTGAGGGGTTTTACTGCTTTCCCATCGGGAATTTCGACAAGAGAGGCGAGGGTTGCCAGGGCGTCTGCGAAACGGTTCCTGTCTCTTGGCAAGTAGTGAAAAGAGATGTCCTTGAACTGAGCAATGAGCTCCTCCATGTACGTGTGGTACTTCTGAAGGCCAGAATCTACCGTCTTCCATTTGTTGGACACTTGATTGATAATTAATGCTGAGTCTCCATATACATCCAGTTCTGAGATGTTGCGCTCGAGGGCAGCTTCCAAACCTGCTGCACACTTCGTATTCTGCTGCATTGTTGGTCGCTTCAAAATTCAGCTTGATGGCTATGGGAGTATGCTCGTCCTTGGGATCGACAAGGAGCATTCCAATGCCATTCCCCTTCTTGTTGGCTGCCCCATCGAAGAAGAGTTGCCAGCGGTTTCTTATTTGTCAAGTGAAAAAGATTTTGTCGTCCGGAAATTGCGGATCGGGACCCTTAGGTTCATTGCTTGGGAAGTCGGCCGGGCGATCTGCCATGACTCTACCCTTTGTTGATTTTCTGACCATGTACTTGATGTCGAACTCAGCCAGGAAGAATGACCACTTGGCTAGCCGCATTGACAGTGATGGCTTGTCAAAGAGATATCGGATGGGGTCCACTTTGGAGACCAGGAGCACTGAATGCGACCGCATGTAGTGTTTCAGTTTCCCGACTACCCATACCAAGGCGGTACAAGTTTTCTACGATCTTTGAGTAGCCGAGTTCACTTCCTTGAAGCTTCCGGCTACGAAGTAGATAGCATGCTCAACCTTGGAATCTTTACGCTCTTGTGCCGGCATTGCTCCGATTGACGTGTGCATTCTTGTCGGATACGGGAGTAGTGGCTTGTCTTCATGTGGTGGGCACAGTGGGGGATTAACCAAGTAGGTCTTGATCATCTCAAAAGGCTGTTTGGCACTCGGAGTCCCATTTGATGTCGGCATTCTTTTTCATCGGTTTGAACATGGGCTCGCGAGAGAGATGTCAACATGTTGATGAAGCGACTGATGTCTTGAAGTCTTCCCATGAAGCTCTTTACTTCGTTAGGGTTTGAGGCGACTTCATGTCGATGATGGCCTTGATCTTCTTGGGATCGGCTTCGATACCTCTTTCGTAACCATGTACCCCGGTACCTTGCCGCGCTTGACGCCGAAGGTGCACTTTGCCGGGTTTAGCCTCATAGAGTGCTTTCGAGTCTATTGAAGAACTTCCTCAAATCTGTCATGTCTTGCATGTCCGATCCCCCGGAGTGGATGATCATGTCGTCGACATATACTTCGATTTCTTTGTGAATCATGTCATGGAAGAGGGTACATTGCGGCCCGTGTAAGTAGCCCCGACATTCTTCGGACCGAACGGCATGACCGTGTAACAGTATGTCCCCCATGGAGTGGTGAAGGCGATCTTGGCTTGATCCTCCTTGGACATTTTGATCTGGTTGTATCCGGCGAACCCGTCCACGAAGGACTTTACTTCGAAATTTGCCGTGGTGTCGACCGGCATGTCGATGTTAGGCAATGGGAAATCATCCTTAGGGCCGGCCTTGTTGAGATCCCGGAAATCCACAGACATCGACCTTTCCGTTGGCCTTGGTGACCGTCACGATGTTGGAGAGCCAAGACGGGTACTCAATAACTACGATGAAACCAACTCGGAGCATTTTCTCAATTTCTTCTTTAACTTGCAAGGACCACTCTGGCTTGATCTTGCGCGGCTTCTGTTTGACGAGGCTTGGATTCTAGATCCGGGGGAATTCTGTGCTCCCACGATTGAGGGATCTAGTCCTGGCATGTCCCGATATGACCGAGGCGAACACGTCAACATACTCCCGGAGGAGGCTTATCGGGGCTTCTTTTACGCATCGGCGAAGAAAGCGCCAGGCTTGTGTCTCTTTAGGCTCTTGCGGCGACCCCAGGGTTCACTTTGGTCATAACCTCTTCGGCGGCTTGGGCTCGGTTGTCCTCTTGAGTCAACTACACGCTCGAGAACTTCCTTAATGTATTGGTCATTTAATGTGTACGCTTCTTTGTCAATTGAATTATTAACGTCTTTTAAGTTGTTTGTTAACTTATCGATTGTTAAAGTGGCAATGAGAGGATACTCAGAAAGGTCGAGACTTTTCATTAAACAAGAACGGGAATACATGATTGGCTACATTATTATAGTCCTTCGGCGTAAGGCCGTTGGATGACTCGGAAGGGCCCGGACTCGACAAGGACGACTCGGAGGGTGAGACCGGATTTAGGGAGATGTGGGTGCGGGCCCGGCTTGTCTTCCGGTTCTGCACTGGCTTGCCCTTGGTCCGGTGAAAGTTACCCAATTCTTCGGTGGCATTGTTGGATGCTTGATGAGGGTGCGGGGATCGATAGGCTTGGCCTGCTGTCCCAATCATGGCAATCATCTTTGTTGTCGGAGCCCCGATCGATCAAGTTGGGCAGCTCCATGACTTCTTCAAACATACTACGTAGATTTGGTCCACCGAGAGGCGTCTTCTATGAATTCTGGTTCCTTACGCCGGACTTATTGTCTCGAATGTGGCCTCGGCGGCTGATCCGAACAATCTGTTTCCCATGGAGAGTACCTTGAATTGCTCCTCCAAGTGCAGGATTCCCTTGAATGTGTACTCATCTTTGGGCTGTGGTGGCGGTTGGTCGAGGTAGAGGCTGTGATGTCGAGGAACGCTCCCCTTATCGGATTAGCTTTGAGTCCTACGAAATGCTTGAGGTCCCGTGCTAGCTGTTCCATTCGTCTGTAGTCTCCGTGCCGACTATCCAGCTTCTTTCTCATCTTCATCAGTTCATTGTCGGTCCCTCGATTCTGCTCGGTTCTTGTCGGTCCTCTCGCATTTGTTGGTTCCCTTGTCGGTCCCTCGGTTCGCGTCGGTTCCCTTGTCGGTCCCCTCAGTTCTGCTGTTGGTTCCCTTGGTAAAGTAATGAGCGAGGTCAAAGCTGTAAGGTCGGAGATTGGGTGTGCCGTCGGAGGTTCCCCTTTTACGGGCTGCTACCTTGTTGGCACGTAGCCAAGCCCCTAGACCGTGGTGTGGTCCTTGACTTCAATGACTTGGTGTTGGCCTTGCAGCCTTTTGCCGAGCCCCAGTCCTGGGATGAAGTTCATGAGTTTCATCATCCTCATGGCAGGAGGAATCGATCGTGAGACAGAGGAAGGTCCACGTTGCATATTTGGATCTTGGAGGTCTCCAGAGTGAATCCAGTTAATGGCATGTCGTCATTATGCTTGATTTCTAACACTGGAATGTCGTTGGTGTTGGTCCCCTCGGTGGTGACGCTGTCGCCGTAGACTATGGTTAGCTCGTTGCCTTGCATGAACTTAAGGCACTGATGAAGGGTGGATGCCACGCCATTGATTTGATGCGGCCCGGGGACGCCCCGGGATGGGCTGTGAAAGTGATTGGAATGTCCAACACTTGGAATTCGGTGGGGATCATCCGCTTGCCGAACCGGATGTTAAGAGTAGCAACCCAGAAGGCTGTACGGGAAGTAGAGTCATAGGCCTTGACGGTGTGGAGTGAAGGCTTAAGATGCTGTGGGCTTGATGTCAAGCGGGTCCATCATCTTGGCGGGCAAGACATTCATTCCGGAACCTCCGTTTACCAACACGCGGGGAAGGCGACGCTCGTCACTGGGCTGTGATGTAGAGCGGCTCATTGTGATCGGCCCCAAATTTTGGAAGGTCCAAATACTGTGAAGGTGATTATGTTGCCATAGTGGATGTTGCCGATCATCCGAATGACTTCATCGGGGTTGCGTCCACGGGGACCATGGTACGGGCCGACTTTCCTCTAGCTTGAGCTTGTGAGGATAAGAGGAGGTGAGCAGAGACCAAAGGGAAATGTTCGCCCGAGTGCTTGCTGAGTGAGGATCGGGTCCTCTTTCAAGGAATTTGCGTCTTCGGGGCCGGATTGCAATTACGGCTCCGTCGGCTTTTGGTGGCCTTAGGTGGCAATGCATGGATTTGACCCGATCGGGTTAGAACGCCGACATCGAGGTTTGGTCCCTTACGAACAGTGCTCTGAGTTGAGCCATAGTTAGAGGAGGATTCCTCGTAGCATAGGGCCATATGTCTTCCCTCAACTCATTGAATGTGGATGAATTCACGGGAGCTTCGGCGGCTTGACGGATTCTGTCCCGGGATGCGGCTTGGATGCCTCTGCAAGGGGAGGTAGCCTACGGTTTGACGCACTTGTTCAAATGTCAGTGCACAGCAGTGATTGCCTGAAGCGGGCGTGCGTTCTGACCCTCCGGGGAGGTTGGAGAGTTCTCGGCTCAAGCGAACGGTCTCCTTGATCTCTTCACGGTATATCACGTTCCTTTCCTTCTTCTTGAGCATACTCGGGGCATTCGGAGTTGGGTGCAGCGATACTCGTGGTTTTCTAGTTTTCCTCCGCTGCGGGCCCCGGATCAACCTTCTTGCGGCGGAGCCTCGCGTCGAGAGTTAGTGCTGCGTTTCTTCCCATGTGAGAATAGCCGGTGTTTCTTTGAGCTGCGTGCGGCGGTCTAGGTAAACCTCCATCGGGGAGAGTTTTCTCCTCTGCTTTATCCGAGTGGCGGGTATGTCGGAAAGGTGAGTACACGGCTTCCCAGAACATCTGCCCATGTATCGGTTGTGCTTGCCCAGGTTGATCGTTTACGTAAACGAATGCCGTGAAGCTGTGGAATTTCCACAGTAGTTGCTCGAGACGAATTTCCATCCTCCTCTTGTTTTAAATAGACCTTCCTCCCTGAGTTTGCCTTTCAATTTGAGTGCGGAAATGATCCATTCCCATCCTCTCAGGACCCTTGGGAGTCCGGTTTTGTTGACTTCATGCCCGGCTTGGAAGAGAATGGTTTCATCGTCTTCGTCGTCGCTTTCACGAGAGAACTTGCTTTCCTCGGGAAGGTAAGCGCTGGGATTCGTTACGCCGTGTCGTTCCATCTCCTAGGTCATCGGGACCGTTGACCACCCTGCACAGCGAGAGGGTTGGATGAGAACAGAGCGGTAGTCGAGGAAGTTGCCATGAGCAAAACTCTTGAGGTCGAACTGGTCTAGAGTGGCCTCTAGCTTCTGTCTGAAGCTGCCTGTGACACTTTAAGGGCTTGGTCCCTGTAGGTCTTTCGAGCTTGGTCTTCGTCCCAAAGACGACTTTCTTGAGCGGCTAGTTCCATGAGGGCTTTCCTTGCGAGAGCTAAGCAGTCTCCGTAGGTGCGCATCATCTGGCTAGTGTCCAGAACCGTGATTACATTCAAATCGCCGAATGGCGGAAACACTTGGATTATGTTGACGAAGGAAGTCGGACTGGGACATTCCATGCGGCCTTCCTTGATCTCGGTTACCAAGAAGTTTGCCCATATCTGCTTGATTGACCCCACGGGGTGTTGAATTCTGCAATGTTGACAGTCTCGTGATCTCGCTCGATCGCCAAGTCTATCGTAGCCGGGGCAATGACCGGCCGGATGTCTGAATCCGGGGCCGTGGACAGCCGGGAACAGAATTGAACCTGGAGCATGTTGATGCCGAGGTGGTCATTTCCTATGTCGAAAGCCGACTCGCCTTGCGGGAAGACTTTCACGGATGTTTTCAGGGGTAGGCCGGAAGCGTTCGAGGTTGATCGACTCGTAGCGGGGGTGAGGAGCTTGGTCTCCTTCGCCGTTGCCCTTGGCCTTGGCGGCGCTTGTGGGTATAAGTCAATCGGGACCCAGGTACGGGCTGCTTGCCACCGGGCCGGGTACTCGGAAGTAGTGATGAGCTCGAGCTCGCTTGGCCAAGGCCTCGTTTACCATGAGCGAGCGATCGTCGAGGGTGACCTCGGTATTGCAGAATCTGACGATAAGGACCGAATCCTTGGTATCATCGGGATATCTGGAATAGATGATGTTGACGAAGTCGTCGTCAACCACTTGATCAGAGGGATTCTTCGTCGTGTCAACCAGTAACTTCCAATTGTTGGATAGCTGCTTGTACTTGACGTTGAGCTTGACAATTTCCATGGTATTGGAGCCTTGGTCGTAGGTGACCTGATCGGAAGGAGTTCCGTCCTCAAAACTGAGCATGTGAATGCAGAGGTCTGCCCGCGGGTCTGCCGCGTCCTCGACTCCAGAGAGTCCTAATTCATCATCATCTGACGGTTCAACCCAAACGTAGGGACGTATTGCGTCCGGTTGCGTTGCTGGAGCAGCTAGGAAAACATCATGCTCTTCGTTGGAGAAGAGGGGTGCAGCGGGTAGTTCCTCGTGGAGGACATCCCATATGACTTCCATGCATTCATCACGAGAATGGCGGTGCTTGTTGACCTTTATCACGAAGATCTCTTCGCCTGGCGGGGCCAGAGAGTTGGTTTGGAGAATGCTGACGAATCTCCGATTGGAGACTAGGGGTTTATGTGCCCGCATCATGGCGATATTCAGTGTTTCCTTCCAATACGCACTCCAAATGTTGGAAACGGCAGTTGAACTTGATGTATCGGACTGCTCGTGTCCGCACTTTTGCTCGAGTACGTTTACATAGTTAGCATCTCCGGACTCGAGGGATTCGATGAGATTTGCCCCGATAGTCCCTTGGTTGATTCGAAGGGGTAACCCCGGTGCCTGAGTGCGGACACGCTGGGCTACTGTCTCGGCTTCGTTTCCTATGAGGAAACTATCCCCTCGGATGACTTCGAGATCTCCCTGCCGGTTAATGAACTTAACACACTGATGGAGAGTGGAAGTTATGGCTTTCATGTGATGTAGACAAGGGTGTCCCAAAAGAGCTGTGAACTCGGATGGAATGTCCATCATATGGAATTTTGCTGGCACCATTTGGGTTTCGAACCAGAGTTCCAGAGTCACCGTCCCCAGGATGGGACGAGACGAGCTGTCGTAGGCCTTGATAGTCCGAGCTGACGGAATCAGGTGGCTTTCATTGATACGAAGGGCTCACATCATGCTGAGAGGGAGAACATTAACGGCTGACCCGTTATCTACCAATACTCCGGGGAGTGATATGGTGTTGAGTTTGAGAGTGATGTACAGAGCTTCGTTGTGCCCCGAGGCATCTCTTGGTAGGTCTTCATCACAGAACGTGATCATACTGCCATACAAACGGGAGTCGTAGATCTCGTCTCTATCCGTAGAAGGAGAGTCATCCAGCCATCCGTTTCCTGTCTTCCTCTTGCGAGGTAAAGCCTTTGCTGGAACCTCGGGATTGTGTTGAGGTTGTTTGTGGCGGTTGTCGCCCTTGGTTAGCACATTGATCGAGTGCGATTGCCAAGCTGACCTTGATCTTCCTTTGCCGGTCCGAGCTCGGAAGCTGGACAAATTGAATCTTGGCTGATCCCGTGTGGGGTTAGGCTTCTGACTGGCAGCAAGATTACCAAGATCTGAGGTATTCCGGTGTTGTGATGATGTGTCGCCATTTTCGCGGGAAAGAAATTCGATTTTTTCGCGTTTCTTTGAAAAAAAACCAAATAAGACCCGGGAAAAAAAGAACGGAGTTGCCACGCCATTTTTGTTTTAAGGGCCAAAACTTTGAAAAAAGCCCGAGATCAGAAATTTGGGTTCGGAGGTCATGTTACACGCCGGGAAGGACGTTAGTGTGCACCCGGAATGCCTCGTAAAACGAGTCTTCCAAGCTGAAAATCATTTGTGTGTGTGTGTGTGTTTTTTGGCCAAAATAATTTGAAACTCAGAAAAGTAAAAATTGGGATATCTTTTCAAGACTTTAAACTGATCCCATGAATTTTTGGAAGATTTTTGGATTGAGATTTGGTACTCAAAAGACCTTTTGAAGTTGAGAGCCACTTCTGCCAGAATGAAAAAGGCAGTGGACCTTTGATTTTGAAATGGATTCAAGGGTCTTAAAACTTCATAATCTGGATAAACTTAGAGAATGAAAGTTGTTCCAGACACCTTAAATAAGATTTTTGCGAAGGAATTTTCCATTTTGGAGAAGATTTGAGGGGTCAAAACCTTCTGGAAACCTCAGATATGAGATCTGGATTCCCAGAAGCTGATGAACTAGCCTCTGAAAGAAAATTCGAAAATAGGAGTTTTACTCACCCAAAAAATAAAGTAAAAATATGTATGGAAAGATCTGGATGTTGGCTACAAAAAGTGTTTTGTAGTCAACACCAAATTCCACATTTGTCTGTGTCCAAAAAATTAGACCATGGACTGAGGTCTGAGAAAATTGCTACTGGACAGCAACTTCTCAAGAAAGAAAATATGATTTTAAGGGGGGTTTTGCATCCATGCTTGTCCCCATTTCCCTAGGTTTTGGTTAGTGATCACTTGGCATTTTAGTGGTGAATCAACTATACCAAACCATCCTTGGGGTACATTAGGACTAAGCATTTCATTTGCTTGGGAAGGGGATTTTTATCCTTTGAAAATGAGATTTGATGCTTGAAAATGGTTTTTAGGGTTTTGAAAATGAGTTTTCTTTGCAAGAAAGTAAGAGAACTTGAAAATAATTTTGATCTTTGTAGAAGATCATCCATGGAGATGGTCTTCCATGGTGATCTTCTTAGATCTAAAGCAAGAAGATGAAAGAACTACATTTTGTAGTTTGCAAATGCATGCATGGTTGGAGTTTAGGGTAAGGAGAAGGAGGGTTTACCAATCTTCCTTGTGTTCTTGAGTTTTTGGCTTGAGTGTATGAGTGTTTAAGGCTTAAATATGAGAGTGAGTGGATGAGTGTGAGTTGGGAAAGATTGGAGAGAAAATGGTGACAATTCTTGAAGAATTCTCACTGTTTTCTCTCTATATTTCGCCAGAGGTTCGGTGCAATTGGTGTTGTGGCTCTTTATTTTTGTGACTGGAGGGCTCAATTTATAGCCCTCTGAAAAATGCAAACTCATCCGCGCGGATAGGACCTTGAGCGTGCACTGTTCATTAAATGCAGCTTCAGGCTTTGGACACAAGGAATATTTCTTTTGAAATTTGAATCATACAGCCAGTTTCTGTTCCAGGAAATTCTATTTTTGGTTTTATTCCTTTTGTTTTACTTTTTGAGATTCTTTTTGAGGTTTAACCTTAAATAACAATGCCCATTTTACCCTCACTTTGTTAGAAAAGTTAGGATTGTTAGGAATTGTTAGAAATGTTATAACTTTTGTTAATTTTCTAACGAAAATTCTAACAAGCTCAAATTGGAGCACTTACAGGTGTCCCAGGGTCTGAATTCTGGTTTTAGCGGGACTTTTCGGCTTTCCCACCCCTGTTTGCTCTAAAGTTGCATGGCCCGGAGGCAAAGAGGATTGGCTGGAGTATAGTACGTAGTAGTCGAACCTCCCGGAAGGTTCTCCGAGTGTACCTACACTGGTATCCCCAGCTTCGTATCTTTCTCTCAGTTGCTGTTGAGAGGATTTCTTCTTTTGTTTTCTCGGAGGATTGCTCCGGACCGTTTCTCGGGACTCGTACTCCCGGGCAGCGGAGCGATCCACAAACATCGTAGCTGATGTGGACATTAGAGGAGGATCCGGCTGAAAGAGGCGGAGAAACTGGTTCTGTGGCACTCTCCTTGGGCACCCACTCAATGGAATTCACGCTGTTATTGTTCGGAAAAGGATTCCCGACTGTATTGGGCCCACGGGGGCGCTCCAACTTGCCTTCTTCTATCAGGTTCTGGATTTCGTATCGTAACCCCAAACAGTTGTCAGTGGTATGGCCGTGATACTGATGGAAGGCGCTGTATTTGCTCTTGTCAGCATTGGCTACGGGAATTTTGGGTTTGTAATTGGCAACGGGCTTAAGGAGACCCTCCTTGATTAACCCTTCCAGCATCTTGATCAGTGGCATGTCCAACTTGTCGAAGTGTATGGCATGCTGCTTCTGAGTAGAATTGTTGCTTTGCGGGACTGGGTTTCTATTACCCGACTGTTGTCACTGATGGACGTAGTTGACAGACGTATCTTTCCCTTTGCCGGGGGCCGGTGCGGGATTGAATGCAACCGCTGAGCGGTATCTGTATGGGCCGTGCAAGAGCCAACTTTTCCTTGAGATCCTTCTCGAACCGTGTGAGCCGGTATTGACCATGGCCGGAGATGCGGGAAGAAATTGTGGCCGATGAGAGTTCCGATGGACGGTCTTAAGCAGGACATGAAGATCCGCATCTGTTCGTCTTTGGAGAGTGGCTCCATGATCTCGGAGAGTTTCCAGCTCCATCATTAGTAGAATTCCCCAACACTTTAATCCGCTTTCTGCTCAGTGGTGATTAAGTCCTCGCGACTTGTTTCCCACTCTAAGTTGGATCTGCATACTGTTCCAGAAGATGTTACTAATCTGCTCCCAGTGTGGCGATCCATGGCTTGACCCTCGAAACCATCGTAACGCTGAACTTTTGAGCGTATGCCGGAAGTGGTCGGCCTTTTCTTTGGAGGGTTGCTCCTTTTGCTCTCATGCCGAGAACGTAGGTGTCGACGTGCGTTTGAGGACATTCGGTTCTGTCGAATCGGTCCATCTCTCGCATTCCGAACTTGGGCAGGAGAGGCGTGACCATTCCCGAATCTCGTGGATTTGAGCGTTTCTGCTTTGAGCCGCTCATGGTGGCTTTCGTGTCTTTCATCCGCTCGACCATCCAGGCTAAGGTCGGGTCCGGTGGTGGGCTGTGAGGCTCGGCACGGTGCTACCACGTGAGCGGTAGTGATTGGAGGTGGAAGGCTTGGTATATGAGAATATATGGGAGCCTTTTTCGAACCTGTATCGGGGTTTGTCCCCGGTGTTTAGTGGATTCGTGTATAGGCAACGGGATGAACCCGGAGGGTATTGAGGGATATTAGCATCCGAGATGGTCCAAATGTGCGCTGGTGGTATTGAGTGATAGGAGTAGCACCGGGCGGCCAAAATGACAGGGTTGCCCGAGAGGTGGCAACATGGAGCCTAGGTCGGCCGTTGTTTCCTTGGTTGGAAGGCATCCCGTAAGTTGGCGGGGAGGAACCTGGTTGAAGGTTTGGTGAACTGGTTTCGGGGAATCGTCATCCTCGACCAGAACAAAAGTATCGTCTGACTAGGGGATAGCTGCTATACCACGCTCATTCAGAAGCTGTTCCACAAAATTCTGCTGATCTTCTTTCTGCCTCTTGTGAACCTCGCAAGCCCGAATGGCTTCTTCCAATGTCATATCTGTTACCGGTGGCGGGGGTCCGTCCCCGTCACGATTTCTCGGTGAACTAGACATGTCAGAAATTCTGGCTGAAGGAACTGAGGGAACCAAAGAACTGTCTGACGCTGCCGTAACGGTGATCCTGGCAAGGCGCCGAATTCGGAAACTCGAATCCACTTTCGCTCATTTGCCGCAGGAACGAAAGGAAGGGTTTAGGCTTCGGGAAAGGGTATTTGGCTCAAGGTTTCAGGCTTGTGCAATGTGCAGTTACCGATTAATGTTTACTTAAAGCGCATTTTCTCAGAGTCCTAATTGGTTGGAAAAGAGCGGGTCTTCTTTTTCGCAACTAATCCTAGAGCTCTAATCAGTGGATCTCGTCACTACGCTTATAAGCCCCTCATTTCCATTGTAGATCATCTTTCTCAGGACGGACTATCCCGAGCGAGGTCTGATAAGGCAAGCGAGTTCAACTGACAAAGGGAAAAGTGAACTTAAGGCTAGCTGATCACGCAAACTTTCAACGTGTGTGACGTACGGGCCACAGTCGAAGTCAACGTCCTTAAGTTAAGGCGGGGATCGTGCCAAAATTTTGGCATGACCTCTCCTGACTCGCTTGTGCGAGAGACCTTAGCTTTTTAGCGTTGGCCAAGTTGTGGCTGGTACGATACATACGGCGAGGTTTGGTGACACGGCGTCACATTGAACCTTCGGGTATATTTTTCGGCAGAGCTCCGCGTCAAAGTCAAGGCTGAAAAGCTCAAGACTTCGGGTCGGGAACGACCTTTGGTCTCGAACTCTCGAGCTTGACTCGGAGCGGGGCCCGGCATAAAAAAACATACACTAGGCTTTATGACACGAGCTAAGCCAAAAACCAACCTGGGTCTTGGACAAAGTGGGACACAAAGAGTGCATGGCTTACACGGGCTAGGATGGGATGTTTGGGACGACCCCGTGCGCCCGAAAGGTGTCTCGGCGCACCAATCGGAGTGCAACCGATAAGGCCATCCCGGGTTAGGGGTTGTAGTGTGCTGCAGTGTACCGAGGCGGCAAGTGCACGTGAAGTGCGGTGTTCCGAGGCAAAGAAGTGCGCGTAGTGTGCGGTCACTAAAATTCCTTTTTCTGAGTAAAACAGAGATTTTTTTCAGAATGTGTCTTAAAGGATTTATGATGCACATTTCAAAAGACAGCATGAAAATCAAACATGAATGGGGATGCACAAACATGGTATGATTTTGAAAAGTTGACAATGTAATGCCTTTTGAAAAAAAACCGTTCGAGGTTTAAAGGAACTCACACACACGAAAACGAGGAAGGGTAAACGAAAGTTTGACCCACGGAAGGCTTTTTAGAAAGCAACGGTAGTTTTTAAAAAAGTATCTTATCCCCAGCGGAGACGCCAACTGAAATTACCCGGGATTTCGCGCGGGCGGGGCGCGAAACGCGGTTGTCTTTCGCGGGGGGTTGGTGTCTGAGACCTCTCTTCATGGGAAGGAAAAAAATGAGGAGTCGCCACGCGGTTTTGTATTTTGAGCCCAAACGTTGAGAAACGGCTATTGAAAATGGTGTCGTTTTTATTGGTAGCAAAAACTTAGGAAAAGGCTTTGAAAATGGGGATCATTTTTATTGGTAGCAAAAACGAGTAAAAAGCTTTTTTTGTACCAGAGATTGTTAGGTTCGGAGGTCAAGTTACGTTTCGGGTAGAGTATTACGAGATCGCCCGAAACGCCTCGCATGACGAGTCTTTCTACCTTTCTCGAAATCGTGTGTGTGTGTGTGTGTGTCTTTTGAAATGGGGGGCTTGAATGACAAGCTTAATCTTGGTTTGAATGTCAAACGTTGATTAGGTGACTTTGTTTGAAAAGACGAGCGTTTGAATGACAAACGTCGGTTTTGAGATGGAAATGAGCGTTTGCGTGGCAAACGTCGATTTTTAGTTGAAATGAGCGTTTGCGTGGCAAACGTCGACTTTGAGTTTGAAAAGGAGTTCGAAGGTCGAACTCCGGTTTTTTGAACCGGGAATGTCATTATTAACGATTTTTACGGGAAAAAACGTATTAAATGATTTTAAGTGTCAAATGGCGGCTTTTAGTTTGAAGATGAGCGTTCGGAGGCCAAACGTCATTTCGCGCGTTTTGAAAGAGAGTTCGACGGACGAACTCCGATTTTGAACCGGGCATTACATTGTTAACGATTTTTACCGGAAAAATGCGTATTAAATGATATGCGATCAACGAATCGGGTTGCGACTCGGACTTTGAAAAGTAAATACTATCACGATCCAAACGGGTCGGACTTTGTAAATGGCAGTATTTAAAGCAGTGTCAACGGAATCAAACGATCCGGATTCGTAAATGACGATCAACGAGGCCAATCGGCTTGGATTTGTAAATGTCGATCAACGAGGCCAAACGGCTCGGATTTGTAAATAACAGATATTAAATGATGATCAACGGATCGATCGATCCGGAATTGGTAAATAACAATAAAAGTAAACGGAACAGGGTCGGAACGCCGTTTTAACCCGTGATTACTTCTCTTACGGAAAGAGAAGAGGATCGAGGGGCTAAAACGTATCGAACCCCGTTAGACGGAGGCGTCTACATTTCGATAACGACGTTCGAAACGGTTGTAGCGACTGGCGCGTAAACCGAGACGGAACGAGAGATTTAGAGAGAGGGAGTTATACCTATGGCTAGGGTCGACTCCTTTGGCTCGGGAGGTGTGTACGGGACACGGAAAGTGATTCGAAAGGTTGTTTCGAAGTAGTAAGGTGCGTATTTGATCGAAATACGAAGTTTTCACGTGAATCGAGACAGAACGGAAGCTCGGAAGAGGTGAAAATCAGTTGGGCCGTGGGGTAGAGTGAATTTTTGGGGTAAAAAAGTTCTTCCTTTGGCTTTGGCAGCCATTTCTATTTATAGGTGAAAAATGCAGTAGGAGTCCGGACGGACTTTGCCTGAATCCAGGGGGTTTTTGGGTATTTTGGAAATCTGGGGGACTTGCTGGCAATTTCAGGGAAAGTGCACAGGGAGTCCGGCCGAACTTTGACTGTATACCAGGGGTATTTTAGTTTTTTCCCTTTGAATTTGATTGAAGGGTGACTAGAGGGAGGTGGCATGCGTGCCAAGTGTCCCTGTGAGTCACCAGCCATGTGGGATTTTGTCCCCGGGTCCTGGTTTTGTCCGTTTTTTAAAATAACAGTCCGGAAAATGTCCGAAATGCCCCCGGAAAGTGCCGGAAAATGCGTTTTTCAGGGAAAGCCATACTTTTACGTGAGATGACACGTGTTAAGTACGGTTCGACGTCGGGATGCACGGGGCAGTCCCGGGACGTCTGGCACAAAGAACGGGGAGTTTAACGAGTTCCGGTTAACCTGGAGCGGGCCAGTTAACGGATTTCGGTTAACTTTCTGACGGATTTGGACGATCCGGATTTGGGTACTTACAGGGACGCGAGATGGGGAATTAGTGAGCCTCACTTTGGGAAGGATATTAGTCGATTTTCTCACTCCGATCAATTTAAACATTAGTCATTTCAAAGCATTAGTCGGTGAGCAGCACAAATGATCATTTGGAATAAGACCATTTCAATTGAGTGTAACGCAGGTGTGCTAGTAATGTCTCGAGTCTAGCAAGAAGAGAAACAAAGATTTTTACTACTGCAAAGCAAAAAAAACTGGTCCAACTTGGACTCGACAGACTCATGTCCGACAGTGGACATTCTAGAACCTACGAGGACTGATCGACTGCGTCAACTTCGGGTGGAAGGGAGAACATCATTGCCATCGGTGCGGTGAGGACCCTTCTCCATCTTTCTGTCCTTCAAAAGTCGCCCTCCTTAGCTTTAACAATCTGAGCAAGTAATCGGGCCTCCCGCTTGCGAGGAAAAACAGCTTCGAGGGTAGCCCGTAACTTTTCGATGGACGCACCATTTGCACTCTGCTGACCCATGGGATATGAATTTCCAGGCTGGTGGGCCATAATCTTCTCTGCACCAAGCATTTTGGATTTTGAATCAGATGGACGACCAATCGGGCACTTGAACTGCTTCCACCTCGGGAATATGGACCAATGAGCGCCGGGAATGGGAGCACACACCCAACTTGTCGTAGCCTTGCAAAGGTGAAGAGGTGAGAGCGTGTATAAGGCGAAGGATATAGAACTTTGAGATGGCACGGGAGAGGGAAGAGTACGGAAGGAGATGGACTCATGCAACACTTTATTAATCTTCAAGTAGAAATCGGTGGCTTTTAAGTCCTAGGAACGGTTGGGAAAGGTTAACCCTTTATTCACACAATCTAGGCCTCGGGGGAACCTAAGGACACATCATCCAAAAATACACCAAATGTATTGGTTCAAAATTAATAATAGGCGATAATACCTAAATAAAACCAAAGCATTTATGGGACGGACGAGTAGCCCCAATTTCTGGAGAAATTTGGGCAGCATAACGGGTATACCTGAAAAATTTCAAGGAAAAATCCGGCATGACCACTCGTCGGTGCACGTTGACAAAGCGACATGATCTCTCGTTAGAACATGCCATGGGAACAACATGTCCTTTCGTGAAACCATGTTGCGATGGCAACATGCCCACACGTGCTTGGTTTTGGGGTAGGTACGAAAGTCCATTAGAAATTTTGAAAAAAATTCATTTTAGTGCATTTGAAAATGTCGTGTCAAAACCAACCATTTTGGATGAGGTTTAAAAGTGTGGCGCCACCTATAACGCGCTAGGGGGATAGGTTTGATTTCAGGCGCTCAAGCGTGGGCGAATTTCATGGTCGTCCGCGATGGCTTCAATTGCACCCGAAGGTTCTAGATCTATGTGAAGTAGTGTGCGGGATGGCTATCTTCCTTTATTTGCAAAAAAAATGATTTTTTTTTTTATTTTTTTTATTTTTTTTTTATTTTTATTATTTTTGAAAAGGGGGAGAAAGGAAAAAACAACATACACGCCCCACAAAGCACAATAATCAAGGATCAATAATTGATCATGGGGGACTGCCCCACAATCACAGCTGAACTGGAAACCAAAACCTGCAGAGTGAACACCTTCTGTCGCGGGGCACAGGATAACCAAGGCACTCTTTTTCGCGTGACAGAAGGAGTCCCCTATCCAGAATCTGAACAAAAGGACCAGAAACAGCCCCAGCCTCCAAGCATCAAAACAATGTCTCAAGCCCCATTACCAGCACAATATTAACAGGAACCAAGGAAGGGGGAGAGAATAAAACAAATCAATAAAATGCATTTTAGGCACATAGAATGTCACACAACCAAGCACACACAAATGAATGTAATGAACGTTGAACAATAACGAAAGTTTGACCCACTTTTTGAAAAACAAGTTTCAAGTCCTCAGCAGAGTCGCCACTGAATGTGCGCTCGCCAAAAAATAAAAATGAAGAGTCGCCATGCCGTTTTAAGAGGAAACATTGAAAACCTTTTTTTTGACAAGAGAAAATGGGTTCGGGGATCAGGTTACGTGTAGGGAAGAACCGAGAGTTCACCCAACACGCCTCGTCCGTAGACGAGTCTTTCAATGTTCAACATTCAATTCATCCAAATGTGTGTGCAAAATGTGTGTAACAAGATATGTGTGAAATGCATAAAAGTGCTTTGTTTATTACTCAACAAGGGGAATTACAATTTGTAAGCCATTTGCCATGGGAGGCCACATCCCATTTACAACTAAGAGAACAACACTTACAACTGAAATGGAACCTGCTGCAGATGACTCATTGTGTCGCGTGACACAATGAGGTTGCTTGGCCGGAGTAGGAGGGTGTCGGTTTGGCGATTGCAATTGTGGGATTGGTGAGGTTTCCGGTTGATTTAGAGGTGAGGGAGGATTGGTGTTGGGTTTCGGCCGGAGAGATGGGTGAGCTTGGTGATGGGTTTTGGCCGGAGAGATGGGTGAGGGAGCTGGCTTTGCGTCTAGAGAGAGAGAGAGAGGAGAGAGAGAGGGAGGTTTTCCAGATAGAGAGAGAAAGAGAGAGTGAGAGAGGAGAGAAAGACCGTGTGAGTTGTGTGTTTTATTCTTTGACAAATGAAGCAATTTGGTATTTATACATATATTGGGAAAATTGATTGAAATGTCGGACGACCCAACGAATCGCTTTTCCATGCCTCAAGTTGTCGCATGACTGGGAACGCCCGTAACTGATTCTGGCGCCAAAACCAGATTCTAGAACATTCCGGGTTAATTCCCAAGAGGTCCAAACTAATTTATTCCTTTTAGGTCCTTTTGTCCGGGAAAAATACTAAAACATACTTCCTTCGCGAGAAACTAATAAAATGTTTCCGGAAGTCTCAGAATGGACCGAGAATTTACCAAAATGCCCCTTAGTGCGATTTTATCATTTAAAATGCACCTAAAAGGGTTGCGAATTGGATTGGCGTACTCACGGTACCCCAATCCGAACTGCTCTCCATCCGAGCATGCGGGAAGGATGCCGAGGATTCATTTATCCATAATCACAAAGTCGCATGATTTCCCAAGTATTAAATTGACCAAACAAAGCAAGGAATGACATTTTGTACATTAAAAACATCAGAAGGACCTCGGAGGAATAACAAAAGTCAAAAAATACTAACTTTACACCTTGGTCCGCACGGACCACCTTGCAAAAGGAATGGTCTACCGCACGGACCTCTTTACCATTTCAAGGGGCTATAAATATAGGCCTCTTTCTCCTTAATTTGGGACGATAAAAATCTAAGAAGAATGAGCATTAGGAGACATTCTGCCTAAGTGAGAGCATAATTTTCTCCTTCTTAATCACCTTAAGCGAATCACACACTTTCCCAACAAAATCAAACCCTAGAAAGATAGAAAATAACCAATATAGGTGAGATCTCCTTCCAAACCTTAATAACACTTTAATCTTTCATTTTCAAGTCTTCTAATCTATTATGAATCATTGTTGTTACATCTACCATTTATAATGTAGTCTTTACTTGTTTTTATACATTGTAGATCCAAACCATCTAAATGATCCTACAAGATTTTTCATGCACAATGTACTTAAAAATGGAGGTCTAATGTGGTAGTGGTTAGTTTATATTCCATGTATTGTCTTTCCATTACTTAGTTTCAAATATATTTACTTTCTAATATCATCTTTTAATCCATTTTTCTTTTAATTTACTATGATACAAGTAACCCTAATCTCCAAGGATGAACTCATAACTCATGTTAAAGATGTGGTTCTAGGGATTATGGTCACAATGTTGATGTAACTCCATTTCTTTCATTTTCTTCCTAAAATGTGACCAAAGTTCAATTCAAAACTTTCAAAATATCTCTCATTTCATTACTTGAGGCAAAAAATCCCCATTGTTGTTTCTCAAGAAAAGCTTGAAACTACAATTGTTCTACTATCCTTTGATTTGGAGATAACAACCCTAATAATGGAATTTTTTTTTTTGGGTTTTTGTGATCAACTTTGTGCACAATCTAGAAACTGTCACATTTCTTTCTTAATTCTAATAAAAGTAACATAAAAAATTAAATGAGATACAAAAAAAAAGTTTACTGCAAATAGTAATCTGTACCGACCTCCTTGTAAAGGGACACTAATTCGTACGGATTAGTTTACAGTCTGTAATATATGTTCAGTTTTCTCCATTTTCAAAACTGTTTTAAACCCCCCTTTTATCAAAGTAAATAGTTTTCTCTAAAACTGCACAGTTTTTTCCCTCTTCTTTTAAATTACAAAGCCATTTGATTTTCAACACACACACACAGACAAAATTTTCAATAAAGGTTAGAAAGTCTCATGCATATGAGGGTTTTCGGATGAGCATAAAAAATCTCTTCCTAAGGCGTAAAGTTACCTCCGAACTCAAGATCTTATATTAAAAGCCTTTTGTCAATGTTTTGGACTCACAAAACGGCGTGGCGACTCTCTTTTTCAAAGAAATTCATCCGTCAAATCTTTAAAACATTTTTCACCTTTAAAAAGGAACAAGCCTCGACGCGCTCGGGCGTATCCGGATCGGGTAATTTTAGTTGACGACTCTGATGGGTAAGTTTCTTATTTTAAAAGTCTAAAACATTGTGCTGGTCAAGCTTTCATTTACTCCTTTTTTCGTCCATTGTGTTTGTGTGTTACTATTCTTTGCTTAATTCCTTGCTTCTTAAAAAAATGCTTTCGCTCTTATCTTGTTCATGAAATGTTTTGTACATCCTTTTTATTCATAAAAATGTTTGTGCACATATTCATGTATTTAAGACACATTTTCCAAATTTCTATTTTTGACTCAAAGGGGAATTTAGTTACCGCACACTACGCGCAACCTTGCCTTGTACCCTTGCACACTACAAACCTGAACCTGAGATGGTCTCAGTTGCAGCTCAAAGGTGTTCTTATGCCTCTCTTTTGCGCACAGGATCATTCCAAACAACCCAACCTCGCCAGTTCAACCATGCACTATTTGCGTCACACTTTGTCTGAGACTTGGTTGGTTTTTGGCCCAGTCCGTGTCATGAAGCCTAAATATATATTCAATATTGATCATATCATGAGTCAAAACATAAAGGTCAAGGTCCCTTGCGAAAGCAAGCTCGATAGGGTCATCTGTGGACCCGATCTTGACTTCTAGTGTTGATTTTGACGTTGACCTATATTGGATATACATCAAAGTGAAATTACACGATCTGTGAGCGGACGGATTTTCGTTTCGAAAGGTAGAGTCACCACACCATTTTGATTGTGCCCAAAACATTAAGAAAAGTATTTTTGTTTGTTGTGTGATGAGATTTTTGAGTTTGAAGGTCAGGTTACGTTTCGGGAAGAGATTTTTTGTGCTCACCCAAAACGCCTAATTTTCATGAGTCTTTCTGTACCCTTTTCTTTGAAAGTTGTGTGTGTGTGTACTTTTAAATAAAATGCATTTGAAAATAAATAATGAAAGGACAGTGCAGGGAATATTAACAATCTGCTATCACCATCAGACCTCCATAGTGAAATTGGAAGGTCTTGTGGGATTGTTTGGACGATTTGGGTCTACGTACATAGTTAATAAAGACAACATTATAAACAATATATTTAAAGCAATAATGTATTTAAATACTTGAAATTTAAAACATTATTTAAAGTGCGGAAGGAAATCTCACCAATATTGGTTACGTTCTATCTTCCTAGGGTTTGTAGGTGGAATGTGTTTGGTTGAGGGTGTTTTAAAAGGGAGATAAATTATGCTCTCACTTAGGCAGAACCTCCCCTAATTAACTCTCATATCACACTCGGGGGGGGGGGTCTAAAGTGGAAAGAAGTTTTACCCTCATTTATGGAAAAATCTTCCCTAATTAGCTCTCATTCGCACTCGAATTGGGTCGCTTTGGAGGCGTTTCGGAGGGCTTCGAGGCTGCTGGAATGCCTGGGCTGCTGTGGAAAGAGGAGGGTGAAGATTGTAGATAAAAATGAGTTGCTGGGAGGCCAGTATTTATAGGGGCTGAAAATGTGCAATTGTGTCCGTACAGACTGACCATAATTACAAATAGGTCCGTACGGATCTCCCATTAATCAGTCCTTTCCTATCCTTTCCTGGATTTGGGGGATTTTTGGCATGTTAACTAGGTTGTCCGTACGGACAGACTATGCTTTTACATATGTGTTCGTACGGACCAGACAGTGATTTGACAGTTTTTTGACTTTTGTGCCATTCATGTTGCGTCCTCCGAATGTCCTTTTATGCCTGAAAGGTCTTCCCTTGGTTTTCCTGGTCAGTTTGGACTTTTTGGACGTTTATGGGTCTTCGGGATCACGAATGAGTAAATCCTCGACAATTTCCGTATGCTCGGACGGAGAGCGGTTCAGATTGGGGTACTTACAGAAGCCCCTCGACGACGTTACTTTCGAAGGAAGTAGGGTCATCGATAAAAATAAAATCCTGATCTGGACTTCTCATCGGGAGAAAGAGGTGACCGCGTTAGTCAGATGGCTGGACCATTTGGTAGGATTCCTAAAATCCCGAGCGGGATCAAGCCTAATCGTTGTTCGTGTGTGAGGGCGATTTGAAGGGGCCTCGACCGGTGGGGAACTATTTGTAGGTGTCCGTCCTGAGTTGAGACTATTCTGAGGCGTCTCGTCCTAAGTGTGATTTGTTTTGTGTCGGGCTTACGATGATGGTCGGGATTTGTTTTGTGTCAGGCTTAAGATGATGGCCGGGATTTGTTTTGAGTCGGGCTTACGATGGTGGCCAATGAAGTTTTTTTGTTGGGGAAAAAGGTATTCGGGCTTACGATGGCTGTCGAGGATATGTATTGTGTCGGGCTTAAGATGACGGCCGTTGAAAGGTGTTCGAGCTTACGATGACGGCATAGGAAAGGTGTTCATTATACGGGTTTACAATGACTGCCGTTTGACTGTTGTCTGCTGGGGAAAAGGGTGTTTGGGTTTACAATGATGGCCGATGAAGTTTTTGCCACTTAGTTGGGGCAAGATTTGGGCTTATGATGGCTGCCGAGGAAAGGTGTTCGAGCTTATGATGACAGCCGTTGAAAGTTGTTCGGGCTTACGATGACGGCTGAGGAAAGGTGTTCGTTGTACGGGATTACAATGTTTGTCGTTTAACTGTTGTCTGCTGGGGAAAAGGGTGTTCGGGCTTACAATGATGGCCGATGATGTTTTTTGCCACTTAGTTGGGGTGAGATCCGGGCTTACGATGGCTGCCGAGGAAAGGTGTTCGGGCTTATGATGATTGCCGAGGAAAGGATTTGTGTTAGGGACCAAAGTGCATGAATATTGGAGGAAATGGCTTTTGGACAGCCAAGGACAAAGATTGTAAGGGCAAAAGGGGGAATTGCCTAGGCTGCAAGGAGGTCCGTGCGGACAGACATTTCATTTACAAGGAGGTCCGTACGGACTGGAATGTAAATCCAGTGTTTTTTAAACATTATCATTTCGAACAGGTCGCCATTCCATCCCATTTTTCCAGATTCAGCCGCAGAGGAAGAGAAAGAGAGAGAAGAAATCTCCATTGTTGAGCCTAGTTTCCCAAAAAAATCCTCCCATATTGCTAGATTTTCATCATGGCGGAAGGAAATAGGAGAGGTCATCTCCAAATGGGCCGAGAGGCCATGGAGAGGAGGTTGGATTTGCAAAGAAACTCCTCCCTCTACAAGCATTCTACCCTCAATCCGGATGAGTTGTATCCGGAAGTGGACGTGCACAACTCAAAAAGGAAAGTGAAAATGGAGGTAAGAATCAAATTTTATCTTTGATTTTTACTTTGATTGATGTATGTTAGAGCTAGGGTTTGGTTCTTTCAAATTTGGGGGTTTTGTGCTTGATGTGATTGTGTTGTGAAATTGATGATGAATTGTTGAAATTGAAAGTGTATGGATTGTGGGTATGTGATTTTTGTCAAAAAAAAATATGAAGTCTAGCTCTTATTTGTGAAAATAAAGTGTCTCTCCTTGAAATGGGATTTTTTGCATGCTTTAATAGCTTGTACCTTGATGGTGTATTTTGTATGTGCCGTGTGAGAATGGGCTTTTGTTGTAAACTGTGTTAAAATGTGCCGCGTTGGTACGGAATTTGTGTGAAAATGTGCCGTGTTGGTACGGACTTTGTTGTGGAATGTGCCGTGTTAAAACGATTTTTTTGGAATAAAACTTGCCGTGTTGGGACGGACTTTTGTTGTGAAATGTGCCGTGTTAAAACGGGCTTTTTGAAATGAAACTTGTCTTGTTGGAACAGACTTTTTGAAATGAAACTTGCCGTGTTTGGACTCCAATACTCTGGCTTTGTCAGAGTATTGGTGGGATACCACGCACACATTCCACTTCGGCTGGGGGGGAGACGACGGTGACTCCCACAGACTTTGCTGCTATTACCGATCTCTCCTTCAAGGGAGAATCAGTGAGATGGAGGGACCTGATGTTCTATGAGTGCCTGATTGAGCTACTGGGATTCTCCTTCACCCTATAGGGGTTTGGGTATGCTATACTATGATGTGGAGGCGAGGATTATGGCCAACGTCGGGGAGTACCGACAAGGTCCGGGGGGAGTATCAGCAGAGCAGCTGGCGCGCTCATTTTTGTGGTTCGCCCTTTCTCTAACTTTGTTCTCGAACCACTCCACTACCTCTCTTTTTTATCTCTCCTTAAGAGTTTGGTGGATTTGGAGAGGGTGTGCGACATCGCTTGGGGAGAGGCAGGCTTGGTCGAGCTCTATTTTGCCTTGGACAAATTTAGCAGGGGTGCGGTCAACTCCTTAGGATGTTTTGACTTTACTTTGGAGGTATGAGTTTATCACTTTTGTAATTTAGCGTTTCATCATTCCCCTTTTACTTTTCTGACCGTTATCTGCTTTTTTGTGGTAGGTGTGGTGCTATGAGATCTTTTAGTGCCATGCATGGGATCGACACGACGAGGCTTTGATTGGGTATCCTGCCATGCTATCCTGGGCACATTCCTTGAGGAAGAGGATGGGTAGCAGGGGGAAGGTTACGGTCACCTATGATGAGGTTTAGAGGTTCTTGGAGAGGGGTAGCCTGAACGGTTGCCAGTTGTATCCTTGGTCGCGGTATGGTGAGGATGAGTTGGAGGGTGCACCTCGGGTGATGAGGCAGAGGATGCTTTTGCGGGGCCTCACCTGCGACATGATGTATCTGGGAGAGAGGGTCTTCAGGCAGCATGGTGCCGGTTTTGCTCCTTGTGCTCCGAGGGATCCGCCGATCTGAATGTTGAGTCTTTCTGAGATGGACGAGCTGGAGTTTGAGAGTTACCGGGGCGGAGTGGACACTGAGGAGTACATCTTGGAAGGCGAGGAACATGAGGCCTTCATGAGGAGAAAGTTGAGGATGCCTCAGTTGCTAGCTAGGGAGAGGCGGGCTGGTTCATCACGCCCTCAAGATATCCAGTGCCTAGGTCGGACTTCACCTATGTCCGCAGGGACTCTTCCAGGAGGCAGGTATCGATGCCCATCCCGGAGCGGGTTCCTGCGGCTTATGGAGTTGATCCAGATGCTTCAGTGAGTTGTTACTCTTTCCTTTTGGCATCCTGTTCCCTCTTTTATTTATCTCTTTTTGTGAGCATTTTTTTGTTGTTGTGCAGGTCTCGAGGCGGACCGTAGATTTGATCACTCACTATTATTTGGGGCTAAGGGCTTTCACAAAGAAGCTATTGAGGGGGATATCCTGCGGGTTATCGAGGAGTGCAGCGGCTCACGGGTCAATGCCTTTGAGGAGATCAGTGGATATTCCTTCTTCAGGTGCAAACATGGATCCACAGCCTGCTCCTCAGCCTGATATGCCGACTTGGGGGCAGCACATCTATGATGCGGGAGCTTCTGCGGAGGGCCGAGGGGCGCGATCGTATCACCAGTTCTTTCCTCCGTCTGGTACACAGGGTGAGGGTTCGTCCTCTTTCCCTTCTTTGATCCTTTCTCTGGCCTTACCCTTGCGAACTACAAGGAGTATTCGATTGAGGAGGGGGCCGAGTTCTCTGATGACGATGAGGTGGCTGTCAGAGGTGCTGCGACGCAGGGGTCTCCATCGGGCGGTGTCGCTGATGATTCAGAGTAGGACTCCCCCCCTTTTTTTGGCATTGTAGAATTGAAAATAGCAAAACATTTATATTTATGAAAGATTCAAAATCAAGTGGATGAGGCACCACATGAATCACAACAAACGAGCTTTTGAAGCAAGATTCAAAATCAAGTCCGTTTGGTCTCTTAAAGAGTTATCTCCTGATTGGGAGTTGTTGCGGGTGGCCACGAGATTCTGGGACACTAGGAGGCACGTGTACAACTTCTCCTACAATGAGATTACGCCCACTTTTGAGGATTTCCGAGCTTTGCTTGGAGGGCCGGAGGCGGAGGCTATATGTTGTCTCAGAAACTGATGGTTCTTTTTATACCGCAAGTGCACGAGTTATATATAATATAGCGAGTGCAAGTACGGGTCGATCCCACAGAGACAAGGTTTACTTAGGAGGATATTTTTTTATATAGATTTATAGAAATAATATTGGGGGAAATATGAATTGGTTTGAGAAAATACTAAAAACATACACAGATTTATTTAACTTAACTCTTATGAGATGAAGACGTTCTCGGCGTCGGGACTCAAACGACTATTTGTTCATCAATTAATCATGCCTTTGAAATACTGATTTTCACAAAATCAAGGATGGTACAATCAGCCTATGCTACTTCTCACGATCAAGCAAGTAGCATTTGTATTCTTCTCTAATTATGCCCTATCTCTCGATGGCCTATAATTAGTAAAAATCCTTTATTGCTTATAAAGTCCACGTACTATCCATTTAAGGAACATCCCTAGGCCATTAAACTACTCTCGTGATTAATGAACCTAGTTCCTTCATATGGTTTCGCTAATCGAGATTCTCCGCTAGGTACTTCTCTCGATTAACTGGAATCATACAAGTCGGACGTCTCCAAAATGCAAGTCTTTTTTTCTTTAATATGAAGAGAATTGTTAAGATGAAGAGAAGACAACATGATTCTAAAGGTGATGAACAAACGTGTTGAGTTTCCAGCCCCAAGAACTTGGGGGATTACTCACAACCTATAATTTAAAACAAGCACAAAGAGATAATAAAAAGATAGGGAAAGAGAAACTTATGCTTATAGAGAGACAAAGGCTGAAAGTAGACTTTGATAATTTTATTGCTTCAATCTCCAAAAAGTAACTCCAAGAACAATGATTGAATCTTTGAGAAACTTAGAAATAACAATGCTAGAGAATTTTGCTATCTATCTATGTGTTTTTCAGATAATTTTCGGATCTCTAATACTGAATACAAGGGTCCTATTTATAGCCATTTTGGCTAAGAGTTGCATCTCTCGGAAAAAGACAGCTTTTGGCTGAACAGGGGGGTGCTCGGCCGAGGCAAGGAAGGTGCTCGACCGAGCAGATCTTTCCTCAGCGAGCCACTTTCTGTTCCTTCATGCTCGGCCGAGTCAAGGAAGTGCTCGGCCGAGCAGTAGGTGCCTTGGCTGGTCTTCTGCAATTTTCATTTCTGATCCTTCTATTTCCAAAGCTTTTGCTATAAGCCCCTTGTACTTCAAAATATGACCCAAAAGCCTGTAAATTTACACAAAATACCAACCAAGCGTAAAATCGAGGATATAAAACAAAATGATCCTAATTTATACTTAATTGGTATTAAATTTAAAGTAAATAATGAGATAAAAACACTAAAAATGACAATAAAATAGCCATTTATCAACTCCCCCACACTTAAACCTTACTTGTCCCTAAGCAAGTTTGAGATAAAAAATAGAAGAGAGAGAAATAAATGGCCAAAAAGAAAGACAAAAATAAATAAGTGATTCCCTTTCAGATTCGATGTGTTGTTAAAGATTTTGCCTTTTAAAAAAATCATTTTCAACATTGATTCATATCATCCAAAATTTTTGAAAATATTTTCTAAAAAGATCTTTTAAAAGTATATTGGAATCTAGATAAAAGAATTATAAATTAGTCTTGCATAAATAAATGCTTTCCTAAGCAAGATTTTGGAAATGTAGAAGCTTGGATTTTGAAAAAGATTTTTAAGATGTGAAAGATTTGTTTATGCAATTTTTAAGGACTTAAAATGATGATTTTTATTTTTAGAAAGACACTTTAAAGATTTTAGCACAATATTTTTTGATCACAATTGATGGAAGTGTTAATGGAAGTGGAAAGGAAGGGGTCAAGGCTAGCATTTTTAAAAGATGATACAAGTTTTTGAAATGCTATCACACCTTGCTTCTTTATTGTCTCACTCTAATAATGATTTATTCATTTTGATTTTCGAGTGGAGATTTTTATTGAAGCAAGGCGTGCTCATTTTTATGCTTAACTAGCCTTGAAGATGGAATGGAGGTAAAAGGTGATCCAAAAAATGGTGCATAAAGAGATGAGTGTCTTTCGAATATGAAATTCAAAAGATGAAAGTCCCGGAGTGCAAAAATAATCTTTCAAAAATAAAGACAATATCCAATGCTTCCAAATTTTCACAAAACAATACTTTTTTAGGGCAATTTTATTTATACTAATTTTAATTTATAACTATTTTATCTATTCCCCAATGTACCTCTAAATTCAATTTCTAGGAAATGTTTTCAAACTTTTTGAGAAAAATATGAATCAAGGAATAGAAACTGATTTTTAAAAAGGTAATAAATATAAGCTTTTTAATGCTTAGAACACTTCATCATCATAGGGTTTTTTTTAATTATTTTTTTTAAGAGAAAAACATGCTTACAATGCATACAATTAAAAGGAAAAGGAAAAAGAAAAATGCAACTAAGCTAAAAAAAGAAAAATGAATGAAAAACTAAAATAAAATGCAAGATCCTCCCCCACACTTTAATTAAACATTGTTCTCAATGTTTTAAAGGACTATAAAAGTATGGTAGGGAAAGAATAAAAGTACTCACAGCGGTGGTGGTGGTGGTGGGTAAAAGTTATTCCCATGCCTCATTACGTAATCGTAGATATGATCAACCCTTCCTTATACATGCTGTATACGTCCTTCAATGTTTTCTTGGAATTGATTGAAGTTTTGGGAGAAGTGGTTGAGTTGTTGAAGCATTTGGGTGTTTTATTGGAGCAATTGGGTTTGTTGGATGGATAGTTGGTAATAATCGGGTGGCATCTGGTTTGGGTTGGAGTTGATTGGCTGTTGTTGTTCTTCTCCTTCTTCTTGCCCCAAATTCAAATATACATTCTCCTCCTTAGCTTGACCCAACATGAGCGGGAAAGACCAAGTATCCGGTTGGTTTATTGATACCACCGGAATATTGGCATTAGGAAAAATGGCGTAAGGTGTTTTATTTGTACCACCTCCCACAAACCATGTATACCCTCCCTGCTCAACCTCATAAATCATATTCATTACTTTTAGGGCTGCTATATCAAGCACCCTCGATCCTCTAACCGGCACCCAAGCATCGAGACCTTCTTCTGATAATTAAATACAAACATAAATTGCTAGGAGCGTTATCATCCCTCCTATGTGAATGTCACCGGGAAAACTAGGGGAAATGTGGTCCCAAAGTCGGTCAATTAACCACTTTCCTAAATTTATCTTTCTATACCCTTTGACAATTGCCCATAAAAGAAACAATTCATTCCTATTGATTGTTCCCTTGTCCTCTCTTGCAAAAATGGTGCAAGCATACATTCTGTGGATATAGAGGAGGACATGATGAATTATTAAAGAGGCTTTGGATGTTTTTGGGAGGAAAGGAGTATGGCTAGTGATTTGCATCCAAAAGATGTCTGTATTATAATGAGGAGGGGGAGTATTTATGGCATTTTTGGGGGAAGGCTAACCAAGAATATCATTGACCTCTTCCAAGGGTCTGTGAGTGTTTAGTGGCCGAAATCCTAATCATGATCAAATAAAGTTCTTGTTCTCTTGGTCATAGAACTTAAGAACTCTAGGGTGATGTTTTCGTAGGTTTTCTCGCTTCATCACTATTCAATCCTTGGTGTAAGGCCCAAATGTTGCCCCTAATTCCCAAGACTCTCATTGTGTCTAGGTCAGGGAATTATGTGGGTTTATGTTCTTCCTACATAGCTTGGCAAATCTAGCAGTCTCAGATTTGGATTGAAAATCAATCCCTAAAGTGTTCAGTGTTGGGGTTAATCTAGAGCTAGAGGAGTCATCTTTACGGGACCTCTTTGGTGCCCTAGATGATGTTTTTCCCTTTCCTCTTTTGTCCATGGTAAGTTAAATTTAGCAAAACCCAATGTAAGTACCCAAATCTGGATCGTCAAAATCCGTTAAAAGTTAATTGGAATCCGTTAACTGGCCCTTTCCAGGTTAACTGGAACCCGTTAAACTCCCCATTCTCGAGTCAACGAGACATCCAGGAATGCCACGTGCATTCCGACACCAAAGTGTACTCAACACACGTTATCACACGTAAAAGCACCACTTTCCTCGAAAAAGCACTTTCCGGGACTTTCTGGGGGACATTTCGGACATTTTCCGAACAGTTATTTAGAAAACAGTCAAAACCGGGATTAACGGGACAAAAATCCTAGCCTTGGTGACTCTCAGGGACACATGGCACGCATGCATGGCCTCCCCCATCCCAATCAATCAAATTCAGGGGTGAAAAGACCAAAATACCCCTGGAATTGATAGTTAGGCCGTCCGGCCTGTTTAACATGTAAAACCAAAATTCTTATCAAGTCCCTGCAATTTCCAAAATACCAAAAAACCCCCCAAATTGAATCTTAGGCCGTCCGACCCGTTTTACAAAATTACCCCTATAAATATAAGGGCCGTCATTCAGTGAAAAAGAGGAAAAATATTACCCCTTTCCCAAAACCCCACGGTTCTAGGCAGTTCAACCCCCTCCCGAGCCCCATTTCATCTCGATTTGCGTGAAAATCTTGTTTTCTGAACAAACACGAGCCAAACACTTTCGAAACACCTCCCAAACATCAAATCGTATCCCGTATACGTCTTTCTGAGCCAAAGAGTCAATCCCTAGCCATAGGTAACACTCTATCTCTCTAAAACTCCGTTTTGCCTCGATTTACGTGTCAAATGCTATTTTCGATCCGATCGAAACTCTCAAAATGTATATGTAACGCCATCTACGGGACTCGATACGTTTTAGTCCCTAATCATCTTTTCTCCCATAAGAGAAGTAATTTCGGGTTAAAACGGCGTTCCAGTCCCGTTTTTACGTTTCTGTCATTTACAGTCCGGATCGTTTGATCCGTTGATTCGCTTTTTACCGTCCGAACCGTTTGGTTCGTGATCGTCATTTACAAAGTCAGGATCGTTTGATCCGTTGATATTGCTATTTAATTTACGCAACTTTACAAATCCGAGCCGTTTGGCTCGTCAATCGTATCTTTACTGTTCTGATCGTTTGATTCCATTGATACCGCACTTTAAATACTGTCATTTACAAGTCCGAGTCGTTTGGCTTGTGATAGTATTTACTTACAAAAGTCTGAGTCACAAAATGACTCGTTGATCGCATATCATTTACTGTCTCTTTTCATAAAATTGGTAACAATGTGATGCCCGGTTCAAAACCGGACTTCGTCATTCGAACTCCTTTTCAAAACAACGTAAAACCCGACGTTTGACATTCAAATGCTCTTTTTATTAAAATCAACGTTTGTCATTCAAACTTAAGTTCGTCATTGGAACCCTCTTTCAAACTCAAAACCGACGTTTGTCATTCAAACGCTCGTTTTTACCACAAATCAACGTTTGTCATTCAAACCAAGATTAAAGCTTGTCATTCAAGCTCCTTTTCAAAATGCAATACACACACACACACACAATTTCGATAAAGGTAGAAAGATTCTTCATACGAGGCATTTCGGGTGATCTCAACATACTCTTCCCGAAATGTAACGTGACCTCCGAACCTAACAATATCTGGTCATAAAAGCCTTATCTCAAGTTTTGGCTATCAATCAAAATGTTCCTTTTTCAAATCATTTTTTCAAGTTTTGGCTACCAATCAAAACGTTCATTTTTCAAAGCCTTTTTTCATGTTTTGGCTACCAATCAAAACGTTCCTTTTTCAAAGCCTTTTCCAAGTTTTGGCTACTAATCAAAACGACCCTGTAACGATGATGCCATTTTTCCGAAAGATTGGTTGTTTTTCCTTTCTTTGAAAATCAATCGAAAAAAACATGGAGTCCCCACGCCATTTTTATTTTAAGGGCCAAAACTTTGAAAAATGCCCGAGATTAGAGATTTGGGTTCGGGGGTCACGTTACACGCCGGGAAGAACTAGGCTAAATGTGGTCCCAAAGTCAGTCAATTAACCGCTTTCCTAAATTTATCTTTCTATACCCTTTGACAATTGCCCATAAAAGAAACAATTCATTCCTATTGATTGTTCCCTTGTCCTCTCTTGCAAAAATGGTGCAAGAAAACATTCTGTGGATATAGAGGAGGACATGATGAATTATTAAAGAGGCTTTGGATGTTTTTGGGAGGAAAGGAGTATGGCCAGTGATTTGCATCCAAAAGATGTCTGTATTATAATGAGGAGGGGGGTATTAATGGCATTTTTGGGGGAAGGCTAACCAAGAATATCATTGACCTCTTCCAAGGGTGTGGTGAGTGTTTAGTGGCCGGAATCCTAATCATGATCAAATAAAGTTCTTGTTCTCTTGGTCATAGAACTTAAGAACTCTAGGGTGATGTTTTCGTAGGTTTTCTCGCTCAATTGCAAAAATTCATCACTATTCAACCCTTGGTGTAAGGCCCGAATGTTGCCCCTAATTCCAAAGACTCTCATTGTGTCTAGGTCAGGGAATTATGTGGGTTTATGTTCTTCCTACATAGCTTGGCAAATCTAGGCAAGCTCTTCTCGGATTTGGATTGAAAATCAATCCCTAAAGTGTTCAGTGTTGGGGTTAATCTAGAGCTAGAGGAGTCATCTTTACGGGACCTCTTTGGTGCCCTAGATGATGTTTTTCCCTTTCCTCTTTTGTCCATGGTAAGTAAAATTTAGCAAAACCCAATGTATGTACCCAAATCTGGATCGTCAAAATCCGTTAAAAGTTAATTGGAATCCGTTAACTGGCCCTTTCCAGGTTAACTGGAACCCGTTAAACTCCCCATTCTCGAGTCAACGAGACATCCAGGAATGCCACGTGCATTCCGACACCAATGTATACTCAACACACGTTATCACACGTAAAAGCACCACTTTCCTCGAAAAAAGCACTTTTTAGGACTTTCTGGTGGACATTTCGGACATTTTCCGAACAGTTATTTAGAAAACAGTCAAAACCGGGATTAACGGGACAAAAATCCTAGCCTTGGTGACTCTCAGGGACACATGGCACGCATGCATGGCCTCCCCCATCCCCATCAATCAAATTTAAGGGTGAAAAGACCAAAATACCCCTGGAATTGATAGTTAGGTCATCCGGCCTGTTTAACTTGTAAAACCAAAATTCTTATCAAGTCCCTGCAATTTCCAAAATACCAAAAAACCCCCCAAATTGAATCTTAGGCCGTCCGACCTGTTTTACAAAATTACCCCTATAAATTCAAGGGCCGTCATTCAGTGAAAAAGAGGAAAAATACTACCCCTTTCCCAAAACCCCACGGTTCTAGGCAGTTCAACCCCCTCCCGAGCCCCATTTCATCTCGATTTGCGTGAAAATCTTGTTTTCTGAACAGACACGAGCCAAACACTTTCGAAACACCTCCCAAACATCAAATCGTATCCCGTATACGTCTTTCCGAGCCAAAGAGTCAATCCCTAGCCATAGGTAACACTCTATCTCTCTAAAACTCTGTTTTGCCTCGATTTACGTGTCAAATGCTATTTTCGATCCGGTCGAAACTCTCAAAATGTATATGTAACGCCATCTACGGGACTCAATACGTTTTAGTCCCTAATCATCTTTTCTCCCATAAGAGAAGTAATTTCGGGTTAAAACGGTGTTCCAGTCCCGTTTTTACGTTTCTGTCATTTACAGTCCGGATCGTTTGATCCGTTGATTCGCTTTTTACCGTCCGAACCGTTTTGTTCGTGTTCGTCATTTACAAAGTCAGGATCATTTGATCCGTTGATATTGCTATTTAATTTACGCAACTTTACAAATCCGAGCCGTTTGGCTCGTCAATCGTATCTTTACTGTTCTGATCGTTTGATTCCATTGATACCGCACTTTAAATACTGTCATTTACAAGTCCGAGTCGTTTGGCTTGTGATAGTATTTACTTACAAAAGTCTGAGTCACAAAATGACTCGTTGATCGCATATCATTTACTGTCTCTTTTCATAAAATTGGTAACAATGTGATGCCCGGTTAAAAACCGGACTTCGTCATTCGAACTCCTTTTCAAAACAACGTAAAACCCGACGTTTGACATTCAAATGCTCTTTTTATTAAAATCAACGTTTGTCATTCAAACTTAAGTTCGTCATTGGAACCCTCTTTCAAACTCAAAACCGACGTTTGTCATTCAAACACTCGTTTTTACCACAAATCAACGTTTGTCATTCAAACCAAGATTAAAGCTTGTCATTCAAGCTCCTTTTCAAAATGCAATACACACACACACACACACAATTTCGATAAAGGTAGAAAGATTCTTCATACGAGGCATTTCGGGTGATCTCAACATACTCTTCCCGAAATGTAACGTGACCTCCGAACCTAACAATATCTGGTCATAAAAGCCTTTTTTCAAGTTTTGGCTACCAATCAAAATGTTCCTTTTTCAAATCATTTTTTCAAGTTTTGGCTACCAATCAAAACGTTCATTTTTCAAAGCCTTTTTTCAAGTTTTGGCTACCAATCAAAACGTTCCTTTTTCAAAGCCTTTTCCAAGTTTTGGCTACTAATCAAAACGACCCTGTAACGATGTTGCCATTTTTCCGAAAGATTGGTTGTTTTTCCTTTCTTTGAAAATCAATCGAAAAAAACACGGAGTCCCCACGCCATTTTTATTTTAAGGGCCAACACTTTGAAAAATGCCCGAGATTAGAGATTTGGGTTCGGAGGTCACGTTACACGCCGGGAAGAACTAGGCTAAATGTGGTCCCAAAGTCGGTCAATTAACCACTTTCCTAAATTTATCTTTCTATACCCTTTGACAATTGCCCATAAAAGAAACAATTCATTCCTATTGATTGTTCCCTAGTCCTCTCTTGCAAAAATGGTGCAAGAAAACATTCTGTGGATATAGAGGAGGACATGATGAATTATTAAAGAGGCTTTAGATGTTTTTGGGAGGAAAGGAGTATGGCCAGTGATTTGCATCCAAAAGATGTCTGTATTATAATGAGGAGGGGGGTATTTATGGCATTTTTGGGGGAAGGCTAACCAAGAATATCATTGACCTCTTCCAAGGGTGTGGTGAGTGTTTAGTGGCCGGAATCCTAATCATGATCAAATAAAGTTCTTGTTCTCTTGGTCATAGAACTTAAGAACTCTAGGGTGATGTTTTCGTAGGTTTTCTCGCTCAATTGCAAAAATTCATCACTATTCAACCCTTGGTGTAAGGCCCGAATGTTGCCCCTAATTCCCAAGACTCTCATTGTGTCTAGGTCAGGGAATTATGTGGGTTTATGTTCTTCCTACATAGCTTGGAAAATCTAGCAGTCTCGGATTTGGATTGAAAATCAATCCCTAAAGTGTTCAGTGTTGGGGTTAATCTAGAGCTAGAGGAGTCATCTTTACGGGACCTCTTTGGTGCCCTAGATGATGTTTTTCCCTTTCCTCTTTTGTCCATGGTAAGTAAAATTTAGCAAAACCCAATGTAAGTACCCAAATATGGATCTTTAAAATCCGTTAAAAGTTAATTGGAATCCGTTAACTGGCCCTTTCCAGGTTAACTGGAACCCGTTAAACTCCCCATTCTCGAGTCAACGAGACATCCAGGAATGCCACGTGCATTCCGACACCAAAGTGTACTCAACACACGTTATCACACGTAAAAGCACCACTTTCCTCGAAAAAAGCACTTTTCGGGACTTTCTGGGGGACATTTCGGACATTTTCCGAACAGTTATTTAGAAAACAGTCAAAACCGAGATTAACGGGACAAAAATCCTAGCCTTGGTGACTCTCAGGGACACATGGCACGCATGCATGGCCTCCCCCATCCCCATCAATCAAATTCAGGGGTGAAAAGACCAAAATACCCCTGGAATTGATAGTTAGGTCGTCCGGCCTGTTTAACATGTAAAACAAAAATTCTTATCAAGTCCCTGCAATTTCCAAAATACCAAAAAATCCCCCAAATTGAATCTTAGGCCGTTCGACCAGTTTTACAAAATTACCCCTATAAATACAAGGGCCATCATTCAGTGAAAAAGAGGAAAAATATTACCCTTTTCCCAAAACCCCACGGTTCTAGGCAGTTCAACCCCCTCCCGAGCCCCATTTCATCTCGATTTGCGTGAAAATCTTGTTTTCTGAACAAACACGAGTCAAACACTTTTGAAACACCTCCCAAACATCAAATCGTATCCCGTATACGTCTTTCCGAGCCAAAGAGTCAATCCCTAGCCATAGGTAACACTCTATCTCTCTAAAACTCCGTTTTGCCTCGATTTACGTGTCAAACGCTATTTTCGATCCGGTCGAAACTCTCAAAATGTATATGTAACGCCATCTACGGGACTCGATACATTTTAGTCCCTAATCATCTTTTCTCCCATAAGAGAAGTAATTTCGGGTTAAAACGGCGTTCCAGTCCCGTTTTTACGTTTCTGTCATTTATAGTCCGGATCGTTTGATCCGTTGATTCGCTTTTTACCGTCCGAACCGTTTGGTTCGTGATCATCATTTACAAAGTCAGGATCGTTTGATCCGTTGATATTGCTATTTAATTTACGCAACTTTACAAATCATAGCCGTTTGGCTCGTCAATCGTATCTTTACTGTTCGGATCGTTTGATTCCATTGATACCGCACTTTAAATACTGTCATTTAAAAGTCCGAGTCGTTTGGCTTGTGATAGTATTTACTTACAAAAGTCTGAGTCACAAAATGACTCGTTGATCGCATATCATTTACTGTCTCTTTTCATAAAATTGGTAACAATGTGATGCCCGGTTCAAAACCGGACTTCGTCATTCGAACTCCTTTTCAAAACAACGTAAAACCCGACGTTTGACATTCAAATGCTCTTTTTATTAAAATCAACGTTTGTCATTCAAACTTAAGTTCGTCATTGGAACCCTCTTTCAAACTCAAAACCGACGTTTGTCATTCAAACGCTCGTTTTTACCACAAATCAACGTTTGTCATTCAAACCAAGATTAAAGCTTGTCATTCAAGCTCCTTTTCAAAATGCAATACACACACACACAATTTCGATAAAGGTAGAAAGATTCTTCATACGAGGAATTTCGGGTGATCTCAACATAAGAGAAGTAATTTCGGGTTAAAACGGCGTTCCAGTCCCGTTTTTACGTTTCTGTCATTTACAGTCCGGATCGTTTGATCCGTTGATTCGCTTTTTACCGTCCGAACCGTTTGGTTCGTGATCATCATTTACAAAGTCAGGATCGTTTGATCCGTTGATATTGCTATTTAATTTACGCAACTTTACAAATCATAGCCGTTTGGCTCGTCAATCGTATCTTTACTGTTCGGATCGTTTGATTCCATTGATACCGCACTTTAAATACTGTCATTTAAAAGTCCGAGTCGTTTGGCTTGTGATAGTATTTACTTACAAAAGTCTGAGTCACAAAATGACTCGTTGATCGCATATCATTTACTGTCTCTTTTCATAAAATTGGTAACAATGTGATGCCCGGTTCAAAACCGGACATCGTCATTCGAACTCCTTTTCAAAACAACGTAAAACCCGACGTTTGACATTCAAATGCTCTTTTTATTAAAATCAACGTTTGTCATTCAAACTTAAGTTCGTCATTGGAACCCTCTTTCAAACTCAAAACCGACGTTTGTCATTCAAACGCTCGTTTTTACCACAAATCAACGTTTGTCATTCAAACCAAGATTAAAGCTTGTCATTCAAGCTCCTTTTCAAAATGCAATACACACACACACACAATTTCGATAAAGGTAGAAAGATTCTTCATACGAGGAATTTCGGGTGATCTCAACATACTCTTCCTGAAATGTAACGTGACCTCCGAACCTAACAATATCTGGTCATAAAAGCCTTTTTTCAAGTTTTGGCTACCAATCAAAACGTTCCTTTTTCAAATCATTTTTTCAAGTTTTGGCTACCAATCAAAACGTTCATTTTTCAAAGACTTTTTTCAAGTTTTGGCTACCAATCAAAACGTTCCTTTTTCAAAGCCTTTTAGAAGTTTTGGCTACTAATCAAAACGACCCTGTAACGATGTTGCCATTTTTCCGAAAGATTGGTTGTTTTTCCTTTCTTTGAAAATCAATCGAAAAAAACACGGAGTCGCCACGCAATTTTTATTTTAAGGGCCAAAACTTTGAAAAATGCCCGAGATTAGAGATTTGGGTTCGGAGGTCACGTTACACGCCGGGAAGAACTAGGGGAAATGTGGTCCCAAAGTCGGTCAATTAACCACTTTCCTAAATTTATCTTTCTATACCCTTTGACAATTGCCCATAAAAGAAACAATTCATTCCTATTGATTGTTCCCTTGTCCTCTCTTGCAAAAATGGTGCAAGCATACATTCTGTGGATATAGAGGAGGACATGATGAATTATTAAAGAGGCTTTGGATGTTTTTGGGAGGAAAGGAGTATGGCCAGTGATTTGCATCCAAAAGATGTCTGTATTATAATGAGGAGGGGGGTATTTATGGCATTTTTGGGGGAAGGCTAACCAAGAATATCATTGACCTCTTCCAAGGGTGTGGTGAGTGTTTAGTGGCCGGAATCCTAATCATGATCAAATAAAGTTCTTGTTCTCTTGGTCATAGAACTTAAGAACTCTAGGGTGATGTTTTCTTAGGTTTTCTCGCTCAATTGCAAAAATTCATCACTATTCAACCCTTGGTGTAAGGCCCGAATGTTGCCCCTAATTCCTAAGACTCTCATTGTGTCTAGGTCAGGGAATTATGTGGGTTTATGTTCTTCCTACATAACTTGGCAAATCTAGCAGTCTCGGATTTGGATTGAAAATCAATCCCTAAAGTGTTCAGTGTTGGGGTTAATCTAGAGCTAGAGGAGTCATCTTTACGGGACCTCTTTGGTGCCCTAGATGATGTTTTTCCCTTTCCTCTTTTGTCCATGGTAAGTAAAATTTAGCAAAACCCAATGTAAGTACCCAAATCTGGATCGTCAAAATCCGTTAAAAGTTAATTGGAATCCGTTAACTGGCCCTTTCCAGGTTAACTGGAACCCGTTAAACTCCCCATTCTCGAGTCAACGAGACATCCAGGAATGCCACGTGCATTCCGACACCGAAGTGTACTCAACACACGTTATCACACGTAAAAGCACCACTTTCCTCGAAAAAAGCACTTTTTGGGACTTTCTGGGGGACATTTCGAACATTTTCCGAATAGTTATTTAGAAAACAGTCAAAACCGGGATTAACGGGACAAAAATTCTAGCCTTGGTGACTCTCAGGGACACATGGCACGCATGCATGGCCTCCCCCATCCCCATCAATCAAATTATGGGTGAAAAGACCAAAATACCCCTGGAATTGATAGTTAGGTCGTCCGGCCTGTTTAACATGTAAAACCAAAATTCTTATCAAGTCCCTGCAATTTCCAAAATACCAAAAAACCCCCCAAATTGAATCTTAGGCCGTCCGACCTGTTTTACAAAATTACCCCTATAAATACAAGGGCCGTCATTCATTGAAAAAGAGGAAAAATATTAACCCTTTCCCAAAACCCCACGGTTCTAGGCAGTTCAACCCCCTCCCGAGCCCCATTTCATCTCGATTTGCGTGAAAATCTTGTTTTCTGAACAAACACGAGCCAAACACTTTCGAAACACCTCCTAAACATCAAATCGTATCCCGTATACGTCTTTCCGAGCCAAAGAGTCAATCCCTAGCCATAGGTAACACTCTATCTCTCTAAAACTCCGTTTTGCCTCGATTTACGTGTCAAACGCTATTTTCGATCCGGTCGAAACTCTCAAAATGTATATGTAACGCCATCTACGGGACTCGATACATTTTAGTCCCTAATCATCTTTTCTCCCATAAGAGAAGTAATTTCGGGTTAAAACGGCGTTCCAGTCCCGTTTTTACGTTTCTGTCATTTACAGTCCGGATCATTTGATCCGTTGATTCGCTTTTTACCGTCCGAACCGTTTGGTTCGTGATCATCATTTACAAAGTCAGGATCGTTTGATCCGTTGATATTGCTATTTAATTTACGCAACTTTACAAATCATAGCCGTTTGGCTCATCAATCGTATCTTTACTGTTCAGATCGTTTGATTCCATTGATACCGCACTTTAAATACTGTCATTTACAAGTCCGAGTCGTTTGTCTTGTGATAGTATTTACTTACAAACGTCTGAGTCACAAAATGACTCGTTGATCGCATATCATTTACTGTCTCTTTTCATAAAATTGGTAACAATGTGATGCCCGGTTCAAAACCGGACTTCGTCATTCGAACTCCTTTTCAAAACAACGTAAAACCCGACGTTTGACATTCAAATGCTCTTTTTATTAAAATCAACGTTTGTCATTCAAACGTAAGTTCGTCATTGGAACCCTCTTTCAAACTCAAAACCGACGTTTGTCATTCAAACGCTCGTTTTTACCACAAATCAACGTTTGTCATTCAAACCAAGATTAAAGCTTGTCATTCAAGCTCCTTTTCAAAATGCAATACACACACACACACACAATTTCGATAAAGGTAGAAAGATTCTTCATACGAGGAATTTCAGGTGATCTCAACATACTCTTCCCGAAATGTAACGTGACCTCCGAACCTAACAATATCTGGTCATAAAAGCCTTTTTTCATGTTTTGGCTACCAATCAAAATGTTCCTTTTTCAAATCATTTTTTTCAAGTTTTGGCTACCAATCAAAACGTTCATTTTTCAAAGACTTTTTTCAAGTTTTGGCTACCAATCAAAACGTTCCTTTTTCAAAGCCTTTTCCAAGTTTTGGCTACTAATCAAAACGACCCTGTAACGATGTTGCCATTTTTCCGAAAGATTGGTTGTTTTTCCTTTCTTTGAAAATCAATCAAAAAAAACACGGAGTCGCCAGGCCATTTTTATTTTAAGGGCCAAAACTTTGAAAAATGCCCGAGATTAGAGATTTGGGTTCGGAGGTCACGTTACACGCCGGGAAGAACTAGGGGAAATGTGGTCCCAAAGTCGGTCAATTAACCACTTTCCTAAATTTATCTTTCTATACCCTTTGACAATTGCCCATAAAAGAAACAATTCATTCCTATTGATTGTTCCCTTGTCCTCTCTTGCAAAAATGGTGCAAGCATACATTCTGTGGATATAGAGGAGGACATGATGAATTATTAAAGAGGCTTTGGATGTTTTTGGGAGGAAAGGAGTATGGCCAGTGATTTGCATCCAAAAGATGTCTGTATTATAATGAGGAGGGGGGTATTTATGGCATTTTTGGGGGAAGGCTAACCAAGAATATCATTGACCTCTTCCAAGGGTGTGGTGAGTGTTTAGTGGCCGGAATCCTAATCATGATCAAATAAAGTTCTTGTTCTCTTGGTCATAGAACTTAAGAACTCTAGGGTGATGTTTTCGTAGGTTTTCTCGCTCAATTGCAAAAATTCATCACTATTCAACCCTTGGTGTAAGGCCCGAATGTTGCCCCTAATTCCCAAGACTCTCATTGTGTCTAGGTTAGGGAATTATGTGGGTTTATGTTCTTCCTACATAACTTGGCAAATCTAGCAGTCTCGAATTTGGATTGAAAATCAATCCCTAAAGTGTTCAGTGTTGGGGTTAATCTAGAGCTAGAAGAGTCATCTTTACGGGACCTCTTTGGTGCCCTAGATGATGTTTTTCCCTTTCCTCTTTTGTCCATGGTAAGTAAAATTTAGCAAAACCCAATGTAAGTACCCAAATCTGGATCGTCAAAATCCGTTAAAAGTTAATTGGAATCTGATGGACAAAAATCCACTGTGTAATAAATTACCGAGCAAGTGTACTCGCTACCGGTGTAGCAATATGCACGAGCAGGGGTCGAACCACAGAGACTCGTTGGTTTTAACAAGTTAATTCAATTGGTGAAAAGTAACCAAAAAGGGGGTTTTGTTTGTTTGATTTAATTAAACTAATGATGAACGCAAATAAATTAAACTAATAATTAAAATCACAAAATTAAACAAGTAACGAATTCAAATTCTAACAAGGAGATTCACGGATTGGTCATTCACAATACATTCACTTTATGCCATTTTTATTTATAAAGCCATCAATTTACATTCTAGGGTTCATTCACAAAATCATGAGTTGGGACGGTTTGGTGTGCGAATTGCAACTCAAATATTCTTCTTTTGTTATACTTCCAATTACGTAGGTTTAACAATCAAAGAACTCATGAAGATCGAAGGAATAAACAAACCTAAACCAATTGATTTCAGTTACGTCCTCAATTAGGTTTAAACAGTAAAATAGAAGCCTTATATCTATGCCCGAGTTACCGTGGCAATGGATACCAACAAGTTCTAGGGCCAATGAACCACTAGAACAAATTAAAATTATTTTACTGTTCTAGAAAGAAATTGAATTAATAATTAAAACATTAAGACATAAAATTCATGTATTGCTACAACCAATCCGCAAACCTAAAGGAAATTAGATACTCATGTTCATCTCTAAAGACAACAGAGATGAATAATAATAATAAAACATAAAAAACCTGATTTGATGAACAATCCTTTGAATCCTCCAAGACTTCTCAATGTCAATGGAAATTTAAAGCATAAAAAAATAATTATTAACGATTTGTATTTAAACTCGGGAAGAAAGGGTGACCAAAATGGAAAAGGGCATAAAATCCTCCTTGAAAAAGGAAAGCTGAAATTACGAAATCGGGGACATGGGCGGTCACCCACCATGCCACTGGCGGTCGCACATGTAGACAGCAACATTGGTCTTCAGCGTTAATCATATGTGGGCGGTCGCCCACCTTGCCTTGGGCGGTCGCCCATGTGTACAGCAACTTCTCATCTTGAGGGATTTCAGCATGGGCAGTCGCCCAACATTCCTTGGGCGGTCGCCTACAACAAAAGCAGTTTCAGGGCTTGGTCATCTCTAGCTTGGGCGGTCGCCCATACGATCCTGGGCGGTCGCCCATCACAACGATGGCTTTTCCGGCTTTCTTGACCGTTTTGCTTCACCAATTTCACTAACTCCCTGAACTAACAAAACACTCAAATATACATTAAATTCTCAAGGATTCGAACAGAAATTAAGCTTAGGAGCATATCTTTTGGATGGGTAAAACCACATCCATCAAATACCCCCAAACTTACCTTTTGCTCGTCCCCGAGTAAAACAAAAGAATTAAACAAAAACTACCCTAACAAATAAAAACAATAAACACAAAATATTTTTGACATGTTCTCAATACATACAAGGTTGCCGGCCAAGCAAGTCTCAAACTCTCACTTAAATGTGCTAAACAAGTGCCAAAATGAATATGCAATTACAATTACATTAATGCATCTAACCCACAATTTTCCACCTTGGCCTGAGTGATGAATGAATTATGGGAGATCATGATCAACAAGTTAAGATTGTTTATGGGTTCACTAACACATGCTCTACAAATAACAAAACAGTTACATACACAAGGATACTCATACGCATGATTACACACTTGTCAACCCGATTACTCAATATTGAACAAAAATATGGCTCAAAGTTAAGTCCACACAAATGTGGGGCTAGGCTCTCGGGTACAAACGAAGGAATGGACATACGAATACAAGAATGTGAAACTAAAAGCTCTCCATTGCATATATCACATTCCGGAATTTCAGCTTTTCCGTTCACCTTTGTTTCCCCAATGCTTCAACCCCCAAACTAGAACTTTGTTCATATTTTATACACTTGGGGTTGAAAGCATTCCCTCTCTCAAACTAGGTCACTTATCAAACATATTTCACAGAATCGGGGGCCAACTTTTTCTTTTCAGAATTTTTTTTTTTTTTTTTTTTGATAGCCCCCTTTTATACAATACAAATCATATTTCCAGCTTTTGACCTTCCTCACTCATTCCCGTAATTTCCCCATGTAACCCCCAAACTGATCGTTTCTAATTCCACATTCTTGAAAAGGTGGGATGGACCTATTCTAGGTGTCAAGGGTTAGGGATTAGGCATCAAATGAAGGCGAATGGTGGTCTAGATTTCCACTCTTTCTAAACAGGCTCAAAAGGGATCAAGTGACAATTTATATACAGTGACGAGAAAGTCGAAGGCTCACAAGAGGGTTGTCAAAGAAAGATAAGCCATAAATACCAAGTAATCTATTGATTTGTTATTGACAAGCATGCAATCATGTTCTAGGACCCCCGAGAATGTCAAAGTGAACCCATAAAAGACACCTAAATTAAAGACCATGATCAAGAAATATAATGGAAGTGAATGGTGGTGCAATTGTGTTTTACATGAATTAATGCGATTCTAATAAACAAATTCAAATTGGCACAAACAAAGCAAGACTCAATCAAAAACTCTCATATCATCACGGACGTTGGCCAACTTCCACACATGCAAAGAGCACAAAATTTTTTAAAATTTTCTAATTTTTTTTTTAGAGGGTGACACTATTTACACTCCCCTATAAACCCACAAACTCGGGGAGATATCTACCCCCAAACTCAAAACATGCTATGTCCTCATAGCAAAGAGAACAACAACATGCCTCAAGTTCAAAGGCAGATATGACACACAAAGCAAATAAATAAAGCAATAAAAATGTACCTACTTGGGTTGCCTCCCAATTAGCGCATTTGTTTAAGGTCGTTAGCCCAACCATTGCTCCCAACTAAATGGAATTTGATGAGACCACATTCATTTTGGCCTTGGCTTTCCTTCCCTTGGCCCACTTTGCACATTCTCGGGCACAAATGCCCACCACTTTCCACAACAATTCGCCCTTTGCTCCCAACTCGGGTGGAGCCCAAGGGATTTTTCTAGCCTTTTTCTTGCTCTTTTTCTTTTTCTTCAATTTCTTTTTCTTGGGGGCCTCTCCCCCAAACTCATTTGGTGCCTTATCCTTATCACAATCAAGCACCTCCTTTTCCTTCACAACATTGCAAGCATCCTGAACATGCATCTTGACAGACAAAGCATCAGAAATATCAATAGAACAACACTCTTCCATTTTATCACATGCATCAACATTGGTAGACTTAAGCGGAAAGAAAGATTTTAAATGGGACACCGACCCCTTTTGGGATCGGTCTAGGGGGTGATACGGGCCATCACAAGAACCAAGATTGTCGGCCTTGTTTTTCACGGCACACAAGTGGGAACCCGCAATATCCCTAGAATTCTCACCGTCATTTGACAAAGCTTCACTATCATCAACAAATGAACACACCTCACTATCATCACTAGGTTGTTTCATGGCATCAAACACAGAAATTTCAATTTTCTCACCCGCCACTGTCATAGACAGTTTGCCATTCCTCACATTAATAATGGTGTTGGTCGTCGCCATGAAGGGTCTCCCAAGTAATATGGGTGAATCCCGGCGACTTCCTTCACCTCTTGGCATTTCAAGCACGACGAAATAAACAGGCACAATGATTGAATTTACTTGAACTAAAACATCCTCCACAATGCCCACAGGTCTTTTAATGGACCGATCCGCAAGTTGTAGGGCCATTGTGGTGGGTTTTAATTCGGGTAAACCCAACTCCTCATACACATAATATGGCAACAAATTAATGCTGGCACCAAGATCCAACATAGCTTTTACCTTCTTTGACTCCCCCATAGTAATAGAAATCAGAAAACTTCCGGGGTCTTTCAATTTGGGTGGAAGACTATGTTGTACCACTGCGCTAGCATTCTCACTCATCACTACTCTCTCATTTGTCCCATACCTATGTTTCTTGGAATTTAACTCTTTGAAAAATTTGGAATAAGCAGGGATGTTTTTGATCACATTGAGTAAAGTGATATTGATGTTCACCTTAGAAAACATGTTCATCAACTCCGACATTTGCTTTTCCAATTTTTGTTTTAAACACCTTAGGAAAGCGATGCGGGAGGTACATATGGCATGGGGGGTGGAGAATCAACTTTAGAATTTTCCCCCATGTCACTTGTACTCTTATCACAAACATCATCATCTTTATCCACATTAGCATTCTTATTTACAACAGGAGGAGGAGAAGAAGATGAAGGAGAAAGTACCTCACTACCTACCTGTTTGCCATTTCGGAGAGTGATAATGGCATTTTCTTGATGTGGTTGGCTCGGAAAAGTCCCAGACTTATGACCTTGTAGGGCGGTTGCTAATTGCCCAATTTGGGTCTCCAACTTTTGAAGAGCGGCTTCATGGTTTTTGGAAGCTTGTTGGCTTTCCGCCCTTAATTGACTATTTTCGGCTTGCGTTTCTCCATGGCCACTTCCCACGGTTCCCTTTTTTGCTCATCTTGTCCCGGTGGAGCTTGAGGATGGAGAGGCTTATTTTGTTCTTGATTGCCTCCCATGAAAAATTTGGGTGTTGCCTCCACGGGTTGTATGTGTTCGAAAAAGGATTATTGTTTTGAGGGAACCGCTGGCCAAATCCTTGCATTGCGTGTGCCTGTTCAGGGTTAAACAGCAAACCACTTTGACACACGTTAGTAGCATGAGTGTTAGGACCACAATTAGCACAAAAATCATTTACAACATAAGCAGTCGAAGGCACAGAAGAAGAAGAAGAAGCATTTTGCAAAGCTAACTTATCAAATCTTTGGTTTAGTAATGCAAACTGCTTGGCCAACTCGTTGTTTAGCCCCACCTCATGCACTCCCCTTGTTACCCCCCTAGATCCCTTACATTTGAGAATTAGCACTCAACATCTCAAACAGTTCTTGGCATTGTTGGACCGTCTTACTTCCCAAACTACCTCCTGCTGCATTATCAACCATTGATTGATATTCCGGGGATAAAGCCCCATAAAAAGTTTGATGCAACATAGAAGCAGGGAAGTTGTGGTGGGGGCACTGAATCTGTAACATCCTAAATCTATCCCATGCCTCGTGGAAGGCTTCCCCCGGTTCCTGTGCAAATCCCATAATTTTCACCCTAAAATTTGTTAATGCATCATAAGGGTAAAATTTAGTAAGGAAAGCGTCATGTAAAGCATCCCAAGTAGTGATGCTACGGGGAGGGAGCAACAATAGCCAAGTTTTGGCTTTATCTTTCAATGCATAAGGGAAGCACTTCAGTCTCAAGTGCTCCGAGGTAACACCCTCTTTTATGGGGAACCCACTCAAGGTAGACATAAATTCTCTCATAAACGCTAATGCATCTTCACCAGCAAGGCCATAAAAATTAGGAATCATGTTAAAATATTGGCCTTTGATTTCATAGGCTAGTGCTGCATCGGGCAACACTATGCACGACACCGATGTGTCGACTCTTGGCCTAGCAAACGCATTCATGACTTGATCCGCCATTTCAAAATTAAAATTTTCTTCTCCCTCGGTGGAAGAAGTCTCTAGGTCACTTTCGAGGGGATTGCCCTCTGTCAAGTATAAATCTCGTAAATACTGACCCAACCTATTAATGTCGTCGTTCAATGGTTCCAGATTAGGATTCAAAGAACGCCGACCAAGCATGCACCGATTAAAAAAAACTTGTTAAAAATCTCAACAAGTCCCCGGCAACGGCGCCAAAAACTTGATGGACAAAAATCCACTGTGTAATAAATTACCGAGCAAGTGTACTCGCTACCGGTGTAGCAATATGCACGAGCAGGGGTCGAACCACAGAGACTCGTTGGTTTTAACAAGTTAATTCAATTGGTGAAAAGTAACCAAAAAGGGGGTTTTGTTTGTTTGATTTAATTAAACTAATGATGAACGCAAATAAATTAAACTAATAATTAAAATCACAAAATTAAACAAGTAACGAATTCAAATTCTAACAAGGAGATTCACGGATTGGTCATTCACAATACATTCACTTTATGCCATTTTAATTTATAAAGCCATCAATTTACATTCTAGGGTTCATTCACAAAATCATGAGTTGGGACGGTTTGGTGTGCGAATTGCAACTCAAATATTCTTCTTTTGTTATACTTCCAATTACGTAGGTTTAACAATCAAAGAACTCATGAAGATCAAAGGAATAAACGAACCTAAACCAATTGATTTCAGTTACGTCCTCAATTAGGTTTAAACAGTAAAATAGAAGCCTTATATCTATGCCCGAGTTACCGTGGCAATGGATACCAACAAGTTCTAGGGCCAATGAACCACTAGAACAAATTAAAATTATTTTACTGTTCTAGAAAGAAATTGAATTAATAATTAAAACATTAAGACATAAAATTCATGTATTGCTACAACCAATCCGCAAACCTAAAGGAAATTAGATACTCATGTTCATCTCTAAAGACAACAGAGATGAATAATAATAATAAAACATAAAAAACCTAATTTGATGAACAATCCTTTGAATCCTCCAAGACTTCTCAATGTCAATGGAAATTTAAAGCATAAAAAAAATAATTATTCTGCAGATTTGTATTTAAACTCGGGAAGAAAGGGTGACCAAAATGGAAAAGGGCATAAAATCCTCCTTGAAAAAGGAAACTGAAATTCTGAAATCGGGGACATGGGCGGTCGCCCACCATGCCCTGGGCGGTCGCCCATGTAGACAGCAACATTGGTCTTCAGCGTTAATCATATGTGGGCGGTCGCCCACCTTGCCTTGGGCGGTCGCCCATGTGTACAGCAACTTCTCATCTTGAGGGATTTCAGCATGGGCAGTCGCCCAACATTCCTTGGGCGGTCGCCTACAACAACAGCAGTTTCAGGGCTTGGTCATCTCTAGCTTGGGCGGTCGCCCATAAGATCCTGGGCGGTCGCCCATCACAACAGTGGCTTTTCCAGCTTTCTTGACCATTTTGCTTCACCAATTTCACTAACTCCCTGAACTAACAAAACACTCAAATATACATTAAATTCTCAAGGATTCGAACAGAAATTAAGCTTAGGAGCATATCTTTTGGATGGGTAAAACTACATCCATCAGAATCCGTTAACTGGCCCTTTCCAGGTTAACTGGAACCCGTTAAACTCCCCATTCTCGAGTCAACGAGACATCCAGGAATGCCACGTGCATTCCGACACCGAAGTGTACTCAACACACGTTATCACACGTAAAAGCACCACTTTCCTCAAAAAAAAGCACTTTCTGGGACTTTCTGGGGGACATTTCGGACATTTTCCGAACAGTTATTTAGAAAACAGTCAAAACCGGGATTAACAGGACAAAAATCCTAACCTTGGTGACTCTCAGGGACACATGGCATGCATGCATGGCCTCCCCCATCCCTATCAATCAAATTCAGGGGTGAAAAGACCAAAATAACCCTGGAATTGATAGTTAGGCCGTCTGGCCTATTTAACATGTAAAACCAAAATTCTTATCAAGTCCCTGCAATTTCCAAAATACCAAAAAACCCCCCAAATTGAATCTTAGGCCGTCCGACCTGTTTTACAAAATTACCCCTATAAATACAAGGGCCGTCATTCAGTGAAAAAGTGGAAAACTATTACCCCTTTCCCAAAACCCCACGGTTCTAGGCAGTTCAACCCCCTCCCGAGCCCCATTTCATCTCGATTTGCGTGAAAATCTTGTTTTCTGAACAAACACGAGCCAAACACTTTCGAAACACCTCCCAAACATCAAATCGTATCCCGTATACGTCTTTCCGAGCCAAAGAGTCAATCCCTAGCCATAGGTAACACTCTATCTCTCTAAAACTCCGTTTTGCCTCGATTTACGTGTCAAATGCTATTTTCGATCCGGTCGAAACTCTCAAAATGTATATGTAACGCCATCTACGGGACTGGATACGTTTTAGTCCCTAATCATCTTTTCTCCCATAAGAGAAGTAATTTCGGGTTAAAACGGCGTTCCAGTCCCGTTTTTACGTTTCTGTCATTTACAGTCCGGATCGTTTGACCCGTTGATTCGCTTTTTACCGTCCTAACCGTTTGGTTCGTGATCGTCATTTACAAAGTCAGGATCGTTTGATCCGTTGATATTGCTATTTAATTTACGCAACTTTACAAATCATAGCCGTTTGGCTCGTCAATCGTATCTTTACTGTTCGGATCGTTTGATTCCATTGATACCGCACTATAAATACTGTCATTTACAAGTCCGAGTCGTTTGGCTTGTGATAGTATTTACTTACAAAAGTCTGAGTCACAAAATGACTCGTTGATCGCATATCATTTACTGTCTCTTTTCATAAAATTGGTAACAATGTGATGCCCGATTCAAAACCGGACTTCGTCATTCGAACTCCTTTTCAAAACAACGTAAAACCCGACGTTTGACATTCAAATGCTCTTTTTATTAAAATCAACGTTTGTCATTCAAACTTAAGTTCGTCATTGGAACCCTCTTTCAAACTCAAAACCGACGTTTGTCATTCAAACGCTCGTTTTTACCACAAATCAACGTTTGTCATTCAAACCAAGATTAAAGCTTGTCATTCAAGCTCCTTTTCAAAATGCAATACACACACACACACACAATTTCGATAAAGGTAGAAAGATTCTTCATACGAGGCATTTCGGGTGATCTCAACATACTCTTCCCGAAATGTAACGTGACCTCCGAACCTAACAATATCTGGTCATAAAAGCCTTTTTTCAAGTTTTGGCTACCAATCAAAACGTTCCTTTTTCAAATCATTTTTTCAAGTTTTGGCTACCAATCAAAACGTTCATTTTTCAAAGCCTTTTTTCAAGTTTTGGCTACCAATCAAAACGTTCCTTTTTCAAAGCCTTTTCCAAGTTTTGGCTACTAATCAAAATGACCATGTAACGATGTTGCCATTTTTCCGAAAGATTGGTTGTTTTTCCTTTCTTTGAAAATCAATCGAAAAAAACACGGAGTCGCCACGCCATTTTTATTTTAAGGGCCAAAACTTTGAAAAATGCCCGAGATTAGAGATTTGGGTTCGGAGGTCACGTTACACGCCGGGAATAACGTTAGTGTTCACCCGGAGTGCCTCGTAAAACGAGTCTTCCAAGCTTAAAAACCATTTGTGTGTGTGTGTGTGTGTGTGTGTGTGTTCCTCTGGCCAAAATAAGTTGAAACTGAGAAAATGAAAAATTGGGAATTCTTTGTGAGACATTAAACAAGTCCCATGATTTTTGGTATGATTTTTGGGTTGAGTTTTGGTACTCAAAAGATTTTTTGAAGTTGAAAACCAATTCTGCCAGAATGAAAAAGGCAGTGGACACTTGATTTTAAAACGGATTAAAGAGCTTTAAAACTTCAAAATCTGGGGAAAGTATGAGAATGAAAGTTGTTCAAAACACCTTAAATAAGGTTTATGTAAAAGAACTTTCCCCTTTGGATGTGATTTGGTGGACCAAAATCTTCTGGAAATCTCAGATATGAAATCTGGGTTTCCAGAGACTGATGAACTGACCTTTAAAAGATAATTTGAAAACGGGAGTTTTACTCACGAAAAAAATAAAGTAAAAATATGTCTGGAAATATCTGGATGTTGGCTACAAAAAGTATTTTGTAGTCAACACCAAATTACAAGTTTCTGTATGTCCAAAAAATTAGACCATGGACAGAGGTCTTAGAGAAAGGCTACTGGACAGCAACTTTCTCTTGAAGAAAAACATGATTTTAAAAGGGGTTTGGCATCCATGCTTGTCCCCATTTCCTTAGGCTTTGATTATTAGTCACTAGACATTTTGGTGGTGATCTACTATATCAAGCCATCCTTAGGGTACATTAGGACTTAAGCATTTCATTTGCTTGGGAAGGGGAATTTTATCCTTGAAAATGAAGATTTGATGTATGAAAATGATTTTTAGGGTTTTGAAAATGTGTTTGCTAGTAAGTAAAAACACTTTGAAAGTAATGTTGATCCTTGTAGAGGATCATCCATGGAGATGAACATCCATGGTGATCCTTTTGGATCTAGGGCAAGAAGATGAACAAACTACATTTTGGAGTTTGAAAATGCATGCATGGATGAGAGAATTTTAGGGTAAGGAGAAGGAGGTTATACATATCTTCTTTGTGATTTGTGTTTGAATGGATTCAAGGCTTGAAAGTGTTTAGGGTTTGAATGTGTTTAGGGTTTGAAAGTGTTTAGGGTTTGAATGTGTTTAGGGTTTGTGATTAGAGTTGGTCAAAAAGAAAACAAGTAGATAACAATTAAGTCCTCTATGTTTTCTCTCTAATCCTCCTCCAAAGGGATGATTTAAGCTTGGGCTAATATATGTATGAGAGTGGTTTGAGAGTGTTTGGAGTGAGTGGGATTTGGGAAAGATTCAAGAGAAAATGGTGGCAATTCAAGGGAATTCTCATTGTTTTCTCCCTATTTTTTGCCAAGGATTTGCTGTGAATTGTGTTCTCTCTCTTTTTTCTGAGACTGAAGGGCTTAATTTGTAGGCCTCTGAAAATTCCAATTATGTCCGCGCGGATGAAAGTGGAAGCGTGCACTGTTCATTAAATGCAGCTCCAGGCTTTGGACACAAGGAATATCTTTTGAAAATTCAAACTGGTTGCTGTTTTTCAGCTTACCAGATTCGGACCTCAAACCTTGAAGATGATGGCGTTTTAGGTGCCTCGGACCTTGATGATGATGGCTTTTTAGGTGCCTCGGACCTTGATGATGATGGCTTTTTAGGTGCCTCGGACCTTGAAGATGATGGCTTTTTAGGTGCCTCAGACCTTGATTTGAAATGCTTTACCTTAATGGTTTGGGATGGATGGTCCTTCGGTGGACTTCGTCTGCTGCCGAAGGAGAGGGTGACCGTTTTGGTCGGGTGGCTGGACCTAATGATAGGCTACCTACGTATCCTTAAGAGGAATCAAGTTAGTCATAGTTCGAAACGCTGCTGGGGATTTCGTTGGAGAAAAATCGGGCTTACGTTTTACGGCCGTCGATGATAATGAGGAAATCGAACTTACGTTTTACTGTCGTTGATGAAAGAAACGGAATTTCCGTTATCTTTCTCGGAGAAATCGAACTTACGTTTGACTGCCGTTTGATGATTTTGATGAAAGAAATGGGATTCCGTTATCTTTCTCAGAGAAATCAGACTTACGTTTGACTGCCGTTGATGATTTTGATGAAAGAAACGGGATTCCGTTATCTTTCTCGGAGAAATCGGACTTACGTTTGACTGCCGTTTGATGATTTTGATGAAAGAAACAGGATTTCGTTATCTTTCTCGGAGAAATCGGACTTACGTTTGACTGCCGTTTGATGATTTTGAAGAAAGAAACGGGATTCCGTTATCTTTCTCGGAGAAATCGGACTTACTTTTGACTGCCGTTTGATGATTTTGATGAAAGAAGCGAGATTCCGTTATCTTTCTCGGAGAAATTGGACTTACGTTTGACTGCCGTTTGATGATTTTGATGAAAGAAACGGGATTCCGTTATCTTTCTCGGAGGAATCAGACTTACGTTTGACTGCCGTTTGATGATTTTGATGAAAGAAACGGGATTCCGTTATCTTTCTCAGAGAAATCGGACATACGTTTGACTGCCGTTTGATGATTTTGATGAAAGAAACGGGATTTTGTTATCTTTCTCGGAGGAATCGGACTTACGTTTGACTGTCGTTTGATAATTTTGATGAACTCGGAGAAATCGGACTTACGTTTGACTGCCGTTGATGATTTTGATGAAAGAAACGGGATTCCGTTATCTTTCTCGGAGAAATCGGACTTACGTTTGACTGCCGTTTGATGATTTTAATGAAAGAAACGTGATTCCGTTATCTTTCTCGGAGAAATCGGACTTACGTTTGACTGCCGTTTGATGATTTTGATGAAAGAAACGGGATTCCGTTATCTTTCTCGGAGAAATCGGACTTACGTTTGACTGCCGTTGATGATTTTGATGAAAGAGACGGGATTCCGTTATCTTTCTCGGAGAAATCGGACTTACGTTCGACTGCCGTTGACGATTTCGATGAAAGAAACGGGATTCCGTTATCTTTCTCGGAGAAGTCGGACTTACGTTTTACTGCCGTTGATGATTTTGATGAAAGAAACAGGATTCCGTTATCTTTCTCGGAGAAATCGGACTTACGTTTGACTGTCGTTGACGATTTTGATGAAAGAAATGGGATTCCGTTATCTTTCTCGGAGAAATCGGACTTACGTTCGACTGCCGTTGACGATTTCGATGAAAGAAACGGGATTCCGTTATCTTTCTCGGAGAAATCGGACTTACGTTTTACTGCCGTTGACGATTTTGATGAAAGAAACGGGATTCCGTTATCTTTCTCGGAGAAATCGGACTTACGTTTTACTGCCGTTGATGATTTTGATGAAAGAAACGGGATTCCGTTATCTTTCTTGGAGAAATCGGACTTACGTTTGACTGCCGTTGACGATTTTGATGAAAGAAACGGGATTCCGTTATCTTTCTCGGAGAAATCGGACTTACGTTTGACTGCCGTTGACGATTTTGATGAAAGAAACGGGATTCCGTTATCTTTCTCGGAGAAATCGGACTTACGTTTTACTGCCGTTGATGATTTTGATGAAAGAAACGGGATTCCGTTATCTTTCTCGGAGAAATTGGACTTACGTTTGACTGCCGTTGATGATTTTAATGAAAGAAACGGGATTGCGTTATCTTTCTCGGAGAAATCGGACTTACGTTTGACTGCCGTTTTGCTCTTTTGAAGAGGGGGTTAACTTTGGTTAACTCTGTTAAGTTGAGGACTAAACTGCAGAGTCCTGAAATTTTAAAGGGCAAAATGGTCTTTTTTACCCTTCCATCTCATCCGCGCGGACCAGAATGGAAGTCAGATTGGTTTTAAAAGAGGGCCGCCGCCCTTTTGGTTTCTTCTTCACCAATTTCCAGTTTCACGAGAGAGAGACGAGGGAGAGAGTCAAAACCGCCATTGTTGGCCTAGAAAGCTTCGAAATCTTCCGATTTTCTTCGATTTTCGAGCAATGGAACACGCGGGAGTAGCCATTCAAGGCCAAGGACGTGGCCCTGTAGCGGAGAGGCGATTGGAGCTTGTTCGAATGAGGAGGCATTACACACTTTCGCAATCGATTGCGGAGGAGCCGTACCCCGATGCGTGGCAACATTGGGCTTCTGATCCGAGTCTCCGTACGGTATACTTCGAATCTCTCCAATTTCTTTGTTGATTTTTCATTTGAAATTGATTTTTGGTGATTTTTTTTTAGATCCGAAAATTTTGATGTTCTTGGGCTTGAAATTTGATTTTGATGCTTTGCATGTTGTAATGAGTATGTGGGTAATCAAAATGTGCATTTTGTTTGGAAAAAGAATGGGCATTTTGCCATTTTTTTTTTAAATTCGAAAAATGCAATGAAAATTCGAAAATTATGTTCTTGACATTGAAATTGAACTTTGATAATTTGCATGTTGCAATGAGTATATGGGTAACTCGAATGTGCATTTTGTTTGAAAAAACGAATGGGCATTTTGCCATTTTGAAATATGAGATGAAAATTTGCCCAAATCCGGGACGGACTTTTCGTTGCATGTAGAATTCTCGCAATGTGATGTGAATGATATGAATGATATGAATGCATTTTTTTTTATTTTTTTTTGTGAGAATGTGATTTTTTGTGAAAATGGGACGGATTTTTCGTTCCCTTGATTGGATGAATGAATGGTGAAAAAATTGTTTATGTATGCTATTTTATGAAAAATGGGACGGAATTTTTATTCCGTTGACTCAATGTTATTGACACATTTTTTTTTATATATATGCATAATAAATGATGGTTGTTGAAAGTGTTTTCTTTTGTGCAAGAAAAATGAAATTTGAGTCCATTGTATCTTTGTTATGCTTTGCCCGATTTTCTTCAAAATTTTATGATGCATGTGTATGCTTTTTTTTTTTTTGATGAAAATGCAATTTTTTTTTGACATTTTCTTCTCTTTTCTTTTATTGTAGGGTGGAGATCGCTTTGTGACGCAGCAGCTGAACAAGATGAAGACTTGGGGGTCAGTGGAGGCCGTGGTTGACCTGTGGGACCGGCTTCCAGTCTTGGGCCGAGGAGTTTTGATGAGTCCTAGACAGATCGTCATTGGGACTGAATTGTATGAGTTTATCGAGTACCTGAGGGGGTTGGTTAAGTTCTCCAAGAGCAAGGGTCTGATCTTTGCTTTGGCACAGCACTGGTAGGACGCGACCCACACATTTCATTTCTTCTGGGGGGAGGCCACAGTCACACCTTCCGACTACGCAGTGATCACGGGCCTGTCCTTTAAAGGACGAAGCATTGAGTGGAGGGATGGCTATAGTGACAGGGACCTACAGGATCTTCTGGGCTTTACCCCCATTCCCAAAAAGGGTATGGGTATGGAGTACGCCGTGGTCCACAGGAAGATCGTGGAGAGCATTGAGAATTACGAGGCTGGGGATGAGAGGGTGGCTGCGGTGCAGATTGCTAGGGCTTTTTTATGGTTTGCCTTTTCGAGCACGCTTTTTGGACACACCGAGGGGACGGCGATGTTTGCTTTGTTGAGGACGTTGGAGGATGTGGAGATGGCTGGGGAGGTGTCATGGGGAGAGGCAGGGCTGGCAGAGCTATATTTTGCTACGGATCGAGTGCAGCGGAAGAGTGTGTCAGCTCTCTGACATGCTTCGAGTTCCCTTTGGAGGTATAAGCTTCTGCTTTTTTTTTCCTTAAGCACGCACTTTTCACTTGATTGATGAGATCTTTCTCTTTCGCAGGTATGGGCTATGGAGTTTTTCCATGTCACGATGTGGCGGCAGCTGGCGGAGCACATCGGGGCATATCCGGCCATGCTCTCCTGGAGCAAGCATGCTCGGGAGAAGATAGGTTCTAAGGGGCGCACGACCCTTATGTACAGGGAGTGCCTGCCTTTGACGAGGGCTGAGACGGATGAGGGGATGGTTTTCTACCCCTGGGGCCTCTTCGACATGGAGCAGCTGAAGGGTGCCGAGAGATGGACTGTGCAGCGCAGGATTTTAAGAGGTCTGCCCTGCGATGTGTACTATCTGTGGGAGAGAGTGACGCGCCAGCATGGCGAGGGTGCACCTCTGATGGCACCGGTAGAGCCTCCTGCCGACATGATGCATCCGAGTGAGAGATTGGAGACCTGGGGCGACTATCGAGGCGGCCAGCACTTCTCAACGTTTGTGGCGATTGAGGAGTATTCGAGATTTATCTTGAGGAGGCTGAGGATGCCCCAGGTTCTGGAGAGAGAGGGGTTAGGGATAGTGCGATACCCCCGGACGGACTTCTCATATGTCCAGGATGGGGTTAGATTGAGGGTACAGATCCCTCAACCTGAGCGGGTCCCACGAGCTTTCCGGCCTCGTCCGGATATGAAGGTTAGGGTTTCTCTTTCTTCTCTTTTTTTTTGTCTTTTCCTTTTTTCGCATCAATTATTTATGACGCTTTTATTCCCGTGCAGTTCCCGGCTGTGGTGGTGGAGAAGCTGACGAAGCAGGTGATTGGGGCCAAGAGGTTCATCAGGAGGATGGTCGCTTGTGGGGCTCCTCAGGCCAGAGCGAGGCGGGCACAGCCGGCACCTATGGAGCGGAAGACTTCCCTATTACTTCGAAGCATTCTACCGAGACTCCTCTCTCTCCTCTCATAGATCCTGGCATGGAGCTGCCTCTGGACCACGTCATTCTCGGAGATTTGCATGGGCAGGGGCACGTTTGGCATCACGGCGGGTCATCTTCACACGTCCAGGAGTCCGATGCGTTTACATTTGGATATGACTTCTTTGCAGATCTCGGCTTGCCCTATCGTGGCGTGCCGGTTGATCCAGGCGAGCCTCTCTCTGGAGACGAGGATGACTCCGAGCCCGAGACATTCATGGCTACTGAGGAGGCGGGCCCGAGCCGCAAGAGGGATCGGGGGAAAGGGCCGACCTCTGAGGATTCTGACTGACTATCTTTGATTTCTGAGATTGTACCTATTTAGACAGATGCACTTTATTCTCATGCACACATTTTTTTTGTTTTTTTTTGTGTTTTTTTTTTGGAATGTAATAATCTACTTTCTTTTTTTTTTTGGAATGTAATAATCTACTTTCTTTTTTTTTTGGAATGTAATAATCTACTCTTTTTTTTTATGAATGCAATGTTGCATGAGCCCAGGTTTCTTGGCTAGGGTTCGAATGTATGGTATGTGAACTGTTTGGGCAGGCTTTGCACAGATTTTGAGCGGCCGGGATGAAATATTCCTCCGTGGTGCAGCAGTTTGAACTGCTGCAGATTTTTTTTGATGGTGGCACTTATGTCCGCGCGGACAAGACATGAATCTGACACTGTCCTTTAATTTTGCTTCAGATCTGGTTTTCCTTTATTTCAAATTCAAACACCTTCTTCAACCACCAGTTCAAACAGCCATTTTCGGGAAGAAGGAGAGAAAAACCATGGAGAGAATTGTGAGCATGCAAAATCCACCCAAATTATCCCAAAATTATCAAATGTCATTCTTCACCAAGTTTAAAGAGTGGTGCCGGGAGATTATGCATGAGAGGAGGCCATTCTTTGAAGAAAGGTACAAGATACGATGCTTGTGGTCTCTCAAGGAATTGATTCCGGATTATGATCTTTTGAGAGCTTCTTCCTCATTTTGGGACACTAGAAGGCATGTTTTTTGCTTCTCTTACAATGAAATGGTCCCGACTGTTGAAGAATTTTGGGCTTTGCTTGGTGGTCCCGAGGTGGAGGAGATTGCGATTCCTTTGCCCGGAGGGGCCTCTTTCGGTTATAGGTTGTGCAACCTTCTTCATCTTTCCCCGGAGGAAGCACAAGGTATGCTTCGTGGTCCCGATCACTTTGACATTTCTGGTCTTCCTGATAGATTTAGGGGCTTAGGCTTGGTGGATGATGCCTATTGGGATGCTTTTGCACTTTGCATGTTTGGTACCTTGTTCATGGTTTATTCTTTTGGGATCTGTCATCGGGCTCTGCTGGATGTAGTTGCTCACTGTCGTTTGGGCAGAGATGTTGTACCTTTGATCCTGGGGGAGACTTTTCATGCTCTCGACAGGTTGGCTACCGGGAGGCGGTACATGCACGGGGGCAGCCCGTTTCTCTTGACCCTGTGGCTGACGGAGTGCCTGGGGGTTCTTCGCAAGACTTCGGATATGATCAAGCCTTGGACATTTGCCAGGAGAGGGGTTAAGGTGGATTTTGATGATCAGGGCTCGTGGGAGCGTTGGATGGCTGGTCGCCAGACTGAAGATATCAGATGGTTGGTGCCTCATTGGCGGGTGGAGACTCGGAGAGTACTTCAGGATGGATCTCCCGTGGTTATGCTTCCGGGGCTTTCTCAGTCCAGCTTTTACATTCCGGCTCTGGTTCAGAGACAGTTTGGCTTGGAGCAGGTTCCTTTTGAGGACTTTGATGATATAGCCACTAGGGTGGTGGCTTCTTCTTCTATGGATGATCCTTCGGTGTTCCCATTCCTTTCCCGAGTATGGAGATATGACGTCTTTCCTCCTCGGGTTATCCTCAGGCGTCCGAGACCTGTGTTTCTGACCACTTGGTACTTGGATTGGTACGAGAGGCATTTGGGAGAGACTCAGATGGCTATTTTGAGACGGCGTGAGGCCATGGTGGATGCGGAGGACTTGACAGTTTCGGAGAGGAGGAGGGCCGAGGCGAGGGCCAACCCTCACGACAGGAGCGGAGATGTTGTGACCGACTATGAGGCTTATGTCAAGCGACAGGAGAGGAGGACTCCTATGCTACCAGCTCGGCTACAGGAGATAAGAGATGATGCTAGGGCTACTAAGGCCCTGACAGAGGCTGGTTTCATAGATCCTGTTCCTACACCAGAGCTTGGTAGGAGGAAGACTGACATTTTTCCTGTTCAGAGTAAGAAGACCCGAAGGGGGAAGAAGAGAGGTGATGCCAGTACGAGCGGCTTAGAGTGACCTTGAGGTTTCCGAGTATCCCTTTCTTGTCATAGCAGACACATTAGTTAAATTATGTACCTTAGTTTCTTTTAGCAGGTTGTAGTTCGTAGGAGTGAATCGGGCTTAGACTCATCAAAAAGTTTTTAACTGTAATGAATATGTGAATTGCTTTAGAGTTTTTCGAGGCGATTTCATGGTCTGATCAGTGTATTGATGTCAAAGTATGACTTTCATTTGTATTTTAGACCGAACCGTTTCCGGCTGCCTACGTTCCCTTTGGACAAAAGGGCTTAGGTCTCCGTAGTTCGACCCGGTTAATTTTTTTTGTTTTTTTTTGTTGTTTTTTTTTTTTTTTGATTTTTTTTTGTGCTACCCTGTTTTTTACCTAGGCTGCCCTTTTCGGGTTTTCAACCTAGTTGGGTATTACTCTTTTAGCCCTCTTTTTTTTGTTTTTTTGTTTTTTTTTTGACTCAGTGTTTTACGCGTAGTATCTGCGCAGCTTGTCACCATTCATTGGGTGTACAAAAGGATTTCCGTCGAGGTCTACGAGTTGCATGGATCCTCCGGAGAAGATCTTTTGGACGACATATGGTCCGACCCAAACAGGCTCCCATTTGCCCAGCAGGTTGATGCGGACTGGGGGCTTCTCTTTCAAGACGAGATCACCTTCCCTGATCTCCCGATGCTTTACTTTCTTATCGAAGGCTCTGGCCATTCTCCCTTGGTAGGCTCGGATATGTTCCATGGCCTTCAATCGTCGTTCATCTAGTAGGGTCAATTCATCATGGCGACTCTGGAGCCATTCGACCTCGTTGATCTGACTTTCCAACAGTACCCGGAGTGAGGGGATTTCTAGCTCGATTGGGAGTACGGCTTCCATTCCGTAGGTGAGAGCAAATGGTGTTTCCCCTATTTCCGTTCTGACGGATGTTCTGTAGCCCCTGAGTGCCAGGTGTAGCTTCTCGGGCCAATCTCGACCTCGGACAACCATTTTCCGGATGATGTTTTCCAAGGTCTTGTTTGCTGCCTCAACGGCTCCGTTGGTTTGGGGCCTATAAGGAGATGACTTGTGACGGGTTATTCTGAACTCTGCTAGCAGCCTGTCGCATTCCCCTTCGAAGTGAGATCCATTATCTGAGATGATTTTGGCCGGTAACCCGTATCTGCATATGATGTTTTCTTTGATAAAGAGGGCTACTTTCCTTGAGTTGAGGACCTTGTAGGACTTGGCTTCAACCCATTTGGTGAAATAGTCCACAGCTACCAGGACGAATTCGTGTCCGTTGCTGCCTGGTGGTGTGATTTTGCCTATGACATCAATTCCCCAAGTGACGAAAGGCCAAGGGGTTGTCATGCAGTATAACTCGTGAGGAGGCAAATGATTGAGATTTGAGTACCGCTGGCACTTGTCGCAGCTTTTGACGAACTGGATGCAGTCGGTTTCCATGGAGATCCAAAAATATCCCATTCTTAGTATGATTTGCATTAGAGCCCGAGCATTCATATGGGGGCCGCAGGTACCACCATGTACTTCTTTCATGAGTCTGGTAGCCTCTTGTTTGCCGATACATCGCAGGAGGGGGCCTTGATAACGCTTCTTGTACAACATGTTTCCCAGAAGAACATAATGGGAGGCGAGTCGCTTCAGGGCTGAGAGGCTTTTCGCTTTGATTCCTTCTTTATATTCCCCATCTTCATTTTTGAAAGAGGCCTCGCCGTTCTTTAAGTATTGATAAATCTGAGTGTACCAGGGATCACTGGCCGGTTCGGCCCCCGCTTCTATTTCAAAGCAATAAGCAGGGTTTTCTCTTCTCCCGATTTTGAATGGTTTGACAGACTTCCCTTCGGGTATTTCAACGAGGGAGGCTAGTGTTGCCAGAGCATCTGCGAATCTGTTGCGATCTCTGGGCAAGTAATGAAAGCTGATTTCCTTGAATTGAGTTACTAGCTCTTCCATGTAAGTGTGATATTTCTGCAGACCCGGGTCTACGGTCTTCCATTTGTTAGAGACCTGATTGATGATGAGGGCAGAGTCACCATACACCTCCAATTCTTTGATATTTCTTTCAAGGGCGTCTTCCAACCCGGCTATGCAAGCCTCGTATTCAGCAGCATTGTTGGTGACCTCGAAGTTCAGTCTTACTGCTATGGGGGTGTGCTCGTCAGTAGGATCGACCAGAAGCATTCCTATTCCATTCCCCCTTTTGTTTGACGCCCCGTCGAAGAAGAGTTGCCAGCGATTTTCTCCTTCTAGAGCAAAGATTCCATCATCAGGAAATTGAGGTTCAGGTCCTCAGGATTCATCACTTGGGAAATCGGCCAAATGTTCTGCCATTATACGCCCTTTTACGGATTTCCTTGAAACATAAGTGATGTCATATTCGGCCAAAAAGAACGACCATTTTGCCAACCTCATGGAGATGGAAGGCTTGTCGAAGAGATATTTGATGGGGTCTATCTTTGAGACGAGATGTATCGGGTGAGACTGCATGTAGTATTTCAGCTTTCCCACTACCCAGACCAGGCCTGCGCAAGTCTTTTCACAAGCAGAGTAATTGAGTTCGCTCCCTTGAAGCTTTCTGCTCACAAAATAGATGGCGTTTTCGACCTTGGAATCTTTCTTCTCTTGAGCTAACATAGCCCCAATTGCTGTGTTTGTGACAGTTAGGTATAGCAATAGTGGCTTTTGCTGATGTGGTGGGCAAAGAATCGGGGGATTCACAAGGTACACCTTGATCTGTTCAAAGGCGAGCTGGCATTCTGGAGTCCATTCTGTGTAGGCATTTTTCTTCATCAACTTGAAGATCGGCTTGCAGATTGAGGTCAGCTGATTTACAAAGCGGCTTATGTATTGCAGTCTTCCCATGAAGGATTTTACTTCTGTCAGTGTCCGTGTTGGCTTCATTTCAACTATGGCCTTGATTTTCTGAGGGTCTACTTCAATTCCCCGTTCTGTCACCATATATCCTAGCACCTTGCCTCGTCTTACACCGAAGGTGCATTTGGCTGGATTCAGTCTCATGCTGTGGTCTTGGAGGCGGCCGAAGAATTTTCTCAAATCAACAAAGTGCTGTCCGTCTGATCCTCTGGAGTGTATTATCATGTCGTCTACATAGACCTCAATTTCTTTGTGGATCATGTCATGGAACAAAGCTGTAGCTTCCCTCTGGTACGTAGCCCCAGCATTCTTTAGTCCGAACGGCATGACCGTGTAGCAGTACGTACCCCAAGGGGTTGTGAAGGCTGTCTTGGCTTGATCTTCTTCTGCCATTTTGATTTGATTGTAACCGGCAAAACCGTCGACGAAGGATTTGACTTCATGGTTGGCCGTGGAATCTACCAGAATGTCGATGTTTGGCAGGGGGAAATCATCTTTTGGACTAGCTTTGTTCAAGTCTCTGAAATCTACGCAGCATCGGATCTTTCCGTTGGCCTTGGTTACCGTTACTATGTTGGAAAGCCATGTAGGATACTCAATGACCCTGATGAACCCTGCTCTGAGCATTTTTTCTATCTCTTCCTTCACTTGTAGGGACCATTCGGGCTTAATTCTTCTTAGTTTCTGTTTCACTGGCTTGACTTCTGGGTCGAGCGGTATTCGGTGTTCAACTATGGAAGGATCGAGGCCTGGCATATCTTTATAGGACCATGCGAATACATCCACGAATTCTCTTAGAAGCTCAATCAGAGCGTCCCTTTCAGTCCCTTCGAAGAAACTACCAATCTGCGTCTCTTTAGGCTCTTCCGCAGTTCCCAGATTCACACTTGTCAAAATCTCTTCGGCAGCTATGGCTCGATTTTCCTCTTTCCGAACATCCTGCTTAAAGATTTCTTTGATATATTGTTCATTTAATGTGTCTGCTTCTTTATCTAATGAATCATTATTAACGATTTTTAAGTTATTAGTTAATTTATCATTAGTTAAAGCGGCAATCAGGGGATACTCAAAAAGGTCCATCATTTCATTAAGAACGAAGGGAAATACAGCATTGGCTACAATTTCGTAGTCTTCAGGCGTAAGGCCCTCGGACGACTCGAGAGACTCAAACTCAACAATGAGAGACTTGGAGGACTTTACAAAGGTTGACACAAAAGGACGGGGGACCAATCCAAGCTTGGTGATCATTTCTTCTTTGGTCGCGGACGGGCCTGAGAGAGTTTCCCAATTCCTTAATGGCATCGCTGTCAGTGGCCTCATGACTCGGGGGTTATCTTGCTTTTGTTCCCCTTCCTCAATCATTGTTATCATCTCTTCGTCTGAAACAGAATCAATCGTGTCCGGCACCTGAAAACTGAGCATATGAATGTAGGGATCTTCTTGCGGATCTGCCGCATCCTCGATTCTGGAGAATTCTAACTCGTCACAGTCTGACCTCTCAATCCAGATGTAAGGACGTATTGTGTCTTGGTGTGTTGCTGGAAAAATCTCATGCCCCATGCTCGAGCGGAAAGGCTTAGCGGGTAGTTCTTCGAGGAGGACGTCCCATACGATGTTCATACATTCGAGTTGAGTCTGTCGGTGCTTGTCGACTTTTATCATGAAGATCTCTTCGCTTGGTAAGGCCAGAGAATAGGTTTGGAGAATGCTAACAAATCTCTAACTGGAGATTGGAGGTTTGTGTGCTCGTATCATGGCGGCATTCAGTGTTTCTTTCCATTCTGCCTCCAAATGTTGGAAATGGCAATTGAACTTGATGAATCGAACTGCTTCAGGGTCTGCCCGCTTGAGTTCGTTGACATATTTGGCATCACCGGATTCTGGGGGATTCTGATGAGACTTGCCCCGATAGTCCCTTGGTCGATTCGGAGGAGGTAGCCCCGGTGTCTGGCTGCGGGCATGCTTGGCGACGGTCTCGGCTTCGTTCCCTATGAGGAAACTGTCACCCCTAATGACTCCAAGATCCCCCTGCCGGTTAATGAACTTGACGCATTGATGGAGAGTGGAGGCTATGGCTTTCATGTGGTGTAACCAAGGGCGCCCCAACAGAGCTGTGAATTCGAAAGGGATGTCCATTACATGGAATTTTGCTGGCACCATTTGGGTTTCGAACCAGAGTTCCAGAGCCACCGTCCCCAAGATGGGACGAGACGTGCCGTCGTAGGCCTTGATTGACTGGGTAGATGGGATCATGTGCCTTTCATTGATGCGTAGGGCCCGCATCATGCTGAGGGGAAGGACGTTAATAGCTGATCCATTGTCCACCAATACCCCCGAGAGTGATACGGTGTTGAGCCTAATAGTGATGTACAAGGCTTCATTGTGTTTGGAGACATCTCTTGGCAAATCTTCATCGCAGAAGGTGATCATGCTACCATATAGTCGGGGATCATAGATTTGGTCCTTGTGCGGAGAAAGAGAGTCATCAAGCCGGTCACTTCGTGCCTTTTCTTGCGAGGTAGAACCTTTCTTTGAAGCCCCTGGGTTATGTTGAGGCCGTTTGTGGCGGTTGCCATCCCGATCGGCATATTGATTGAGTGCGAGCGCCAAGCGGCGTTGGTCTTTCTTTGTCGGTATGCGCTCGGGAGCTGGACAAACCGAATCTTGGGCGACCCCGCGGGGGTTAGACTTCGATTGGCGATAAAATTACCCGGTTCTGATTACGGTGTCCGAAGGTCTCAACTCTACCGTTGGCAAGGCTTTTCGGCTTTTCTACTCCTGTTTGCTTTGGGGAAGACTGGCTGGTGTAGAGTACATAGTAATCAAATCCCCCAGATGGCTCCCCGAGCGTACCCACACTGGTATCACCGGCCTCGAACCTCTCTTTCAATTTTTGCTGGGAGGAAATTTTCTTCTTCTTAGGAGGACGGTCCTCGTGTATCCAATCCTGATAGTCCCTTTCAAGGCAGTCGGGGCAGTCACAGATATCCCACCAAATGTGCTCTACGGCTGGTGGTGGATTTGGGACCTCGGGTTGGCGGTCTTTGGAATGACTTTGAGTTGAGGCGGTCTAGGGAGATCTGCTGTTGGGCTCATCGGGAAGCAAATGGTTGGACTCCGCCGGGTAATGAAAGGTATTAAGAGCCGGGGGAACAGGCACATATTTGTCCTTCAAGGGAGCCCCAGTCAGTTGGGGGATTGACAATGTTCCGAAATGACGCGTGGCCTCTTCGATCCAGGCCTGCTGTTTATTCTGACGTTCTTCAAGAGCCCTGATGGCTGACCATATTTCCTCTGTTGTTTCCAAATCTCCGTTCCCCTTACTGATTTCTGCGGGATCGGTATCACTCTGAGAGGGGACACCCGACGGCATGCTTGAGCTTGTTTCGTTCACGGCTAGCTTGTTGGAATGGTGGCCCTTCGAATTGCTGTTTGGGGGCTAGTTGCCCTGTAAATCGACGGGCAGGAGTCCCGGAGGTGGAGACATAGGAATCTTGTGGTGGTATCTTGACGTATCCAGGACGGCTTAGAGTGGGAGGAGGGCTTTCTTTCTTCTTTACGGTAAAAGTGCCATTGGGATTGAGACTGGCGGCCAGACCGTGGCTCTTAATAGCCTCCACAAGGCTATTCAGGTGTGCTTCTAGTTGCAGTCTCATCTGTTCTGCTAACTGATTCCACTGATGTTCTGTCTGAGGGGTCCCGGGAGGCGGAGTGACGTTGTCCCCGTTATTACCAGCTGATGCAGACATTTTGAAACCCGGAGTCGGAATAAACGGTGAAGCTGACGATGCGCTGATCAAACGGTGACCCGGTGCCCGAAACCAAGCTTTACGCGGAGCTGCGGGGGGAAAGACACGAGGGTTCAGATGTCTGGGGATAGAAGGAGGGTAGGTGTTTGGGCTTTGGACTCATGCAACATGCAGTTATTTGTTCTTGTTTACTTAAAACATGTTTTATTAACCTAATCGGTTGGAAAAGATTGCTCTTCTTTTTCGCAAACTACTCTGGATCAGTGGGCCCCATCACTACGTCTATAAGCCCCTCGTATTCCACCTGTATTTCGACTTCCCAGGGTGGACAGCCCCGGGCGAGGGTCCTATAGGGCAAGCGGGTTCCACCGACCGAAAGAAAAACGATCCTAAAAGTCTGGCGGGTAATCGAGTTTTAACGAGCATTCGATGTAAATTACGAACAAAGCTGACGTCAAAGTCAAGATCATGTCCGAGGGCTCGACAAAAAGTCGGCATGATTCGGACTGATAACTGTCCACAATTGATCTTGACTTGTCGTCAATTAGGCCGTAATTAGGCATGGAATAATCGTTAATTCTTGATGACTCAGTGTCATGCTGGGAGTCAGCGTATAATTTGTGCCAGTCAAAGTCAAAGTCAAGGCGCCAGTCAATATCTGGTCAAAGCCCGTGACGGAAAACCGGCAGGACTTCGACTTATCAGGGTCCCAAAAGATATTGACTTGGTATGCCGACCAAGGCTTGAAAGGAAAGGTCTATACACAGACAGGGCATGACACAGACCAGACTAAAAACCAACCGGGTCTCGGACAAAGTGTGTCACGGAAAAGTGCATGGTCGACACGAGGCTCCATGGGATGTTTGGGTAGTCCCGTGCTTGCACCGAGAGGCGTAATAAGACCAAACGGGCCGCTACAGGGATTTCCCCGGGTTAGGGACGTAGTGTGCAGTGTAAGGTCACATGCGCGTAGTGTGCAAGCAGTCTATCTTCTTTTTCTGAGTAAAATAGAAATTTTCGCATGTGTCTTAAAAAGTATGATGCATGCACAAAATAATTTTTTTATTTGAAAACTTTTTTTTTTCTTGAATTTCTTTTTTGAAATTTTGTTTTGAAAGCCAATAACACATAAGCCCATAAGCACATAATTCAAGGCAACGGGTCCGATAGTCAAAATTTTGACTTTTCCGAGGCGGCCAAAACAACACAAAATGTGCAAAATCAACACACACACAACAAATGATTTCAAATGCCGGGACGGAAGCTTGACCCTCAAAAGCTTTTCCCTTTTTTTTTTTTGAAAACAATGATACCGGTACGTGGGATTATTAAACCACAATTTATCCCCGACTCGTGTTAGGAGGCGTTAACGGGAAGTTTAGTGGTTTCCACCAATATAACAAATATCATTTTTTTTAAGATAAAGCTTATTTATTCCCCAGCGGAGTCGCCACTGTAACGATGTTGCCATTTTTCCGAAAGATTGGTTGTTTTTCCTTTCTTTGAAAATCAATCGAAAAAAACACGGAGTCGCCACACCATTTTTATTTTAAGGGCCAAAACTTTGAAAAATGCCCGAGATTAGAGATTTGGGTTCGGAGGTCACGTTACACGCCGGGAAGAACGTTAGTGTTCACCCGGAATGCCTCGTAAAACGAGTTTTCCAAGCTTAAAAACCATTTGTGTGTGTGTGTGTGTGTTCCTTTGGCCAAAATAAGTTGGAACTGAGAAAACGAAAAATTGGGAATTCTTTTTGAGACATTAAACAAGTCCCATGATTTTTTGTATGATTTTTGGGTTGAGTTTTGGTACTCAAAAGATTTTTTGAAGTTGAAAACCAATTCTGCCAGAATGAAAAAGGCAGTGGACACTTGATTTTAAAACGGATTTAAGAGCTTTAAAACTTCAAAATCTGGGGAAAGTACGAGAATGAAAGTTGTTAAAAACACATTAAATAAGGTTTATTTAAAATAACTATCCCCTTTGGAAGTGATTTGGTGGACCAAAATCTTCTGGAAATCTCAGATATGAAATCTGGGTTTCCAGAGACTGATGAACTGACTTTTAAAAGATAATTTGAAAAAAGGAGTTTTACTCACGCAAAAAATAAAGTAAAAATATGTCTGGAAATATATGGTAGTTTTCTACAAAAAGTATTTTGTAGTGAACACCAAATTCCAAGTTTCTGTATGTCCAAAAAATTAGACCATGGACAGAGGTCTTAGAGAAAGGCTACTGGACAGCAACTTTCTCTTGAAGAAAAACATGATTTTAAAAGGGGTTTGGCATCCATGCTTGTCCCCATTTCCTTAGGCTTTGATTAGTAGTCACTAGACATTTTAGTGGTGATCTACTATATCAAGCCATCCTTAGGTTACATTAGGACTTAAGCATTTTATTTGCTTGGGAAGGGGAATTTTATCCTTGAAAATGAAGATTTGATGTATGAAAATGATTTTTAGGGTTTTGAAAATGTGTTTGCTAGTAAGTAAAAACACTTTGAAAGTAATGTTGATCCTTGTAGAGGATCATCCATGGATATGAACTTCCATGGTGATCCTCTTGGATCTAGGGCAAGAAGATGAACAAACTACATTTTGGAGTTTGAAAATGCATGCATGGATGAGAGAATTTTAGGGTAAGGACAATGAGGTTATACCTATCTTCTTTGTGATTTGTGTTTGAATGGATTCAAGGCTTGAAAGTGTTTAGGGTTTGAATGTGTTTAGGGTTTGAAAGTGTTTAGGGTTTGAATGTGTTTAGGGTTTGTGATTAGAGTTGGTCAAAGGGAAAACAAGTAGATAACAATTAAGTCCTCTATGTTTTCGCTCTAATCCTCCTCCTAAGGGGTGATTTAAGCTTGGGCTAATGTATGTATGAGAGTGGTTTGAGAGTGTTTGGAGTGAGTGGGATTTGGGAAAGATTCAAGAGAAAATGGTGGCAATTCAAGGGAATTCCCACTGTTTTCTCCCTATTTTTCGCCAAGGATTTGCTGTGAATTGTGTTCTCTCTCTTTTACGAGGCGAAGGGCTTAATTTATAGGCCTCTGAAAATTCCAATTATGTCCGCGCGGATGAAAGTGGAAGCGTGCACTGTTCATTAAATGCAGCTCCAGGCTTTGGACACAAGGAATATCTTTTGAAAATTCAAACTGGTTGCTGTTTTTCAGCTTACCAGATTCGGATATTTCCAATTTCTTTTCTTTTTGAGATGCTTTCCTTGGTTTATCTTCAAATAGCAATGCCTACTTTACCCTTACTTTGTTAGAAAAGTTAGGAATAGTTAGAAATGTTAGGAATGTTAAAACTTTCGTTAATTTTCTAATGAAAATACTAACAACTCAAATTGGAGCACTTACAGACCCCCTTTTTCAAAACTAGCCATTTTCAAAGTTTGGGCTCATAATACAAAATAGCGTGGCGACTCTCCCTTTCATTTCCGGCGAGGTCTCAAGTTGCAAAAGCCGCTCTCCGCGTCCCCGCGCGCGAACCGGGTAATTTCACCCAACTAAAACAAAAAATCAAGGAAGAGAGAAATTGTTGATACCCGCGTTTGGAGAAGAAAGATGCCTTGAATTGAAGCCTTGTTTTCCCTTTTTGATTGAAGCTTGAGTTCTTCAATGGAATCACCAGCTTGAGCAAATTTGAACTCTTTGGGTTTGGGAGGAAGAACTAGAGTTTTTAGAAATTTGAGGGAATTAGGGTGATTTGTGGGTAGTGAATGGTTTGGGAAGTGTTTATAGAATGGAACTAGGGTGGAGAATGGTTGCTTGGCCGGATTAAATGGTGGATTTGTGGTGGTAGGGAGCGGAGATATAGAGGGTTTTTAGAGAGAGAGAGAGTGAGCTAGGGAGGTCGAAGAGTGAGGGTTTTATTGAAAATCCCATTTTTGACCAAAAAAAAATTCCGCTGATACATTCCGCTCGACGGAGCATGGGCCTTGCCTCGGCAGAGCACAGGCTTCCAGTTTGGTTCACCTTCTGTCCCTCCTTGCTCGGCCGAGTCAAGGGAGTGCTCGGCCGAGCACTTTTTCTGCAAATATATATATATATATATATATATATATATATATATATATATATATATATATATATATAACAACGATGAAGAACGAGGTCACACCAGAATTTTACAGTGGGGCTAAAAATACTCTCTTTTTTATTTTTATTTTTATAAGGTAAGGGTTATATAATGAAGTACAGAAGGTATTTGAAGGATTTTAAGTTGTGGGACTAAGGGAGTAGGAAAGGTTTTTAAGCTGCCATAAATTTAAGAAAGTTTGCTCTTGATTTAAGAAAAATTGCTCTTGATTTTTTCATCCGTGATTACAAATGAGAATGAGGAGGGTATTTATAACTCTTGGAAATAGAACCTAATGAGCCAGTAGACTAACGGTTACCTAGATATTGATTATACAAAGTACTTAATAAAAGATGCTGAAGTATATACAGTTAAAAGACGCACTACTAAAAAGAAGATGCTAAAGTAACGCACTATGAAAAGGAAGATGCAGAATTATTTACATACATCCAAAAGACTTTTTAAATGCTGTCGAATGTTTTCCCAGCTGTCCCTTATGTCATCATTACTTACGTTTTTCAGTCCCTTGTGTCGTCATTGCTTACGTTTTTCATCTAGAAGTCCCTGTAGTTGCTGTCAATTGTTGGAATTGTGTCTCCGTCTGATTGGCCGTCTTGCATTATGTCATCTTCCGGTTCTGGCCATGGTGTTTCTTCTCTGTTGGTGATGTGTTCTTGTTTCAACTTGTCTCCTTCTCCAATGAAAGGGAGAAGCATGTCCCAATTTTCCTTTGCCCAAATTTGGGTGTAATGTCCCTCTGCAATTAATTTGTAGTTGTGCCAAGGAAAGAATGTAGGAAGTTCAGGGGTTTTTTGGTAATCTTTTATAAATTCTTTGTGGTAATTGTTTAATATATTACTGTCCTCTTTATATGCTTCTCTGTCTTGCTCATGGAGCAAAAAAAGACTAGAAAAGTCTATTTGGTCTTCGATTTTTACTGCCATTTCAAGTAGTTCCTGGTCTTTTAGCTCATTGCTGACAAATATTCTTTTTCTTACTGGTCTGTATGTGTAACTGTCGTCTTCAGGAAAAGATGCAAATCTATTACATCCAACCTCTCGGATCTGGGCAACCTCCCGAACGCGACGAATGCGAGATGGCGGCGGGGCCAAAATCCGCGCGCGAGCAGGACCCCGGGTAATTTCAGTTGGCGACTCCGCTGGGGACATTTTGTTTTAAAAACTTTTAAACAAAACAAAAGATTTTAAAACAATGATGAGGGTCAAACTTTAATTTTACCCCTTTCTTTAACTGTTGTGTGTGTGTGCATGTGCTTTACCTTTTATTTTACAAAAAAATAAAAATACAAAAAAATGCATCAATATACATCTGTGTACATACATTTAAAATTCTTCAAAAACTTCTGTTTTACTCAGAAAAAGAATTTTAGAGACCGCACACTACTCGCACTGCTGCCTCGGTTACACCGCACGCTACTCGCACTGCTGCCTCGGTTACACCGCACGCTACGCGCACTGCTGCCTCGGATACACTGCACACTACAACCCTCAACCCGGGGTGGTCTCAGTTGCAGTCCGTTTGGTCTTCCTAGGCCTCTTGGATGCGCACGGGATCATTCCAAACATCCCATCCTAGCCAAGCGTCAACCCTGCATGTTTGAGTCTTGAGTCACACTCTGACCAGACTCGGTTAGTTTTTACCTAGTCCGTGTTATACATCCTGGATACATATCCCATGCCGGCCATTTTCTGAGTCGAAGCTCAAAACTCAAGATCCCTTGCGCAAGCAAAGCGATGAAAGGTCATGCTAAAATCTTGATCCGATCTTGATTTTCCGAAGCTACACCCAGACGATGTTCCGTCCCGGATATACATCCATGCCCACATGGCACCATGTCATCAAGCCTTTAATACGTCAGCCATAACGATATGACCCAGTCAACGCCTAACGTCACAAATCCCTTGCGCAAGCAAGGTAAAGAGAGGTCATGCCGAACTCTTGACCCGATCTTGACTCAATGGCCGGCTCGGCTCACTATTCACATGGCTAACGCATTAAAACGAACATGACAGGCTCGGTCCTTAGGTTGGATTTTTCTTTTAGGCCGGTGAAAATCGCTTGCCCTATAGGACCCTCGCCCGGGGCTGTGCACCCTAGGATGTCGAAATACAGGTGCAAAACGAGGGGCTTATAGCCGCACAGACGGTCTCCACTGACCCAGGATCTAGCATAGTTGCGAAAAAGAAGAGCAATCTTTTCAAACCTACCTAGGACTCTGAGAAAAGACGTTTGAAGTAAATTAAAAAAAAAAAAAAGATAAAAAATGAAACGGAAACCGCATGTCACGTGAGCTTTCCCTCTCTTATCCCGAAAGGCCTTCCCGTGTCTAAACCTTGCCCGTCACCCCCTCCAGCGAACCGAGAGTGATCAAGAATACCTGGGAACTACTCTCCCAGTGTCAAAGCCGCAAGGTCCAACATCCTTTCCAGTACAGCCACCAGGACAGTCTTTCAAATCCTCATGGCCAAGTCAGTGGATAACAGCAAAGAAAACGGGACCTTACCCCCGAGAAATCTCCCAACATTGGAAGAAGTTTGGCAGGTCCTCATGGCTATTGAGAAACGCCAAGGTGAACAACAAGCCTGGATCGAAGGTGCCATGCACCACTTCGGAACGTTAGCCACCCCCCAACCACCTGGGACTTCCAAAGGCACACCTGCTCCTACAGTCTCTAACGTCTCTCATGGTCTCCCAGAAGTCAACCTATTGCCCTCATACGAGCCATGCAGCTACGACATAAAGCCACAAGACCCCTTGGGGGAGGACATGTCCGGTCAACATATTGAGGTCCCGATACCACCACCGAACAACGAACACATCTGGTGGGACGTCTGCGATTGCACTGCTTGTCTGGAAATGGAATTCCAAGATGAAATGAACGAGGGCCGCCCTCGAAGAAAGAAGAAACCCTCTTCTCAACAAAAACTGAAGAAGAGATACGAATCCGGCGATCCCACAGTGGGAACCCTTGGAGAACCATCAGGAAAGTTTGACTATTACATCATCTACTCCAGCAAATCTCCTCAGCTTGACTCTGCACGAGGCCATGACAATGTGTGCTCCATGATCAGCTGGGACGAGCTCCGCATCGCCACCGATGACTCGAGGATCCAAATACCTCAACCCCTGTCTTGGGAAGATCTCAAAGCCACTGTTGACGCTTCGACAAAAGCAATGACGGTAAACGAACTGAAGTGAGCAGTATGGCCCTACGCCAACCAAGGCCCTCCCATTACAGAGATAGGAGGGACGAGCAAAGCAGCAGAGCCAGAGGTGAACGTTCTGACACGTTCCGGTCAAATCCCGACGAATCCTCCACTGGCAGACAAAAGGCCAGCCATACCTGAGCCACGAACTGAAAAGGGGCCCTATGCCAAAGAAGCCGAAACCCTTGACCCGGAGGCTGAAGATCCTGTCTTAACTCAGCTCAAGCGTACTCAGGCTAACATCTCATCTGGTCCCTACTCACTTCATCTTACCCGCACAAACTCAAGTTGGAAGAAAGCCTGGCCCAGACCATGGTTCCCATCACTGTGACACCTGATGAAGCGGTTCAGATGATCGGCAATGTTCATTACAACAATATCATCACTTTTACGGAGCTCGACCTTCCAAAATTTGGGGCTGAACACAATGAACCTCTCTACATAACAGTTCAACTGGACGAGCGCCATCTCCCTCAGGTCTTGGTAGATGGGGGATCATCCATGAACGTCCTCCCCTCCAAAATGATGGATTTGCTAGGGATCAAAGCAACTGATCTAAAACCCTCAACTCAGGTAATCAAGGCCTACGACTCAACATCTCGCCCAGTCTTGGGAATAGCCACCTTGAACCTGTGGTTCGGAAAGCAGATGGTCCCAACCGACTTCCAAGTCATCGACATCCCGATCACATTCACTGCCATTTTGGGATGCCCATGGCTACACCAGATCAATGGGGTGGCCACCACCCTCCATCAGTGCATAAAGTTCGTCCAAGGAACAGATCTGACGATCATCTTCGGTGATAGCATAATCACTGAAAGGACTGACACAAACGGCGTCCCGGTCTTAGAGATCAAACACGACAATGACGGTATGATGCTGATAGGGTTCACAATCGAAAGCCCAAAGGCCCAGGTGTGCCACATAGACCTGCCTTTGATTTGGGGCCAGATCCCTCCCCCGATGAAAATGATGAAGTGCATGAACTACATCCCGGGGCTTGGTTTGGGAAAACGCCATCAGGGTACCCAACAAATCATCAATATCAAGGAATAGAATACCCTCCATGGCCTGGGATACATTCTTACTCCTGAAGACGCTGCAGAAGACAAACGAACTGCACGAAAACGCTCAGCCAATAACAAAAGAGGCTTGCATGCAATCTCCGATCTTCGCCCTTACAGCTTCGACATGACCAAGTACTTCACAAAGAAAGAAGACAACTTGAATAAAGATACAGGAAAGGGAACAGAGCTGATCAACGCCAAACAAAGCTGGCTGACAATCATGGACAAGCTCCAGCGGAACCTGGCAAGATTCAGAGGCCTCAAGCCAAATCCCGTCAGAAGAGCCTTTCTCGACGCACCACCTCTGACAGGACCCACAACCACCACTATTCACAATGAATTCTGGTTTGGGAAAACCCCCTCTTTAGCAGAAGAACTCGAAAAACTCTCTGTCAATACCCCTGCCCCCAACAAGCAGAACAAGTCTGCATTCGAGCTAGCAATGCTCAAGACAAGAGCGGAAGACTCTGCAGACGATGCTTGGAATGAGCCACTGCTCCACCTGCTCTTCAATGAAGAAATCGAGGTGCCAGACCTAATCGATTTTGTTTTTGATAACTCTGTGATAGCCATGATCGGGAACGGTGACACAAAGCCTTTCAAACCTCGCCTCCTATCAAGCTCATTGCCACTCAATAACTGGGCCACCTTCTCCGGACCCACCGCCAGCAAAAAGGACATGATCGAATGACTTGGTCTGACCCCTCGAGTCCTAGAGTCCAGTGTCAAAACCCATCCTGAGTCCATTATCATTGAATTCAAGTCTCTCGAGTCATCTGATGGCCTCACGCCAGAAGATTACGAACTCATTGCCAATAATGTATTCCCGTATGCTCTTAATGAATGCTTCGATCTTTCCGAGTATCCTTTCATTGCATCTTTAACAAATGATGAGTTAACTAATCAAAACAGTTAATAACAACTCATCTACACAAAGAAGCAAACACATTAATTGAATAAATGCATCAAGCAAACATTAAGCATGTTGTTAAACGAGAGAAAAACCGGGCCCAAGCTGCCAAGGAGGTTTAAATCACAGCAATTTACGAGACTGCTGAAGAGCCAAAGAGACGCAAGTCCGAAGCCATTTGCAGCACAACCAGATCTTCCAATATCTCAAAAACGGGGAAACCGCCTTCATGAACGAAGAAGGTCAACGCAGGGAAGGAGTCAAAGCCAAGAGCATCATGGCCCTAAAACGCCTCGCCTCTCACTTTGTCATCCTTGGGGACAAGCTATATAAGAAGCGCTACCAAGGACCGCTCCTACGCTGCATCAGCCAGGAAGAAGCAAGCGAGCTCATGAACGAAGTCCACAATGGGGCTTGCGGTCCCCACATGAACAACCGAGCCCTAATGAAAATCATTCTCCGGATGGGCTACTACTGGATCTCCATGGAGGCAGACTGCATTCACTTTGTCCGAAGCTGCGACAAGTGTCAACGGTTCTCCAACCTTAATCATCTACCTCCCCACGATCTCTACTGCATGACTACGCCCTGGCCCTTTGCCACTTGGGGAATTGACATCATCGGAAAAATCGCTCCGTCGGGCAGCAACGGCCACGAGTTCATCTTGGTAGCCGTCGACTACTTCACCAAATGGGTCGAAGCCAAGTCCTACAAAGTGCTCACATCCAAGAGAGTCGCACACTTCCTCAAGGAAAACATCATCTGCCGATACGACATCCCGAACGAGGTCATATCAGACAACGACTCCTACTTCGAAGGAGAATGCGACAGACTGCTGGCCGAATTCAAGATCACACGCCACAAGTCTTCCCCTTACCGGCCACAAACAAACGGCGCCGTAGAAGCAGCAAACAAAACCCTCGAACGGATCATCCGAAAAATGACCATTCGAGGATGAGATTGGCCCGAGAAGCTGCACCTTGTACTTTGGGGCTACCGAACATCAGTCAGAACAGCCACGGGAGAAACCCCATTCGCCCTGACATACGGGATGGAAGCAGTCCTCCCCTTTGAACTCGAAATTCCCTCACTCCGAGTGCTGCTGGAAAATGACGTCAACGAAGTCGAATGGCTCTGAAGCCGACACGACGAATTGGCTCTGCTAGACGAGCGACGACTAAAGACCATGGAACACGTCCGAGCCTACCAAAGCAGAATGGCTAGAGCTTTTGACAAGAAGTTTAAGTCCCGAGACATCAGGGAAGGCAACCTGGTACTCAAAGAAAAGCCTCCCACTCGAACCAACCCACTGGGGAAATGGGAACCAACATGGATCGGCCCTATCGTGGTTCAAAAGATCTTCTCCGGAGGTGCCATGAAGCTGACAGACCTAGACGGCAATCCCTTCATGAATCCAATCAACGGAAGCAAACTTCGCAGATACTTCGCCTAAAGAAGAACAAACTGTGCATCTCTTGGCACTCCATGTAGTGTCGAACTATGCAGACCTGATCCCTCTAGTCCGGGGGAACGTAGGCAACCTTAATTGGTTCGGTCTAAAAACACACAAAAAGTCAAAAGTTTGAATGTCAATCAAGACCTCCATCAAACTACACACTTTCCAGGAGCATGCCCCCATCATCACCTTGACCAAGTCAAACAACGGCGGCAACATCAAAGGACATCCAAAGGTCACTCAACGTCAAACGACTGACCCATGTCTGCTTCCAAGCCAAGGGCTTGTCTTCGCCCTCACGCACTTCAAAAAAAAAGAAGAAAAAAAGAGCTCGAGCAAAGTCTCTCTCAAGAAAAAAAAAAAAAGAAGCTCAAGCAGAAGCTACAAAAAAAAGAGGTCAAGAGCCTGATGCCAACAAGAGGCAAGGAAGCTACAGAAAAGACCGTCAAAATGACTTGTCAGAGGATCATCCAACCTCTCAGCCAAACACAAAGCCCAAGCAAAGGGGATTGCCGTCAAGGCCTAGGCTGCTTCAGTCCGCAAATGCAACAGAAAAGTCCAAAGATGGACGCCGCCAAGATTCACAAAAGAAACAAAAAGCGAATAAGAGATCTTACGTCTCGACAAAGCTTTAAAAATAAATCACAAATCACTAACGGTTACAACATTTCTTGATGAATTCAAGCACGGTCTACACTCAAGTTCACAACATGCTAAAAGACAGCTTAATACATTTAACAAATAATGTGTTTGCAATGCAATGAATGGATACCTAGGAGGTCATTCCGCGCCATCTGCGCTTGTCCCCTCGCCATTCTTCCCTTTCTTCCCTCATCCCCGGCGAGTCTTCTTTCGCTCCACGCGAGCCAACTCTGCGTCTCTCAGTCCGAGATTAGGGGTCCTCCCCGTAGAGTCAGACAAACCAGCATCTCGCAGGGCTTCATTCGCCCGTGCTTCGGCTCGGATCTCCTCCCTGCGAGTCTGCAAAAGAGGATCTCTCTCCGTCAGTCGGTCAACTCTGGTCTCGTAGTCAAACAAAGTGTCTCCCGTAACATCCTGAGGGTCAGACCAGGCTTCGGCACTCCTAAGGCAATAGCTACTACGGCAATTGGGCCCCAGAATCGCTCCACGCCTGCTCCCCAAAGCCACGTGGGACTGCCCAACACGCTGCTCATACCAGGCCAAGTACTGGGTAGTCAATACGACACTCTCCCGACGTCTAAGGAGCACCACAGGAGGGAAAGCGAAATACTTCCATACCCTCAGAAAATACAAAAGAGCACCTGGAGCTGCCATATAAAGAGGAGCTACCTCCGCAGTAGCAAGGTCATCCCAGCCCAACAAAGGCTCCTGCTTCATCCCAAACTGCCGGGAAACAAGTGACGGAATATAAAAAGAGGACCAAGACAAACCTGGAACTCTGACAACATAGGAACCTTCCTGAAAGGCCCTCCTAGTCTCAATCCCCCAGTGCGGAACCCACCAACGGATCTGATGCGTACCAAGATGTGCCATCCATCTCTCCCAGGCAGACTGGTCCATATCCAATACAAGAGGACGCTGAGAAAATGTCCACGGGCTGAACGATGCCGGAGCCTCACGCATAGCCTGAAGCCTCTCCCGTAGCCACAAGGTGAGCAAAGCAGGGCTTCCCCCTTTCATGAACAGATCCCCAGTCGCCAGACGGTCAATACCATGAAGAGTCTCCCCCAACACCAACGGGATAATATCCTCTCCAGCTCTGCAGTGCCCTACCACATCCAGCAAAGCACCGTCACATACCCCAAGGGAGCTGACCATAAAAAGCGTCGCTATCACGCACAAGGCAAATGCATCCCAAGAGACATCACTCTCGTCATCAATCATACACCGCTCCGGCAGCACAGAAATGTCAATATGACCCGAATCAAGGATCATGCCCTGCACTTCTCCCAACGAAGTCCGAAGAAAGCATGTAAGCTTCATGCTCACGGCGGCCCCGCCAATCAAAGGAAGCGAGATGGCCTCCTCCTCCGGTCCTCCAACCAAAGCCCGAAAATCCTCGAAGGTGGGCACCATCTCATTGTAGGAGAAGCAATACACATGCCTCCTAATATCCCAGAACTTCGCGGCAGCCCGCAATAACTCCCAATCAGGAACCAACTCCTTAAGGGACCAAACCTAGCAAAGTCAAAAGCTTACCTCGAAAGCCCGCCTTTGATGCCTCATACGGTGTCGCATCCACATTTTCAGCTGCTCAAGGAAGTACGCTTGCCGCTCCTTCGAAAGCCTCGGAAAAATTCTTGGAACATACGAAGTATCCATGGCAAAAATGGAGGTTCCTAGAGAAAATGGGGAAGAACGCTCGAAAATGGCTGCAAATGGGGAATGGGGAAAGTCCAGACATTCGGAAAGCCTTTATCCCTTCCCAAAAGCAAAAGTGATCCGTACGGACCTCTTTGCACACCAAGTTGGTCCGTACGGACCTTGTTGCATCATGGCCCCACTTTCCCAGCAAACATGCCAACAACCAATGTTCCCAGCAGGACCTTGCTCCAAACTGCCCAAACACTAGCCAAAGCCATTCCCGGCAACAATTCCTAGGACAATACCCGGGAATCGCAAAATATGGCATTACATCTTAGAATAAAATACATTGCGATGCAAATGCGAATGTTTTATTATAGGTACACATAATGTCTGTTGCTAAACAAAAAGAAAAGAAGATTTGGAAAGAGGGAAAGTAAATGAGCCCTAATCCGACTCTTCAACATCATCATCATCACCAACATCCTCAAGCGAGAAATCGGGCACCCCGGCAAACTCGCCAGCCACACCCTCGTCGTCAGAATACTGAACCCCCTCCTGGGGTGGGTACTCAAAGTACTCGGAAGGGTCAAACCCGACAAAATGGTCAAAGAAGGTAGGCTCTGACGAACTCTCCCCTGGTGCCTCCTGTGAAGGCCAGAACTGGTGAAAGACCGGCGGCCTCTTGACTCTCGAAGGCGTCTCGGCATCCATGCTATGCCGCCCCCTAGAGGGTCCCTCCAACTGCTGCCCCGGCTCAACCCTTGGTGGAGGAACATCCACAGAATGCCTCGAAGGCATCGGCTCATACGCCGACACATGCCTCGAGGACCGGCAAGACAGCTTCCCCGCCATCTTCTTCACAAAAGATCGCATCGCCACATAACGGCGGGTCAGCATGTCATAGGCTCTCCCCGGGACCTGAACAAGCAAACAGCCAAAGAAACATTTAGCCAAAGAGATACAGGCATACAAAGGGAGAAAAATACAGAAAAGATGCCAAGATGGAAAAGAGTAAGCACACTCACCGGCATATCAGGGTCAACCCGGTAGGCAGCTGGAGCCTGCTTAGGGACGGGTACTGACACCCTCCGCCTCGAAGAATCCCCGCGAACATATGTGAAATCCGGCCCAGGCATCGAAACCTATGGGGGGCCTAGTGGGCCAGCCTCCCTCTCCCTCGCCAACACCTGTGGCATCCTCAACTTCCTCCTCACAAAGGTCCCATACTCCTCTCCAAACAAAACAAACTCATCGGAACTTACGCCGCCTAGATATCTCTCAAACTCCAGCACATCCATCTCACGGGAATCCATCATCCCAAAAGGCGGGTCCCTCGGAGCCAAGGGGAGCATACCCGGGCCATGCTGCCAGAAGACCCTCTCTCCCAAGTACATGACATCATAGGTCAGGCCCCGCAGCATCTTCCGCTGCGCCGTCACCACGGTAACCCCCGCAAACTCGTCAGCCCCATACCGAGCCCAGGGGTACAGATCAAACTCCGCCGGGCTATCTCTCCCCAGATGCTCCTGCACGTCCCCGTAGGCAATGGTGAGCTTCCCCCTACTGGTCCTCCTCCTCCTCACCGGACGGGCCCAGCCCAACATAGCAGGATAGGCCGCTATGGCCTCAGGATCTCGATCCCACGGGAAACAACGGAAGATCTCGTAGAACCACACATGTGACAAAGGCAGAAAAGGCTCATTTCAAAAGGAAAACGGAGAAATGACAAATTGCTAAATCAAAAAAAGCAATAAACTCATACCTCTAAAGCAAAATCAAAACATCCCAAAGAACTAGCCACGCATCGGCTAAACCGGTCCAAAGAGAAATAAAGCTCCGCCAGGCCCGCCTCGCCCTAGGCTATGTCACAGACCCTCTCCAAATCAGTCAAACTCTCCAGCAAAGCAAAGGGAGTCGTAGTCGCGTGGTTCGAGAACAATGTCTCGAAAAGGGAAAACCACAGGAAGGAGCGTGCCAGCTGCTCCACCGTCACCAGGCCGGTACCACGGCAATAGTCCCTAATACTGGCCGTAATCCTCATTTCCACATCGGTGTACAGCAGGACCAGGCCCCTGCGAGGAAGAGGCGCGAAGCCCAACAACTCAACACCGGCCGTCATCGTAAGCCCGGACTTCGCCCACTAAACGGCAATGCAACCACCGGCCGTCATCGTATGCCCGGACCTCGCCCACTAAATAGTAAAGCAAGCGCGAAAAGGAGCCAGCACCTCCAAGCACAAATTCTCAAGGCACAAAATGCCTCCAAAACGCCAGATGGTGAATCAACCACCGGCCATCAAAGCAAGACCGAAGTCACCTTCTCAGCAGACAAAGCCCCTACAAGGCCGCATATCCCCAGCAGATGAACATCGACAGTCAGCGTAAGTCTAACCATACCCCCAAGCGGATAAAATGCAAGGCATTCACACCTCTCACAATCGAGGCACAAGGCAGCCATGCCTCCACAACCGCAGTCAGAAGACGAATCAAGTCCTCATACATGACACAACCACAGTCAGAAGACGAATCAAGTCCTCATACATGATACGACCGCAGACAGAAGACCTCCAGCCCGGAAGGCTTTAAACCACTCGGTCCGTAAGACCGCATAAACCTCCTAAATCACTATCTCCAGCCCGGAAGGCTTTAAACCACCCGATTCGGAAAATCATAAAATTTCCATCTCAGGGCGCCACCACGTCCTCACAGTCGACCTCGGCGGTCACGAACCATCTTCTCATAAGATTACCCATCTTCTAGTAAGATTGCACACCCAGGATGCCACCCGTCCTTACCACTGACCTATACGGTCACCCCAGGACGCCACCACGTCCTTACCACTGACCTATGTGGTCACCCCAGGACGCCACCACGTCCTTACCAATGACCTATGCGGTCACCCTAGGACGCCACCACGTCCTTACCACTGACCTATGCAGTCACCCCAGGGCGCCACCACGTCCTCACAGTCAACCTCGACGGTCACACGACACCCCAGGGCACCACCACACCCGCATACACTCACAATTTCACGACCTCTGAACTACGATCAGGCTTGATTCCCGCTAGGGATACGTAGGAATTCTATCACAGGGTCCAACCATCGACCTATGCGGTTACCCAGGACGCCACCACGTCCTCACAACCGACCCATGTGGTCACTCACAGGATACCATCACATCCTGTAAGTACCCAAATCCGGATCGTCCAAATCCGTCAGAAAGTTAACCGAAATCCGTTAACTGGCCCGCTCCAGGTTAACCGAAACTCGTTAAACTCCCCGTTGCCGTGCCAACGAGACGTCCCGGGACTGCCCCGTGCATCCTGACGTCGAACCGTACCTAGCACGTGACATCTCACGTAAAAGTATGGCTTTCCCTGAAAAACCCATTTTCTGGCACTTTCTGGGGGCGTTTCGGACATTTCCCGGACTGTTATTTTAAAAAACGGACAAAACCGGAACTGGGGGACAAAATCCCATGCAAAGGGTGAGTCACTGGACACGTGTCCAGCATGCCACAGCCCTCTCGTCACCTTTCAATCACAAATCAAGCTGAAAAAACCAAAATGCCCCTGGTTTGCAAGCAAGTCCGTAGGACTCACTTTGTGCACATTTTACGAAATTGCCGCAAGTCCTTCAAATTCCCAAAATACCAAAATACCCCTGAATTCAGGCCAAGTCCGTCCGGACTCCTACTGCAAATTTCACCTATAAATAGAAATGGCTGTCAAAGCCAAAAGGGGAGGATTTTTACACCAAAAATCACCACCCCCACGGTCCAAACTGGTTTTCACCCCTCCCGAGCTCCCGTTCTGTCTCGATTCGCGTGAAACCTTCATATTTCGATCAAATACGCACCCTACAACTTAGAAACAACCTTTCGAATCACTTTCCGTGTCCCGTACACACCTCCCGAGCCAAAGGAGTCGACCCTAGCCATAGGTATAACTCCCTCTCTCTAAATCTCCCGTTCCGTCTCGGTTTACGCGCCAGTCGCTATAACTGTTTCGAACGTCGTTATCAAAATGTAGACGCCTCCGTCTAACGGGGTCCGATATGTTTTAGCCCCTCGATCCTCTTCTCTTTCCGTAAGAGAAGTAATCACGGGTTAAAACGGCATTCAGACCCCGTTCCGTTTACTTTTATGTCATTTACAATTCCGAGCCGTTTGACCTCGTTGATCGTCATTTACAATTCCGAGCCGTTTGGCCTCGTTGATCGTCATTTACAATTCCGAGCCGTTTGGCCTCGTTGATCGTCATTTACAATTCCGAGCCGTTTGGCCTCGTCGATCGTCATTTACGAATCCGGATCGTTTGATTCCGTTGACACCGCTTTAAATACTGTCATTTACAAGTCCGATCCGTTTGGATTGTGATAGTATTTACTTTTCAAAGTCCGAGTCGCAACCCAATTCGTTGATCGCATGTCATTTAATACGCATTTTTCCCGTAAAAGTCGTTAACAATGTAATGCCCGGTTCAAAACCGGAGTTCGTCCGTCGAACTCTCTTTCAAAAATGCGCGAAATGACGTTCGGCCTCCGAACGCTCATCTTCAAACTCCAAGCCGCCATTTGACACTTAAAATCATTTAATACGCATTTTCCCGTAAAAATCATTAACAATGACTCGTACGGTTCAAAATCGACGTTTTCCACGCAAACGCTTATTTCAAACTCAAACCGACGTTTGTCATTCAAACGCTCATCTTTTCAAAAGTCACCTAATCAACGTTTGTCATTCAAACCAAGATTAAGCTTGTCATTCAAGCCCCCATTTCAAAAGACACACACACACACACACACACGATTTCGAGAAAGGTAGAAAGACTCGTCATGCGAGGCGTTTCGGGCGATCTCGTCATACTCTACCCGAAAAGTAACCTGACCTCCGAACCTAACAATTTCTGGTACAAAAAAGCTTTTTACTCGTTTTTGCTGACAATAAAAATGATCCCCTTTTTCAAAAAGCCTTTTCCTAAGTTTTTGCTACCAATAAAAATGACACCTTTTCACAAAAGCCGTTTCTCAACGTTTGGGCTCAAAATACAAAAACCGCGTGGCGACTCCTCATTTTGTTCCTTCCCATGAAGCGAGGTCTCAGACACCAACCCCTCCGCGAAAGACAACCGCCTTTTCCGCGCCCCCCGCCCGCGCGCGAAAAAGATCGGGTAATTTCAGTTGGCGACTCCGCTGGGGAAAAGATACTTTTTTCAAAACTGCCGATGTTTTCTAAAAAGCCTTCCATGGGTCAAACTTTTGTTTACCCTTCCTCGTTTTCGTGTGTGTGTGTTCCTTTAAACCTCGAACGGTTTTTTCAAAAGGCATTACATTGTCAACTTTCCAAAATCATACCATGTTTGTGCATCCCCATTCATGTTTGATTTTCATGCTGTCTTTTGAACTGTGCATCATAAATTCTTTAAGACACATTCTGAAAAATCTCTGTTTTACTCAGAAAAAGAATTTTAGTGACCGCACACTACGCGCACTTGCTGCCTCGGAACACCGCACTTCACGTGCACTTGCTGCCTCGGTACACTGCACACTACAACCCCTAACCCGGGATGGCCTTATCAGTTACACTCCGATTGGTCTGCCAGACACCTTTCGGGGGCGCACTGGGTCATCCCAAACATCCCATCCTAGCCCGTGTAAGCCATGCACTCTTTGTGTCACACTTTGTCCAAAACCCCGGTTGGTTTTTGGCTTAGCTCGTGTCATAAAGCCTAAGTGTATGTTTTTCACGTCGGGCCCCGCTCCGAGTCAAGCTCGAGAGTTTTAGACCAAAGGTCATTCCCGACCCGAAGTCTTGAGCTTTTTCAGCCTTGACTTTGACGCGGAGCTCTGCCGAAAAATATACCCGAAGGTTCAATGTGACGCCGTGTCACCAAACCTCGCCGTATGTACCGTGCCAGCCACAACTTGGCCAATGCTAAAAAAGCTAAGGTCTCTCGCACAAGCGAGTCAGGAGAGGTCATGCCCAAATTTTGGCACGATCCCCGCCTTAACTTAAGGACATTGACTTCGACCGTGGCCCGTACGTCACATACGTTGAAAGTTTGCGTGATCAGCTAGCCTTAAGTTCACTTTTTCCTTTGTCGGTGGAACTCGCTTGCCTTATCAGACCTCGCTCGGGATAGTGTGATGATGTGTATCCGAAAATTTTCCCATTTTTTGTTTGAAAGAAAATCAACGAAAACGGAGTCGCCATGCCATTTTAATTTTGAGGGCCAAAACTTTGAAAAAAGCCCGAGATCAGAGATTTAGGTTCGGAGGTCATGTTACGCGTCGGGAAGGGCGTTAGTGTGCACCCGACGCGCCTCGTAAAATGAGTCTTCCAAGTTGAAAATCATTTGTGTGTGTGTGTGTGTGTTTTGGCCAAAATAAGTTGAAACTCAGAAATGTAAAAAATTGGGATATCTTTTTAAGACTTTAAACTGATCCCAGGATTTTTTGGAAGATTTTTGGATTGAGATTTGGTACTCAAAAGACCTTTTGAAGTTGAGAGCCATTTCTGCCAGAATGAAAAAGGCAGTGGACCTTTGATTTTGAAATGGATTCAAGGGTCTTAAAACTTCATAATCTGGATAAACTCAGAGAATGAAAGTTGTTCTAGACACCTTAAATAAAGTTTGTGCGAAGGAATTTTCCATTTTGGAGAAGATTTGAGGGGTCAAAACCTTCTGGAAACCTCAGATATGAGATCTGGATTCCCAGAAGCTGATGAACTAGCCTCTGAAAGAAAATTTGAAAAGAGGAGTTTTACTCACCCAAAAAATAAAGTAAAAATATTTCTGGAAAGCTCTGGATGTTGGCTACAAAAAGTATTTTGTAGTCAACACCAAATTCCAAGCTCATCTGTGTCCAAAAATTAAGACCATGGACTGAGGTCTGAGAAAATTGCTACTGGACAGCAACTTCTCAAGAAAGAAAATATGATTTTAAGGGGGGTTTTGCATCCATGCTTGTCCCCATTTCCCTAGGTTTTGGTTAGTGATCACTAGACATTTTAGTGGTGAATCAACTATACCAAACCATCCTTGGGGTACATTAGGACTAAGCATTTCATTTGCTTGGGAAGGGGATTTTTATCCTTTGAAAATGAGATTTTATGCTTGAAAATGGTTTTTAGGGTTTTGAAAATGGGTTTTCTTTGTAAGAAAGTAAGAAAACTTGAAAAATAATGTTGATCTTTGTAGAAGATCATCCATGGAGATGGTCTTCCATGGTGATCTTCTTAGATCTAGAGCAAGAAGATGAAAGAACTACATTTTGTAGTTTGAAGATGCATGCATGGTTGAGATTTAGGGTTAGGAAGAGGAGGGTTTACCAATATTCTTTGTGTTCTTGAGTGTTTGGCTTGAGTGTATGAGTGTTTAGGGCTTTAATATGAGAGTGAGTGGATGAGTATGAGTTGGGAAAGATTGGAGAGAAAATGGTGACAATTCAAGTGAATTCTCACTGTTTTCTCTCTATATTTCGCCAGAGGTTCGGTGCAAAATGTGTTTTTTTTTCTTATTTTTGTGACTGGAGGGCTCAATTTATAGCCCTCCTGAGATGACAAACTCATCCGCGCGGATGGGAACCCTCAGCGTGCACTGTTCATTAAATGCAGCTCCAGCTTTGGACAAGAGGAATATTTCTTTTCAAAATTCAAATTGACCGGCCCGGATTATGTATCCAGCATTTCTATTTGTGGTTTTATTCTTTTGTTTTTCTTTTTTAAGATTCTTTTTAAGGTTTAACCTTAAATAACAATGCCCATTTTACCCTCACTTTGTTAGAAAGGTTAGGATAGTTAGGAATTGTTAGAAATGTTATAACTTTCGTTAATTTTCTAACGAAAATTCTAACAAGCTCAAATTGGAGCACTTACAGTAGCCCCTCGGCGACGGCGCTTTCGAAGGAAGCGGGGTCGTCGATAAGAGTAAGGCTCCATATTTGGCAGGATGATCGAGTGATCGGGTGGCTGAACCTAGCGATAGGCTACCTACGTATCCCGAATGGGAATCAAGCCAGTCGTAGTTCGGGTTGTTGACCCTGGAGATGATGGCGTTTTAGGTGCCTCGAACCTGATGAGCGAGTTCTGCAGTCGGTTGCTGGAAAGAAACTCTGCTGGGGATAAGAGATGACCATTTTTGGTCTGATGGCTATCCGCTCTGCTGGGGATAGGAATGACCATTTTCGGTCTCTGCTGGGGATAAGAGATGACCATTTTCGGTCTCTGTTGGGGATGATTGTGATTTATTGTTTTCCTAGTGATAGCGTCTTAGGTGCCTCAAACCTTGGAGATGGCGTTTTAGGTGCCTCGAACCTTGGAGATGGCGTTTTAGGTGCCTCGAACCTTGGAGATGGCTTTTTAGGCGCCTCGGACCTTAATTTGAAATGGCCTTTCGGTGGACTTTGTCTGCTGCCGAAGGATAGGGTGACCGTTTTGGTCGAGGGGCTGGACCTAATGATAGGCTACCTACGTATCCCTGGCGGGGAATCAAGCCCTTTCGTAGTTCGAGTCTTACTCGAGATTTCGTTGGCTTTTGGGATTCCGTTAACTTTGTTGGGGATTTCGTTAGCCTTTGCTGGGAAAATCAGACGTATTCATCTGGGAAATCGGTCTTACGTTTGACTGCCATGGAAGATTTTGATGAAAGATACGGGATCTCGTTATCTTTCTCGGGGAAATCGGTCTTACGTTTGACTGCCGGGGAATGATTTTGACGAAAGATACGGGATCTCGTTATCTTTCTCGGGGCACTCGATCTTACGTTTTACTGCCGGGGATTGATTTTGATGAAAGATACGGGATTTCGTTATCTTTCTCGGGGCACTCGGTCTTACGTTTTACTGTCGGGGAAGATTTTGATGAAAGATACGGGATCTCGTTATCTTTCTCAGGGCACTCGGTCTTACGTTTGACTGCCGGGGGTAATTTTGATGAAAGATACGGGATCCGTTATCTTTCTCGAGGAGATCGGTCTTACGTTTGACTGCCGGGGAAGATTTTGATGAAAGATACGGGATCCGTTATCTTTCTCGGGGCACTCGGTCTTACGTTTTACTGCCGGGGAAGATTTTCTTGACAAGGGGCTGACTTTGGTTAACTTTGGTTAACTCTGTCAAGTTGGGGACTGAACTGCAGAGTCCTGGAATTTTAAGGGGCAAAAGGGTCATTTTGACCCTTGCAATCCTGTCCGCGCGGAGAGGCCTTGAAAATCAGGGGTATTAATTAGGGCCAACGCCCTTTCTCTTCCCCATTCATTTTTTTCAAAATTACGAGAACAGAGAGAGAGAGAACTGCGAATCCGCCATTGTTGGCGTTAGAAGCTTCAAAAATCTTCCGTTTTTCTTCGATTTTCGAGCAATGGAACACGGGGAAGGCGCTTTTCAAGGCCAAGGACGTGGCCCGGTAGCGGAGAGGCGATTGGAACTCGTCCGGATGAGGAGGCATTACAATCTTTCGCAATCGATTGCGGAGGAGCCCTACCCCGATGCTTGGCAACATTGGGCTTCGGATTCGAATCTCCGAACGGTATACTTTGAAACCCTTTGATCCCTTTGTTGATTTCTTGTTTGAAATTTGAATTTTAGGTGATTTTTGAAATTTTTTTTTTTTTTTTGAAATTGAATATTGCATGTTCATTGTCTTTGAATCTTGATAATTATGTGAGTAACCCAAAATATGCATTTTGCTTGGGAAAAAGAATTGGCATTTTCGCCATTTTTTTTTATTCGAAAATTGCATGTGAAAATTCGAAAATTGTGATTTTTTTTTTTGAAATTGAATATTGCATGTTGATGATGATGATGATTTTTTTTTTTTAAATTGAATATTGATATTGATGAATGATGATTTTTTTTTTGAAATTGAATATTGATATTGATGAATGATTTTTTTTTTGAAATTGAATATTGATATTGATGAATGATGCAATGCATGCATTTTGTTTGGAAAGAATGGGCATTTTGCCAATATGAGATGTATGTATGTTTAGGATTTTTTTTTTTGAAAAGTGGGACGGATTTTTCCTCCCGTTGCATGTAAGATGGATGATATGCATGTATGCATTTTTTTTGAGATGATGGATGGTATGCATGTTATTTTATGAAAATGGGACGGAGTTTTTACTTCCGTAGGAATGCATGCATTGGGATTTGCTGAAAACTGTTTTCTTTTATGCGAGAAAAATGGGGCTATGCTCATTGTATGCTGTTATGCTGTCGAAAAAAATTTTTTTTAATGCATGTGTATGCTTTTTATTTTTTTGTAAATGCAAATGCACTTTTTTTTTTTTTTTGACATTTTCTCTCTCTTTTTTTTTTTGCAGGGCGGAAACCGTTTTGTAACGGAGCAGCTGAACAAAATGAAGACTCGAGGATCGGTGGAGTCCGTGATTGACTTGTGGGACCGGCTTCCGAATGCGGGCCGAGGAGCTTTGCCGAGTCCGAGACAGATTGTTGTCGAGACGGGGCTCTGGGAGTTTGTCGAGTGCTTGAGGGGACTGGTCAAGTTCCCTAAGAGCAAGGGCTTGATGTTTGCTCTGGCGCAGCATTGGTGGGACGCGACCCACACCTTTCACTTCTTCTGGGGCGAGGCTACGGTTACGCCCTCCGATTACGCTTTGCGATCACGGGCTGTCCTTCAATGGACGCGGCATTGAGTGGCGGGATGGCTACGGCGATGCGGATCTACGAGTGCTCTTCGGGATTTTCCCCTATTCCCAAAAGGGGATGGGGATGGAGTATGCCGTGGTCTACGGCAAGATTGTGGAGACCATAGCGAGTTATGAGGCTGGGGAGGAGAGGATAGGCGCCGATCAGTTGCCGGGGGCCTTCTTGTGGTTTGCTTTTTCGAGCACGCTCTTTGGACATCTTTGAGGGACGGCGGTTTTGCCTTCTTGAGGTCCTTGGAGGACATGGAGACGGCGGAGATGTCTCGTGGGGAGAGGCCGGGTTGGCGAGCTTTACTTTGCTCTCGATAGGTAATAGGAAGGCTGTGAGCTCTTTATCTTGCTTCGAGTTTGCCACAGGAGGTATAAGCTCTCTTTTTGCTTTCCCTCTTTTTTTTTTTGAGCACGCACTTTTCTTTTGCCTTTGGATTGATTGGATTTTTACCTTTCGCGGTATGGGCGTTGGAGTTTTCCACGTCACGATGTGGCGGCGGCCGGCGGAGTACGTTGGGCGTATCCGGCCATGCGGTCTTGGTCCAAGCATGCCGGGAGAAGATAAGCTCCGGGGCGTACGACTCTCGGGTACACGGATTGCCTTCCTTTGACGGAGGCCGAGACGGATGAGGGGATGATATTCTTCCCACAGGATCGCTTTGAGGTGGCGCGGTGAAGGCGGCGAGATACGGGCTGTGCGGCGGAGGATTTTGAGGGTCGACTGCGATGCATATTATACGGGAGAGAGGGTGACGCGCCCGGCATGGCGTGAATTCGCCTTTGAGGACACCCGGTGGAGCCTCCTGCCGATATGATGCACCCGAGCGATCGGTCAGTGACACAGGATGATTACCGAGCGGCCCGGCACTTCTCGGATTTCGTGGCGATTGAGCCATATGCGACATTCGTCTTGAGGAGGCGAGGATGCCTCGAGGTCTGGATAGGGAGGGGCTTGGGATCCGCGGTACCCTCGGACGGATTTTTCCTATATCCAGGGATGGGGTCCGATTGAGGGTGCGGATCCCTCGGCTGAGCGGCTTCCACGAGCTTTCGGCCTCGTCCAGGGTATGAAGGTATGGCTTTTACGCTTACGCCTCTTCCTTTCATTCTTTTGCTTCATCATCTTTAGCATCACTTCCTTTTTGATGCTTTTGCTTTGTGCGGTTTTCGGAGGTGGTCGTCGAGAAGGCGACGAAGCAAGTGATCGGGGCAGAGATTCATCGGGAGGATGGTCGCTTGCGGGGCTCCTCGAGCTAGAGCGAGGCGACCACGGCCGGCGCACATCGGACGGGAGGCTTCCCCTATTCGCTCAGAGACTTCTTGAGACTCCTCTGTCTCCTCTCCTTGATCCCAGCGCGGTGTTGCCTTCGGATCACGTCATTCTCGGGGATCCACACGGGCGGGGACACGTATGGCGGCATGGCGGGTCGTCTTCGTACGTGCGGGAGTCCGACGCCTTCACCTTCGGATACGATTTTTCGCAGATCTCGGCTTGCCCTATCGGAGCGTGCCGGTTGGTCTGATGAGCCTCTTTACGGAGACGAGGACGATTCGAGCCCGAGATTTTCGGGGCTCACGAGGAGGCGGGCCGAGTCGCAAGAGGGTCGGGGAGACATCGGGCGCTGGAGACTCCGATTGATTTTTTTGAGATTTGAGATTGAGATTTAGATTTGTCTGACTTATGCACATTTTTTCTTTTTTTTTTTTGGATGTAATAATTTAGGATTTTATTTATGTTTGCTTGTTTTTTTATGCACACTCTTTTTTTGGAATGTAATAATTTAGGATTTTATTTTATGAATGCAATGCGGTATGAATGCGGTGTTGCATGAGCCTTGGTTTTTTTTTTTGCAAGGGTGTTTGGTATATGGGTGGTTTGGGGAGGCTTTTTGCACGGGTTTCGAGCAGCGGGACGGAATATTCCTCTTTTGGTGTAGCGGCTTGGTACATTGCAGATTTTTAGTAATGACACTTGTATCCGCGCGGATAGGGTCAAGATCGACAGGTTTTCATTTATTTCGGTGGTTGGATATGGTTTGGACCATAAATGTCATTGAAACCTCATCTTCTTGATTTCAAACTCACTTTGGAATTTCGGGAGAGAAGAGAAAAAACCATGGAAATGGCCAAAAATTCTCCAAAATTGTCCAAAGAAGGCAAATGTTGTTCTTTGAAAAGTTCAAGGAGTGGTGTAGGGAGATTATGCACGGGAGAAGATCATTCTTTGAAGAAAGGTACAAGATACGATGCTTGTGGTCTCTCAAAGAATTGGTTCCGGATTATGACCTCTTAAGAGCTTCTTCTTCGTTTTGGGATACTAGAAGGCATGTATTTTGCCTTTCCTTCAACGAGATTGTTCCATTGTCGAAGAATTTCGGGCCTTGCTTGGAGGTCGGAGGTGGAAGAGATAGCGGTTCCTTTGCCGGAGGAGCTTCTTTTGTTGACAGATTGTGCGTCCTCCTTCATCTTTCCCGGAGGAAGCGCAAGGTATGATCCGCGGTCCCAGATCATTTCGATATTTCGGTCTTCCCGAAGCTGATTTAGGGGCCTAGGTTTGGTAGATGATGCCTATTGGGATGCCTTTGCACTTTGTATGTTTGGCACCTGTTCATGGTCTATTCCTTTGGGATTTGCCATCGATCTCTGCTGGATGTTGTCGTTCGCTGTCGCACAGGCGAGAGATGTCGTTCCTTTGATTACGGGGAGACTTTTCATGCTCTCGGCCAGTTAGCTACCGGACGGCGGTATATGCGCGGGGCGGCCCGTTCCTCTTGACCACATGGGCGATGGAGCGTTTGGGGATTCTTCGGGAAACCTACGATATGATCGAGCCTTGGACTTTTGCCGGGAGAGGTGTTGATGTAGATTTTGATGATCGGGGCTCGTGGGAGCGTTGGATGGCGGGTCGCCGGGTGAAGATATCGAGATGGTCGGTGCCTCGTTGGCGGGTGGAGACTCGCGAGTGCTTCGAGGATGGGTCTCCGTGGTCATGCTTAGGGGCTTTCTCGGTCCGGCTTCTATATTCGGCTTTAGTTACGAGACGGTTTGGCACGGAGCGGAGTTCCTTTGGAGGGCTTTGATGATATAGCCACCGGGGTGGTGGCTCCTGTTTCCGTGGATGATCCCTCGGTGTTTCCATTTCTTTCCCGAGCATGGAGGTATGATGCCTTTCCTCCTCGGGTCATTCTCGAGCGTCAGAGGCCGGTGTTCTGACCACTTGGTACTGGATTGGTATGAGAGACATGCAGGAGAGACTCGGGTGGCTATTTTGAGACGGCGTGAGGCCATTGTGGGTGCGGAGGACCGAATGTTTTACGAGAGGAGGAGGGCCGAGGCGAGGCCAACCCTCATGACGGGAGCGGAGACGCGCGTGACCGACTATGAGGCTTACGTCGAGACGGGAGAGGAGGGCTCCTATGCTACCGGCTAGGTTACGGGAGATGAGGGATGACGCTAGGGCTACTAAGGCCACGACGGAGGCTGGTTTGATAGACCCTGTCCCTATACGAGCTTGGTAGGAGAAATGCGACATCTTTCTGTTCGGAAAAAGAAGACTCGAAGGGGAAGAAGAGGGGAGAGGCCGGTCTGAGTGGCTTGGAGTGACTACGAGGTTTCAGTATCCCTTTCTTGTCATGTGAGACACATTAGTTTGATTATGTATCTTAGTTTTCTTTTAGCGAGGTTGCCGGTTGTAGGAATGAATCGGGCTTAGACTCATCAAAGAGCTTTTAACTTGTAATGAATATTTGAATTGCTTTAGAGTTTTCGAGACGCTTTCATGGTACGATCAATTGTATTGATGCCAAAGTATGGCTTTTATTTGTGCTTTAGGCCGAACCGTTTAGTTTGCCTACGTTCCCCTCATTTTGAGGAGCTCGGGTCTTCGTAGTTCAACCTGGTGAACTCTTTTTTTTTTTTTTTTTGTTTTTTTTTTTTTTTGTTGTTTTTTTTTTTTTGTTTTTTTTTTTTTTTTTTGTTTTTTTTTTGTTTTTTTTTTTTTTTGTTTTTGTTTTTTTTTTTTTTTTTTTTTTTTTTTTGCGCGTAGTATCTGCGCGGCTTGTCACCATTCACTGGGTGTACAAAGGGATTCCCGTCGAGTGCACGCAAGTTGCATGGCTCCTCAGGAGAAGATCTTACGGGCGACATATGGCCCGACCCATACGGGCTCCCATTTGCGAGGGGTTGATACGGATGAGGGGCTTTTCTTTTAAAACGAGATCCCCTTCTCGGATTTCCCGATGCTTTACTTTCTTGTCGAAGGCTCTGGCCATTCTTCCCTGGTAGGCTCGGATGTGTTCCATGGCCTTCAGTCGGCATTCGTCTAGTAGGGCCAATTCGTCATGGCGACTCTGGAGCCATTCGACCTCGTTGATCTGGCTTTCCAGCAGTATACGGATCGAGGGGATCTCTAGCTCGATTGGGAGTACGGCTTCCATTCCGTATGTGAGGGCAAAGGTGTTTCCCCGATTGCCGTTCACTGATGTTACTGTAGCCCCGAGTGCCGAGTGTAACTTCTCGGGCCAATCTACGCCTTGGACGGACCATTTTCCGGATGATATTTTCCGAGTCTTGTTTGCTTTGCTTCGACGGCTCCGTTGGTTTGGGGCTGTAGGGAGATGACTTGTGACGGGTTATTCGGAATTCCGACGGCGATTTTCACATTCCCCTTCGAAGTGGGATCCATTATACGAGATGATTTCGGCGGGCAACCGTATACGCACATGATGTTTTCTTTGATGAAGAGGGAAACTTTCTTTGAGTTGAGGATTTTGCGGGACTTTGCAGAGCATCCTTTCCGATTCCTTGAAGAAATCACCAATCTGCGTCTCTTTAGGCTCTTCCGCGGTTCCCAAATTCACACTTGTCAAAATCTCCTCGGCGGCTTGGGCTCGATTTTCCTCTTCAGGACAACTTTGCTTAAAGATTTTTTTTTGTTGTTTGATTTTTTTAATGTGTACGCTTCTTTATCTAATGAATTATTATTAAATTTTTTTAATTAATTCATCATTAGTTAAAGTGGCAATCAAGGGATACTCGAAAGGTTCATCATTTCATTGAAGACGAAGGGAATACAACGTTCGCTACGGACTCGTAGTCTTCGGGCGTAAGGCCATCGGACGACTCGAGACTCGAACTCAACAATGAGAGACTCGGAGGACTTTCTGAGGTTGACACGAAAGGACGGGGGACCAATCCAAGCTTGGTGATCATTTCCTCTTTGGTCGCGGACGGAGCTGAGAGAGTTTCCCAATTCTTTAGCGGCATCGGCCGGTGGCTTCACAACCCGGGAAAGGCATGGCCTCTGTGCTCCCTCTTCGGTCGTTGCTATCATCTCTTTGTACGAACCGAGAATCAATTGTGTTTGGCGTCGAAAGGCGAGCATGTGGATGTAGGGATCTTCCTCAATCACAGGGATTTCCGTTTCGTCCTGTCAATCCGACCGCTCAATCCAGGATGTAAGGGCGTATTGCGTCTCGGTGAGCTGCTAGAAAAATCTCGTGTCCCATACTCGAACGGAAAGGCTCGGCGGGTAGTTCGGCAAGGAGGACGTCCCACGCAGCGTTCGCTAGATCGGCCGAGTAGCATCGGTGTTTGCTTGACTTTTATCATGAAAATCTCCTCGCTTTGGCGAGGCGAAGAATGGGTTTGCGAGAATGCGACAAATACGTGATTGAGGACCAGGGACTTGTGTGCTGTATCATGGCGGTGTTCGGCGTTTCCTTCGATACGCCTCGAGTGTTGGAAATAGCAATTAAATTTGATGAATCGAACTTCTTCGGAGTACGCTCGCTTGAGTGTGTCGACATAGTTGGCATCATTGGATTCCAAAGGATCTTTGGCGAGACTTGCCTCTTGAAGGATGTAGCCCGGTGTTTGGCTTGTGGGCGTTCTTGGCTATTGTTTGACTTCATTCCCTATGAGGAAAGCTGTCACCCTTATGACTTCAAGGTCTCCTGCGGTTGATGAATTTGACGCATTGGTGGAGAGTGGAGGCTATGGCTTTCATGTGATGCAACGAGGGCGCCACTAGTAGAGTGTGAACTCGGAGGGGCTATCCATTACATGGAACTTTGCGGGCGCCATTTGGGTTTCGTACCCGAGTTCCCGAGTCACTTGTCCCGAGAATGGGACGAGACGAACCGTCGTAGGCCTTGACGATCAGGGTAGATGGGATCACGCGCCTTTCATTTATGCGGAGGGCCCTCGTCATGCTTTGAGGGAAGGACGTTTACCGATGATCCATTGTCCACTAATACCCCGGGGAGTGACATGGTGTTGAGCCGAATAGTGATGTACAAAGCTTCATTGTGTTGGGAGACATCTCTTGGCAAATCTTCATCGCGAGAAGGTGATCATACTCCCATATAGGTGAGGATCATAGATTTGGTCCTTGTCTCGGGATAGAGAGTCATTAAACACTGTCGCTTCGTGCTTTTTCTTGCTAGGTAGAGTCTTTGCCGAAGCCCACGGGTTATGCGATGCCTTTTGTGGCGGTTGCCATCTCCGGTCAACATGTTGATTGAGTGGGAGCGCCCAGGCCAGCGTCGGTTTTTCTTCATCGGTGTATACTCGGGAGGCTGGACAAAGCGAACCTTGGGCGACCAGGGGTTGGACTTACGTCTGCGGTACTGCGGTATCCGAAGGCCTCAATTCCGTTGTTGGCAAGACTTTTACGCTCTTTTACCCCTTTTTGGTTTGGGGAAAGGCGGCGGAGTAGAGTACATAATAATCGAATCCCGAGATGGCTCCCAGGCGTTCCCAGCGCTATTATCACCGGACTCGAATCTCTCCTTTAATTTTCTTTGAGAGGAAATTTTCTTTTTCTTAGGAGGACGATCCTCGTGTATCCGATCTGATAATCCCTTTCAAGGCAATCGGGACGATCACAAATATCCCACCAAATGTGTTCTACGGTGGTGGCGATTTGGGGCCTCGGAGTTGGCGGTCTTTGGAATGACTTTGGGTGGGCTGGTCAGGGGATCTGGCTGCTTGGGCTCATGCAGTAGCGAGTGATTGGACTCCAGCGGATAATGAGAGATATTGAGGTCCGAGGGGAACGGGTATATGTTTGTCCTTCAAGGTAGCCCGGTCGGTTGGGATATTGTTAAGGTCCCGAAGTGGCGTGTGGCCTCTTCAATCCGGGCCTGTATGCATTGCAGCGTTCTTCCGGGCTTTGATGGCTGACCATATTTCTTCAATTGTTCACGATTTTCATCACTCGGGCGATATTTGTGGGATCATCACTTTGAGAGGGGACAGGCGACGGTATACCGAACTCTTTCGTCCACGGCCACTTGTTTGGGGGCCGGTTGCCTGTAAGTCGGCGGGCGGGAGTCCGGCGGTGGAAACATAGGAATCTTGGGGTAGCATTTTGATGTATCGGGACTATTAAGAAGAGGAGGAGAACCCTCTTCCTTATTTGCGGTAAAAGTGCCATCGGAATTGAGGCGATAGTCAAACCATGACTTGCGACAACCCCAGGTAGAGTCGTCAATTTGAGCCTCGTGTCGAAGTCTCATCTGTTCTACCCAGTGAATCCAATCTTGAGTGCAATCGAGGGATTTTGGAGGACGGAGCAACGTTATCCTCATCATTACCGGGCGATGCGAGACATTACGAAACCCGGAGTCGGAACAAACGGCGAAGGCGATGACGCGCTTGACTCTTCCCAGCGATCAAACGGTGACCCGGTGCCCGAAACCAAGCTTTGTGAGGAGGCTGCGGGGGAAAGGACACGAAGGTTCGAGATGTGCAGGAATGGAAGGAGGGTAGGTGTTTGGGCTTTTGGCTCATGCAACATGCGATTATTTGTTCACGTTTACTTAAAACATGTTTTATTAACCTAATCGGTTGGAAAAGATTGCTCTTCTTTTTCGCAAACTACTACGATTCTGGATCGGTGGGCCCGTCACTACGTCTATAAGCCCCTCGTATTCCACCTGTATTTCGACCTCCCGGGGTGGACGGCCCGGGCGAGGGTCCTATAGGGCAAGCGGGTCCCACCGGCCGAAAGAAAAACGATCCTAAAAGTCGGCGGGTAATCGAGTCTTAACGAGCATTCGATGTAAATTACGGACAAAGGCGACGTCAAAAGTCAAGATCATGTCAGGGATCGACGAAAAGTCGGCATGATTTGGGTGATAGCGTCCACAATTGATCTTGACTTGTCGTCGGTTAAGCCGTAATTAGGCATGGAATATTCATTAATCCTTGATGACTCGGTGTCAATCTTTGGGAGTCGGTGTATAATTTGTGCCGATCGAGCCGAAGTCAAGGCGCCGGTCAATATCTTGGTAAAGTCTGCGGCGGAAAACCGGCGAGAACTTCGGCGATAAGGGTCCGAAAGATATTGAGTCGGTATGCCGACAAAGGCTTGAAAGGAAAGGTCTATACACGGACAGGGCATGACATAGACCAGACTAAAAACCAACCGGGTCTCGGACAAAGTGTGTCACGGACAAGTGCATGGTCGACACGAGTCTCCATGGGATGTTTGGGTAGTCCTGTGCTCATCCGAGAGGCGTAATAAGACCAAACGGACCGCGACAAGGATTTGCCCGGGTTAGGGACGTAGTGTGCAGTGTACGGTCACGTGCGCGTAGTGTGCAAGCAGTCTATATTCTTTTTCTGAGTAAAATAGAGATTTTTTTTATGAGTCTTAAAAATATGATGCATGATTTATTTTATTTTTTTGAGAATTTTTTTTTTTTTTTTGAAAATCCTTTTTTTTTGAAATTTTTAATGAGCACATAAGCACGTAAGCACGAAAATTCCGACAGGTTAGGGACATTATTCCGACGGTCAAAATTTTGACTTTCTCCGAGGCGGCCAAAACAACATGAAAAGCGTGCAAAAATCAACACACACACAAAAATGATTTTCAAAGCGGGACGGAAGCTTGACCCTCAAAAGCTTTTTTTTTAAAACGGTGATACCGGTACGTGGGATTGTTAGACCACAATTTATCCCCGACTCGTGTTAGGAGGCGATAACGGGAAATTTAGTGGTTTCTACCAATATACCAAATACCATTTTTTTAAAAAAAAAAAAAAAAAGCTTAGTATCCCAGTGAGTCGCCTTGTGATGATGTGTATCCGAAAATTTTCCCATTTTTTGTTTGAAAGAAAATCAACGACGGAGTCGCCACGCCATTTTAATTTTGAGGGCCAAAACTTTGAAAAAGCCCGAGATCAGAGATTTAGGTTCGGAGGTCATGTTACGCGTCGGGAAGGACGTTAGTGTGCACCCGACGCGCCTCGTAAAGCGAGTCTTCCAAGCTGAAAATCATTTATGTGTGTGTGTGTGTGTGTGTGTGTTTTGGCCAAAATAAGTTGAAACTCAGAAAAGTAAAAAATTGGGATATCTTTTTAAGACTTTAAACTTATCCCATGATTTTTTGGAAGATTTTTGGATTGAGATTTGGTACTCAAAAGACCTTTTGAAGTTGAGAGCCATTTCTGCCAGAATGAAAAAGGCAGTGGACCTTTGATTTTGAAATGGATTCAAGGGTCTTAAAACTTCATAATCTGGATAAACTCAGAGAATGAAAGTTGTTCTAGACACCTTAAATAAAGTTTTTGCGAAGGAATTTTCCATTTTCGAGAAGATTTGAAGGGTCAAAACCTTCTGGAAACCTCAGATATGAGATCTGGATTCCCAGAAGCTGATGAACTAGCCTCTGAAAGAAAATTTGAAAAGAGGAGTTTTACTCACCCAAAAAATAAAGTAAAAATATTTCTAGAAAGCTCTGGATGTTGGCTACAAAAAGTATTTTGTAGTCAACACCAAATTCCAAGCTCATCTGTGTCCAAAAATTAAGACCATGGACTGAGGTCTGAGAAAATTGCTACTGGACAGCAACTTCTCAAGAAAGAAAATATGATTTTAAGGGGGGTTTTGCATCCATGCTTGTCCCCATTTCCCTAGGTTTTGGTTAGTGATCACTAGACATTTTAGTGGTGAATCAACTATACCAAACCATCCTTGGGGTACATTAGGACTAAGCATTTCATTTGCTTGGGAAGGGGATTTTTATCCTTTGAAAATGAGATTTTATGCTTGAAAATGGTTTTTAGGGTTTTGAAAATGGGTTTTCTTTGTAAGAAAGTAAGAAAACTTGAAAAATAATGTTGATCTTTGTAGAAGATCATCCATGGAGATGGTCTTCCATGGTGATCTTCTTAGATCTAGAGCAAGAAGATGAAAGAACTACATTTTGTAGTTTGAAGATGCATGCATGGTTGAGATTTAGGGTTAGGAAGAGGAGGGTTTACCAATCTTCCTTGTGTTCTTGAGTGTTTGGCTTGAGTGTATGAGTGTTTAGGGCTTTAATATGAGAGTGAGTGGATGAGTATGAGTTGGGAAAGATTGGAGAGAAAATGGTGACAATTCAAGTGAATTCTCCTTGTTTTCTCTCTATATTTCGCCGGAGGTTCGGTGCAAAATGTGTTTTTTTTTCTTATTTTTGTATTTGGAGGGCTCAATTTATAGCCCTCTGAGATGACAAACTCATCCGCAAGCGGATGGGAACCCTCGGCGTGCCTTTGTTCATTAAATGCGGCTCCGGCTTTGGACAAGAGGAATATTTCTTTTCAAAATTCAAATTGACCAGCCAGATTATGTTTCCAGCATTTCTATTTGTGGTTTTATTCTTTTGTTTTTCTTTTTTAAGATTCTTTTTAAGGTTTAACCTTAAATAACAATGCCCATTTTACCCTCACTTTGTTAGAAAGGTTAGGATAGTTAGGAATTGTTAGAAATGTTATAACTTTCGTTAATTTTCTAACGAAAATTCTAACAAGCTCAAATTGGAGCACTTACAGATAGTCCGTCCTGAGAAAGATGATCTACAATGGAAACGAGGGGCTTATAAGCGTAGTGACGAGATCCACTGATTAGAGCTCTAGGATTAGTTGCGAAAAAGAAGACACGCTCTTTTCCAACCAATTAGGACTCTGAGAAAATGCGCTTTAAGTAAACTTTAATCGGTAGCGCACATTGCACAAGCCCGAAAACCTTGAGCCAAATACCCTTTTCCAGAAGCCTAAACCCTCCCTTTCGTTCCTGCGGCGAGCGAGAAAGTGGTTCGAGATTTCCGGGTCGGCGCCTTGCCGGGATCACGGTAACGGCGGCGTCGAGACGGTTCTTCGGTTCCCTCGGTTCCCTCGGCCAGAATTTCCGACATGTCTAGCTCACCGAGAAACCGTGACGGGGAAGGAACCCCGCCACCGGTAACGGATATGACATTGGAGGAAGCCATTCGAGCTTGTGAGGTTCACAAGAGGCGAAGAAGATCGGCGAATTTCGTGGTACGGCTTACGAATGAGCGAGGTATAGCAGCTATCCCAGTCGAGACGGTACTTTTGTCACAGTCGAGGATGACGATTCCCCAAAACCAGTTCACCAAACCTCCAATCGGGTTCCTCCCCGCCAACTTACGGGATGCCTTCCGGCCAAGGAAGCAGTGACCTAGGCTCCATGTTGCCACCTCTCGGGGCAACCCACTGTCAATTTTGGTCGGCCCGGTGCTACACCCATCACTCAATATCACCGGCGCATTGGACCATCTCGAGATGCCAATATCCCTCAATATCCTCCGGGTTTGTCCCGTTGCCTATACACGAATCCACTAAACACCGGGGACAAACCCCCGATACTGATTCGTAAAAGGCTCCCGTATATGCTCATATACCAAGCGTTCCACCTCCAATCACTACCGCTCACGTGGTAGCACCGTGCCGAGCCTCACAGTCCACTGGACCCAACCTTAGCCTGGATGGTCGAGCGGATGAAAGACACAGAAAGCCACCATGAGCGGCTCAAAGCGAGAAACGCTCAAATCCACGAGATCCAGGGAATGGTCACGCCTCTCCACTGCCAAGTTCGAGAATGCCGAGAGATGGACCGATTCGATGGAACCGAATGTCCTCAAACGCACGTCGACACTTACGTTCTCGGCATGAGAGCAAAAGGAGCAACCCTCCAAAGAAATGGCCGACCACTTCCGGCATATGCTCAAAAGTTCGGCGTTACGATGGTTTCGAGGGTCAAGCTGCGGATCGCCACACTGGGAACGGTCGGTAACATCTTCCTCGGAACGTGACAGATCCAACTTAGAGTGGGAAACAAGTCGCGAGGACTTAATCACCACCGAGCGTAAAGCGGATGAAAGTGTTGGGGAATTCTACAAGAGATGGAGCTGGAAACTCTCCGAGATCATGGAGCCACTCTCCAAAGACGAACAGATGCGGATCTTCAAGTCCCGCTTAAGACCGTCCATCGAACTCTCATCGAGTCACAATTTCTTCCCGAGATCTCGGGCCATGGTCAATGCCGGCTCACGGTTCGAGAAGGATCTCAAGGAAAAGTTAGCTCTTGCACGGCCATACAGATACCGCTCAGCGGCGCATTCAATCCCGCACCGGCCCCAGACAAAGGGAAAGATACGTGCGTCAACTACGTCCATCGGGGACAGGTCGGGTAACGAAACCCAGTCCCGCAAAGCAATAGTTCTACTCGAAGCGGCCTGTCGTACACTTCGACAAGTTGGACATGCCACCGAGCAAGATCTTGGAAGGGTTAATCAAGGAGGGTCTCCTTAAGCCCGTTGCCAATTACAAACCCAAAGTTCCCGTAGCCAATGCGGACAAGGGCAAATACCGCGCCTTCCATCGCATCACGGCCATACCACCGACAAGCTTGTTTGGGGTTACGATACGAAATCCGAACTTGGATAGAAGAAGGCAAGTTGGAGCGCCCCGTGGGCCTAATACGCCGGGAATCCCTTTCCGAACAATAACAGCGTGAATTCCATTGAGTGGGTGCCCAAGAAGAGTGCCACGTAACCCGTTTCTCCGCCTCTCTCACTGGATCCTCCTCTAATGTCCACATTAGCTACGATGTTTGCGATCGCTCCGCCGCTCGGGAGTACGAGTCTCGAGAAACCGTCCGAGCAATCCTCCGAGAAAACAAGAAGAAATCCTCTCAACAAAGAATCGAGAGAAAGATACGAAGTTTGGAGATACCGTGTAGGTACACTTGGAGAACCCTCCGGGAGGTTCGACTACTACGTCTTGTACTCGGCCCAGTCCTCTTTGCCTCCGTGCCATGCGGCTTTAGAGCAAACAGGGTGGGAAAGCCGAAAAGTCCCCGAAACCGGAATTCGAGACCCTGGGACACCGGAATACCTCGGATCTTGGTAATCTTATCGCGCCGGAAGCCTAACCCTCCGCGGGATCGCCCAAGATTCAATTTGTCTAGCTTCCGAGCTCGACCCAAAGGAAGATCAAGGTCACTTGGCAATCGCACTCGATCAATGTGCTAACCAAGGGCGGCAACCGCCACAGCGGCCTCAACACACTCCGAGGTTCCACCAAAGGCTTTACCTCGCAAGAGGAAGACGAGGAAACGGATGGCCGGATGACTCTCCTTCTACGGATAGAGACGAGATCTACGACTCCCGCCTATATGGCAAAGCATGATCACGTTACGTGACGAAGACTTACCGAGAGACGCCTCGGGCACAACGAAGCTTCTGTACATCACTCTCAAACTTCAACACCATATCACTCCCGGAGTATTGGTAGATAACGGGTCAGCCGTTAATGTCCTCCCTCTCGGCATGATGCGAGCTCTCCGCATCCATAAAAGCCATCGATACGATCTACTCGGACTATCAAGGCCTACGACAACTCGTCCCGTCCCATCCCAGGGGACAGTGACTACTGAACTCTGGTTCGAAACCCAAATGGTGCCAGCAAAATTCCACGTGATGGACATTCCATCCGAATTCACAGCTCTCTTGGGATGCCCTTGGCTACACCACATGAAAGCCATAGCTTCCACTCTCCACCAATGCGTTAAGTTCATTAACCGGCAGGGAGATCTTGAAGTCATCAGAGGGGATAGTTTCCTCATAGGAAACGAAGCCGAGACAGCAGCCAAACGTGCCCGCACTCAGGCACCGGGGTTACCTCCTTCGAATCAACCAAGGGACTATCGGGGCAAATCTCATCAATCCCTCGAGTCCGGAGATGCCAACTATGTAAACGTACTCGGCGAGCGAGACCACAGAGCGATCCCGATACATCAAGTTCAAGCTGTCGTTTCCAACATTTGGAGGCAGATTGGAAGGAAACGCTGAACATCGCCATGATGCGGGCACATAAACCCCCTGTCTCCGCTCCGAGATTCATCAGCATTCTTCAAACTCATTCTCTAGCCCTGCCAGGCGAGGAGATCTTTGTAATAAAGATCAACAAGTATCGTCATACTCATCTCATTTGTATGACCGTCGTATGGAAGGTCCTCTACGAGGATTCCCTCTAAGCCTTTCCTCTCGAAGGGTACGAGATTTTCCTAGCTGCTCCAACAACGCAACCTGGACGCAATACGTCCCTACACCTGGATTGAGCGATCAGATGACGATGAATCTGGACTCTCCGGAGTCGAGGACGCGGCACCCGCAGCGCACCTCTGCATTCACATGCTCGGTTTGAGGACGGAACTCCTTCCGATCAGGTCACCTACGACCAAGGTTCCAATACCATGGAAATTGTCAAGCTCAATGTCCAAGACAGCAGCCTATCCGATAATTGGAAGCACGTGATTCACGCAACGAGGAATCCCTCTGATCAAGTAAAGGACGACGACTTCGTCAATATCATCTATTCCAGATATCCTGATGAAGCCAAGGATCCGGTCCTTGTTATCGATTCTATAACACCAAGGTCACCCTTGATGCTCGCTCATGGTAAACGAGGCCTTGGCCAAGCGAGCTCGAGCTCATCCCTACTTCCGAGTACCGGCCCGGTGGCCAACCGTGCCCGTGCGTCAAGCTTATACCCTCAAGCGCCGCTAAGGGGCCAAAGGCAAATGACGAAGGAGATCAAGCTCCTTACCCCGCTACAAGTCGATCAACTCGGGAACGCTCGCGAGGCAACCGCGGCCGCGAAAACATCTGCGAAAGTCTTCCCCGCAAGGCAGAGTCAGCCTCCGACACAGGAAATGACCACCTTGTAAGTGCTCCAATTTGAGCTTGTTAGAATTTTCGTTAGAAAATTAACGAAAGTTATAACATTTCTAACAATTCCTAACTATCCTAACCTTTCTAACAAAATGAGGGTAAAATGGGCATTGTTATTTAAGGATAAACCTTAAAAAGAATCTTAAAAAAGAAAAACAAAAGAATAAAACCACAAATAGAAATGCTGGAAACATAATCTGGCTGGTCAATTTGAATTTTGAAAAGAAATATTCCTCTTGTCCAAAGCTGGAGCTGCATTTAATGAACAGTGCACGCTGAGGGTTCCCATCCGCGCGGATGAGTTTGTCATCTCAGGAGGGCTATAAATTGAGCCCTCCAGTCACAAAAATAAGGAGGAAAAACACATTTTGCACCGAACCTCTGGCGAAATATAGAGAGAAAACAGTGAGAATTCACTTGAATTGTCACCATTTTCTCTCCAATCTTTCCCAACTCATACTCATCCACTCACTCTCATATTAAAGCCCTAAACACTCATACACTCAAGCCAAACACTCAAGAACACAAGGAAGATTGGTAAACCCTCCTCTTCCTAACCCTAAATCTCATCCATGCATGCATCTTCAAACTACAAAATGTAGTTCTTTCATCTTCTTGCTCTAGATCTAAGAAGATCACCATGGAAGACCATCTCCATGGATGATCTTCTACAAAGATCAACATTATTTTTCAAGTTTTCTTACTTTCTTACAAAGAAAACCCATTTTCAAAACCCTAAAAACCATTTTCAAGCATAAAACCTCATTTTCAAAGGGTAAAATCCCCCTCCCCAAGCAAATGAAATGCTTAGTCCTAATGTACCCCAAGGATGGTTTGGTATAGTTGATTCACCACTAAAATGTCTAGTGATCACTAACCAAAACCTAGGGAAATGGGGACAAGCATGGATGCAAAACCCCCCTTAAAATCATATTTTCTTTCTTGAGAAGTTGCTGTCCAGTAGCAATTTTCTCAGACCTCAGTCCATGGTCTTAATTTTTGGACACAGATGAGCTTGGAATTTGGTGTTGACTACAAAATACTTTTTGTAGCCAACATCCAGAGCTTTCCAGACATATTTTTACTTTATTTTTTGGGTGAGTAAAACTCCTCTTTTCAAATTTTCTTTCAGAGGCTAGTTCATCAGCTTCTGGGAATCCAGATCTCATATCTGAGGTTTCCAGAAGGTTTTGACCCCTCAAATCTTCTCCAAAATGGAAAATTCCTTCGCAAAAACTTTATTTAAGGTGTCTAGAACAACTTTCATTCTCTGAGTTTATCCAGATTATGAAGTTTTAAGACCCTTGAATCCATTTGAAAATCAAAGGTCCACTGCCTTTTTCATTCTGGCAGAAATGGCTCTCAACTTCAAAAGGTCTTTTGAGTACCAAATCTCAATCCAAAAATCTTCCAAAAAATCATGGGATCAGTTTAAAGTCTTAAAAAGATATCCCAATTTTTACTTTTCTGAGTTTCAACTTATTTTGGCCAAAACACACACACACACACACAAATGATTTTCAGCTTGGAAGACTCGTTTTACGAGGCGCGTCGGGTGCACACTAACGTCCTTCCCGACGCGTAACATGACCTCCGAACCTAAATCTCTGATCTCGGGCTTTTTTCAAAGTTTTGGCCCTCAAAATTAAAATGGCGTGGCGACTCCGTTTTCGTTGATTTTCTTTTAAACAAAAATGGGAAAATTTTCGGATACACATCATCACACACCTCAGCATCAACATGCTTCAGTTCGATTCTACTCCCAGTCGTCACGGCCCCGGATTCAGACATCCTGCCAGTCGACTGCTAGCTTTGATAGACTTGGCGATCGAGCGAGATCACGAGACCGTCAACATTGCAGAATTCAATACCCCCGTGGGGTCAATCAAGCAGATATGGGCAAACTTCTTAGTGATCGAGATCAAGGAAGGCCGCATGGAATGTCCCAGTCCGACTTCCTTCGTCAATGAAATCCAAGTGCTCCCGCCATTCGGCGATTTGAATGTAATCACGGTTCTGGACACTAGCCAGACGATGCGCACCTACGGAGACTGCCTAGGTCTCGCAAGGAAAGCTGTCATGGAGCTAGCCGCTCAAGAAAGTCGTCTTTGGGACGAAGACCAAGCTCGAAAGACCTACGGGGACCAAGCCCTTAAAGTGTCACGGGCGGCTTGGACGTAAAGCTAGTGGCCACTCTAGACCGATTCGACCTCAAGAGTTTTGGTCATGGCAACTTCCCACGATTACCACGTTGTTCTCATCGACCCTGCGCGAGGCAAGGGTGGTCAACGGTCCCAATGACCTAGGAGATGGAACGACACGGCGTAACGAATCCCGGCGCGTACCTTCCCGAGGAAAGCAAGTTCTCTGCGTGAGCGACGATGAAGACGATGAAACCATTCTCTTCCAAGCCGGGCATGAAGTCAACAAAACCAGACTCCCGAGGTCCTGGGAGGATGGGAGCATCATTACCGCACTCAAATTGAAAGGACAACTCGTGGGAGGAAGGTATATTTAAAAACGAGGAGGGGATGGAAATTGGGTCTCGAGCAACTACCAGTGATCTACGGCCTTCGTTTCTGAAACGATCGATCAACTGGGACGGCAACCGATACCACATGGGCGAGATGTGTCCGGGGAAGCCGTGTACTCACCTTCCGACATACCCGCCACTCGAATAAAGCAGAGGAGAAAACTCTCCCGATGGAAGTTTACCTAGGATCGCCGCACGGTTGAAAAGAAGCACAGGCTATTCTCACGTAGGAAGAAACGCAGCGGCGCTAACTCTCGCAGCTCGCCGCAAGAAGGTTGATGCGGGCCCGAGTGGAGGAAAACTAGCCAACCACGAGTATGCCGCCGGACCCAACTCCGAGAATGCCCTAGTATGCGCCCGGCGAGTATGCTCAAAGATATATCGTGAACGCGATCATCGAAGAGATCAAGGAGACCGTTCGCTTGAGCCGAGAACTCTCCAACCTCCCCCGGAGGGTTAGCAACCCGATCCCGCTCGAGGCAACCACCGTTGTGCCAGCGACATTCGAACAAGCTCGCGCCAAACTCGTAGGCTACCTCCCGCAGAGGCACCTAAGCTGCATATCCCGGGGACGAGAATAGTATCCGAAGCCGCCGAAGCTCCCAGAATTCATCCACAATCAATGAGTTGAGGGAAGACACATGGCCCTATGCTACGAGGAATCCTCCTCTAACTATGGCTCAATCCTCGGGCGGCTGTTCGAGAAGGGACCAAACCCGATGTCGGCGTTTCTAACCCGATCGGGTCAAATCCATGCATTACCACCTAAGGCCACCAAAAAGCGGCGGAGCCGCACTGCAATCCGGCCGGCCCGAAGACGCAAATTCCTTGAAAGAGGACCCGATCCTTACTCGGCTCCAAGCGGACTCGAGCGAACATTTCCCTTTGGTCTCTGCTCACCTCCTCTTATCCTCACAAGCTCAAGCTAGAGGAAAGCCCGGCCCGTACCATGGTCCCCGGAAGCAACCCCGGATGAAGTCATTCGGATGATTGGCAACATCCACTATGGCAACATTATCACCTTCACGCATTTGGACCTTCCGAAAATTTGGGCCGATCACAACGAGCCGCTCTACATCACAGTCCCATTGGACGAGCGTCGCCTTTCCCGCGTGTTGGTGGACGGAGGATCCGGAATGAATGTCTTGCCCGCCAAGATGATGGACCCGGCTTGATATCAAGCCCACAGATCTTAAGCCTTCGGTCCCACGGCTGCCAAGGCCTATGACTCTACTTCCCGCACAGCGGTTCTCGGGGTTGCTACTCTCGAACATACGGGTTCGGCCAGTGGGTGATCCCCACCGAATTCCAAGTGTTGGACATTCCAATCACTTTCACAGCCATCCTGGGCGTCCCCGTCGCATGCATCAAATCAATGGCGTGGCATCCACCTCTTCACTAGTGCCTCAAGATCATGCGAGGCAACGAGCTAACCACAGCCTACGGCGACAGAGTGTCACCGCCGAGGGGACCCGGCACCAACGACATTCCGAGTGTTGGAAATCAAGCATAATGACGACATGCCATCGACTCGGATTCACTCGGAGACCTCCAAGATCCAAATATGCAACGTGGACCTTCCACTGTCTCACGACCGGATTCCTCCCGCCATGAGGATGATGAAACTCATGAACTTCATCCCGGGTGGGGGCTCGGCAAGGCCGCAAGGCCAACACCACGAAGTGTGAAGTCAAGGACCACACCACGGTCCAGGGGCTTGCCTACGTGCCAACACCGGGCGACATCAAGGAAGACAAAAGGCTCGCCCGCACCTGCAGGCGGCGGCAAAAGGGGAACCTCCGACGGCACACCCAATCTCCGAGCCTTACAGCTTTGACCTCGCTCATTACTTCACCAAGGGAACCGACGGCCAGAAGCGAGGGACCAGGCAAAGGGAACCGACAATGGCCGAGGGGACCGACGGCAATGGAACCCGGCTGAGGGAATCCGAGGGGACCGACAGTGGAACTGATGAAGATGAGAAAGAAGCAGGGATAGTCAACACCAAGACTACAGAAAGAATGGAACAGCTAGCACGGGACCTCAAGCGTTTCAGAGGACTCAAAGCTAATCCTGAGCAAGAGGAGCGTTCCTCGACATCACAGCTCTACCTGGACCAACTGCCACCACAGTCCAGCATGAGTACACATTCAAGGGAATCCCAGACTTGGAGGAGCAACTCAAGGTACTCTCCATGGGAAACAAGTTGTTCGGATCAGCCGCCGAGGCCACATTCGAGACAGTAAATCCAAAGCAGAAGGAACCAGAATTCATAGAAAACGCTCTCAGTGGACCAGCTCTACAGAGTCTGTTTGAAGAAGTCATGGAGTTGCCCAACTTGATCGACTGGGGCTCCGACAACAGCATAATCGCCATGATAGGGACAGCAGGAGCCAAGCCTCTCGATCCCCGCACCCTCATCAAGCATCCAGCAATGCCACTGAAGAATTGGGTAACTTTCACCGGACCAAGGGCAAGCCAGGCAGAATTGGAAGACAAGCTGGGCCCGCACCCACATCTCCCTAAACCCGGTCTCAAACCCTCTGAGTCAGTCCTTGTCAGAGTCCAGTCCTCTGAGTCATCCAACGGCCTTACGCCGGAGGACTATAATGTTGTAGCCAATCATGTATTCCCGTTCTTGTTTAATGAAAAGTCTGACCTTTCGGAGTATCCTCTCATTGCCACTTTAACAACTGATAAGTTAACAAACAACTTAAAAGACGTTAATAATCCAATTGATAAAGAAGCAGACACATTAAACGAACAATACATTAAAGAAGTTCTCGAGCGTGTAGTTGACCAAGAGGACAACCGGGCCCAAGCTGCCGAAGAGGTTATGACCAAAGTGAACCTGGGGTCAGTGCAAGAGCCTAAAGAGACACAAGTGGGCAGTTTCTTCGCCGATGCAGAAAAAGAAGCCCTGATAAGCCTCCTCCGGGAGTATGTTGACGTGTTCGCCTGGTCATACCAGGACATGCCAGGACTCGATCCCTCAATCGTGGAGCACAGAATTCCCCTGGATCCCGAATCCAAGCCTGTCAAGCAGAAGCTGCGCAAGATCAAGCCAGAGTGGTCCTTGCAAGTTAAAGAAGAAATTGAGAAAATGCTCCGAGTTGGTTTCATCAGAGTGATTGAGTACCCGACTTGGCTCTCCAACATCGTGACGGTCACCAAGGCCAACGGAAAGGTCAGATGCTGCGTAGATTTCCGGGATCTCAACAAGGCCAGCCCTAAAGATGATTTCCCACTGCCTAACATCGACATGCTGGTCGACACCACGGCAAATTTCGAAGTAAAGTCCTTCGTGGACGGGTTCGCTGGATACAACCAGATCAAAATGTCCGAGGAGGATCAAGCCAAGACCGCCTTCACCACTCCATGGGGGACATACTGTTACACGGTCATGCCGTTCGGTCTAAAGAACGCTGGGGCTACTTACCAGCGGGCTGCAACAGCCCTCTTCCATGACATGATACACAAAGAAATCGAAGTATATGTCGACGACATGATCATCCACTCCAAGGGATCAGACATGCAGCACATGACAGATCTCGAGGAAGTTCTTCAACAGACTTAAAACACTCCATGAGGTTGAACCCGGCAAAGTGCACCTTCGGCATCAAGCGCGGCAAGGTACCGGGGTACATGGTTACGTAAAGAGGTATCGAAGCCGATCCCAGGAAAATCTAGGCCATCATCGACATAAAGCCGCCTCAAACCCCGATGTAAGTAAAGAGCTTCATGGGAAGACTTCGCACATCGTCGCTTTATCAACCGCTTGACATCTCTCTCGCGAGCCCATGTTCAAACCGATGAAAAAGAATGCCGACATCAAATGGGACTCCGAGTGCCAAACAAATTTTCGAGAAGATCAAGACCTACTTGGTTAATCCCACCCCGTGCCCGCCACATGAAGACAAGCCACTACTCCCGTATCCGACAAGACAGACACGTCAATCGGAGCAATGCCGGCACAAGAACAGAAAGATTCCAAGGTTGAGCATGCAATCTACTTCGTAAGCCGAAAGCTTCAAGGAAGTGAACTCGCTACTCAAAGACGTGAGAAAACTTGTACCGCCTTGGTATGGGTAGTCGGGAAACCGAAACACTACATGCGCCGCATTCTGCTCCCGGTCTCCAAAGTGGACCCCGTCCGATATCTCTTTGACAAGCCATCCCCGTCAATGCGGCTAGCCAAGTGGTCATTCTTCCCGGGCCGAGTTCGACATCAAGTACATGGTCGAAAATCAACAAAGGGCGTAGTAATGGCGCATCGCCTTGCCGACTTCCCGAGCAATGAACCTAAGGGTCCCGATCCGCAATTTCCTGGACGATGGAATCTTTTCACTTGACAGCGCAAACCGCCGGCAACTCTTCTTCGATGGGGCAGCCAACAAGAAGGGGAATGGCATTGGAATGCTCCTTGTCGATCCCAAGGACGAGCATACTCCCATAGCCATCAAGCCGAATTTTGAAGCAACCAACAATGCAGCAGAATCACGAAGCTCGTGCAAAGAGTTTGGAAGCCGCCTCGAGCGCAACATCTTAGAGCCGGATGTATATGGAGACTCAAAGCATTGATCATCAATCAAGTATCCAACAAATGGAAGACGGTAGATTCCGGCCTTCAGAAGTACCACACGTACATGGAGGAGCTCATTGCTCGCTTCAAGGACATCTCTTTTCACTATTTGCCAAGAGACAGAAACCGCTTCGCAGCACGCCCCGGCAACCCTCGCCTCTCTTGTCGAAATTCCCGAAGGGAAAGCAAGAAACCCTCGTAATAGGCAGACGGGAAACACCCGCCTATTGCTGTGAGATCGAAAAAGAAAAAGAAACGATCGACGAACCCTGGTACAATCAAATTTACCAGTACCTCCAAAACGGAGAAGCTTCCTTCACAAGTGAAGATGGAAAATACAAAGAAGGGATCAAAGCCAAAAACATGATGGCATTAAAACGCCTGGCATCCCATTTCGTCATTCTGGGGGGTATGTTGTACAAGAAGCGCCACCAAGGACCACTCCTTCGGTGTGTAAACAAAGAAAAAGCCAGCGAGCTAATGAACGAAGTTCACAACGGAACCTGCGGTCCGCACATGAACGCCCGAGCATTGACACAGATCATTCTCCGTATGGGATACTATTGGATATCAATGGAAACAGCATCGCATCCAGCCGTCCGAAGCCGCGACAAATGTCAACGGTTCTCCAACCTCAATCACATCCCTCCTCATGAACTCTATTGCATGACTACGCCATGGCCTTTCACCACATGGGGAATCGACGTCATCGGCAAGATCACTCCTCCAGGGAGCAATGGTCACGAGTTCATTTTAGTCGCAGTCGACTACTTCACCAAATGGGTAGAAGCCAGATCGTACAGGGTACTGAATTCTAAGAAGGTGGCCGAGTTCATCCGAGAGAACATCATGTGCCGATACGGAGTGCCCAACGAGATCATCTCCGACAATGGGACCCACTTTGAAGGAGATTGTGACCAACTACTGACCGACCCGTAGTCACACGTCACAGTCTTCCTTACGTACCACAAACCAATGGTGCAAGAGAGGCGCCCAACAAGACTCTCGCCATGATAATCGAAAGATGACCACTCGCAGGCCTCGGGACCGGCCCGAAAAGCTACATCTAGCCCTCTCGGGGATACCGAACATCGCCGTAACCGCCACAGGGGAGACTCCGTTCGCACTTACCTACGGAATGGAAGCGATGTTACCCGTGGAATTAGAAATTCCATCCCTCCGAGTCCTCTTGGAAAACGGGATCAATGAAGTCGAATGGCTACAGAGCCGTCACGACGAACTTGCTCTACTCGACGAGCGCAGATTGAAAGCCATGGAACACACTCGAGCCTACCAGAGCGGAATGGCACGAGCATTCGACAAGAAAGTCAAGATCCGAGACATCGAGAAGGCGACTTGGTGCTAAAGGAAAAGCCTCCTACGCACCAATCCTCGGAAAGTGGGAGCCTACCCGGATAGGACCGTTCGTGGTACAAAGAATCTTCTCCGAGGAGCCATGAAGCTAGCAGATTTGGACGGAAACCCTTTCGTTAACCCCGTGAACGGAAGCAAGCTCCGCAGATACTTCGCTTTGAGGAAGAGCACGAGTCAACTCACCTTCCCCATACACCGTCCCCTCGCAAATTAAAGTGCTAAAAGAGTAATACCCAACCGGATACATTCCCGCTAATGATCCAGTAAAAACAGGTCGCACTTCTTTTGTCTTTGTTTTTCTCAAATTCACCTAAAGTGTCGAACTACGGTGACCCGAGCCCCTTAGTCCAATTGTAAAAGGGGAACGTAGGCAGCCATCTTTGGTTCGGTCTAAAAACAAAAAAAAATACAATAAGCATCAATTGCTTGTGTTTCGAAAACTCTTTTCATTTAACCTACAAATTCATAACGGTTAAAACATTCTTTGATGAGTTCAAGCACGGCCAACTCTTGACTCGCTACACGCTAGCAAAACTACAATAAAACATTAATCAATTAATGTGTCTCGCAATGACAATGGGTGGATACTCGGACAAAGAAGGTCAACCTAGTTTCCCGTACTAGGTCCTTCATCCTTCTTCCCCTTCCCTTTTCCCCGGCGAGTGTTCTTCACCTTCGCAGAAATATTCCTGTAGGCCTTCTACCTCGGCTGTGGACCCTTCCCGACGCCTCCGTCAAGCCTCGCGGCCGTCAACACAGCTCCTTTCTTCCGGCTCGTCTCGAGCCGCCTCGCTTCGAGCCATCATCATAGTGCTTTGATTGGCCTCCCGATCAGCACTTGCCACATAATCAGCCATGGCACGGCATCGCCACGATTTATTCCTGTGGTTAGCCTCGCTTCGTCCTCTCAAGGTCGAGCCAGTCTGTGTGACGCACCCAACACCACTCCGTCTCCACAAGAGAGCCATCTCGTGTCTCCCCCATACACTCTTCGTACTCGCCCGTATACTGCCGATGCACGGTGCCCTCTCTCCCGGTGAAAGAGAACCCCGGGCAGAAAGTGACGTATATTGCCACCACCGGTGATCGCAATAGCGTCGAAGGATCCTCCATCCGCAGAGATCCCACCTCAAAGGTAGCAAGATAACTCGATCGCCAAGGGCACTCGCTCCACTGCATCGCCGCAGTAACCAATGATGGAATATAGAAAGACGTCTCGAGATCCCCCGGCACTCGACGATCAATAGACCCTCCCGAGCGGTCCTACAAGTTCAGTAACTTCCAATGGGGAACCCACCATCGCAAGTGATGCGTGCAAAGTCTCGGCCATCCAGAGCTCCACTGCCCCGATTGCCTCCTATCACCAGAGGACGCCGCGAGAAAGACCAAGCGTCACAGACATTGGCACCTCGTGCATCATCTGCAGCCTCTCCCTCAACCACATGGTCGCATAGCGGGACTCCTCCCCACATGTATCGGGTACGGCCGCCATCCGGCCTATGCCCAGAACGTCTCGCCCAAGACCAATGGCACGATGTCTCCTCCACTCCGGCATTGCCTCACCAGTGTCCAAGACACCGTGATGGCACACACCCGCAGACGTGAATGTGAACAGAGTAGCAATCGCGCACAAAGCAAACGCGTCCCACGAAAAGACGCTCCTCAACTCCGGCAAATCTCTGGCGCCCCGAAATGTCAACGTAATCGTTATCCCGTACCAAAGATCCCGCATGCTTCTCCACCGAGATACCCAACAAAGACACTAGCTTCTCAACAAAGGGGCCATGCCACCAAAGATACGGAAGAACTAGTCGTTCCGTCTCAGTCCTCCTGCAATGGCCCGGAAATCTTCAAACGTAGGAGTGACTTCATTGTACGAAAAGCCGTACACGTTCCTCCTTACGTCCTGCAACCGAGACGCGGCTCTCAAAAGATCCCAATCCGGCATGAGCTCCTTCAAAGCCCAAACAGATTTAATCCCGTAATGCCTTCGAAAACCTTTTGTTCTCGCCTCGTGTGGTTCCGTACCCACGATCGAAAGTTGTCCAAATATCGCTCTTGCATCCGAGACGATAACTTGGGAAAGGGAGCCATGTCAAGGTGAAGAAAACCTTAAGAAAGGGAAAAGAATTCAGCCGTAATGAGCAAAAACAATGCTAGCTTCTTACAAATTGCAAAGCCGAAACCGCAATTTAAAGAATCTGGAAATTCAATTCTAGTCCGGCCGGATTCCCTCTAGCTTGACTTGGTCAACTCTGCAGCCTACCGCCTTAAAGTTGGAAACATTTCCAAACCATGCTCCTGTTCACTCTTATGAAATCTCGCGTGCTCGCCCCGATTTCATTCAACCAATGTCAATATCCCTTCCGCCCCGGCTCGTGCAACAAAGGCAAATAATTAAAAATTAGTGCATACATGCTTAATTTTTGACCCGTTCAATTTTTAATGCATTTCTCCTTTTTATTTATTTTTGATTAACCTATTTGCTTATTTGCCGAAAATAATCGAAGGTGATCACGTAATAAATATGCTAAGTACATGTGTTCCCGCCCCACGGGCGCCTTTTTGCAAATACAGCTTCAAATCAAAAATTTGTTCCCGACAAATACATGCATTTTGTCTAAACAAAATAGTAAAGAAAGAAAGCAAGAAAAGGGGACTACTCGAGTCCCGCTCGTCATCCGTACACTCGACGTATCGCTCCGCCGCCGCCGGATCTGCCGCAAACAGAACTCGCCGAACTCCTCCAAATGAATAGGCAAAGGGCCTCCCTGAGTACGCGAACTCGAGGACTCCCCTCTCGCGCCCGAGTGCGCAGTAAGAAGGAGCTCCAAATCCAGCCGTTCCGCCCGCGAACCGGCCAAACCCCGTGTGAAGTCCTCCCCACCACTCGTGGGAGCAAAGGCGAACCTCGCCTAGACGGCCCCCGATCGCGGACGTCCACGCTCCTCCGGGAACCGCACCGCATGAACTCCACGAGCCTCCCGGCGTAGGGCGGACCACCCGTCCACCAGCCTTCTACGGCCTCATTGTACGTACGGCCGATACTCGCGAACCAGAAAATCATCGTAAAGCGAATGTAAAGTACGGATGCATCATGTGCGTAATGCTACTATCAAATGCGTAAAATCAAAAAGGTGCTCACCGAAGCATTGGGGTCCGCCCCGTATCGTGGTCTCTGGCTCCGCCGGAGCGGGATCACAAGTCGCCACGCGAACCGTCCAGCCCCTCGTACGCTAGCCTAGCTCGCGGACAGAAAATTTCGAGGACCTCCAGGGACCTCGCCCTCTCTATGCCGCACTGCGCGGCTCCTCGCCTCCTCATCCTCAAGAAAACATCATAGGCGGCCCCCGCTATGATGTACTCGTGAAGTACACACCCCGAAGGTACCCTCCACCACAATCGGCATCTCCTGGGATGCCGCATGTACAAAGGAGGATCCACCGGCACCAATGGAAGAGACCCCGCCTATGCCGACGGTCACCCTCTCCCCAAATACATGGCGTCACGGTGAAGTCCCACCAGAGCTTCCGCCGCCGTGTAGTCTCGGGCTGCACCGCACCGCGACATGATCAAACCTCGCTCCACTGTGTCACTGGATCCTCTCGGAGAACTCTGTGTTCGGCGCCAGAGATATCTCCTCGTATGACACTCGAGTGCCAACTCTCGAAGAGACCGCCCTCTTCGCCTTCTTCCGCCAAACCAAAGATGGCAGGGAACAGGGACGGTACGGCTCCTTTATGTCCTAAGCTCGCGGACCGAATACCTCGTAGCACCGCACTGCCAAGAGAATGGAAAGTTATGTCGCCTACAAAGCGTATACATACGAGTACATAAAAGAGGCAAGGAAGAGAAAAAGCACGTAAACTTACATCCAAGACAAAGCGTGAAGGGCCTAAATGAGTGCTCCTCTCCCCGCGAGAACCCTGTCCAGTGGAGTGGTAGAGCTCGGCCACCCAGCCTCCCCCACGCAAACCCCTCACGGCATCCAAGTCTACCAAAGACCCGAGCAGAGGGAAGTGACAAGACGTGTCGGAAGTCGGGAACAAAGTCGCCGACAAACCAAAGGAACCCTCGAGCCCGACGCTCCGCGGTCATCCTCAAGGACCCACGGATAATCGGCGACCCCTTCCTCAAGTGATTCTCCATCGGCTCGTACCGAATGCCTAAGCCCCGGCATCGGTAATATCAAAACCCAAAGCAGCCTGCATAACCGCTCCGGGTGTAACCATCAACCCACACCGCCGTGTTGCCGTAAGTCGGCAACCCAGCTGATAGCGGAAAATCCGTGGGAGTCACCGTCGCTCCCCCATCTCGAAATGGAAAGTGTGGGTCGTATCCCACCGCACTCGCTCGCCGCGACATACATGGACTCGCCTCGGCGTATCACCGTCGCAGCCTACGCACTGATAAACCCACCAACCCGGAGTCAATCACCGGTTGTCGTGGACTCCTCTCTCCCTCTCGAGCCACGTCCGGGATAATGCCCCACAATGCTCGCACCGCCTCAAAGGCACCCCCGACTCTTCTCGGTTATGAGTATTAACCGTCCACTGTCCCCGCAGACAAACAAGACAGAAGCAACGTCAACAAAATGCAACAACGCATGTCAAAAGGATGCAATGCAGATACGGTTCTCATTCATTTCCTACGTATATTCAAATCATTTCGAAAACTCCATCGAATCCGGAACTTTCAAAATCTTTCGAAAACTCCGTCGAATCCGGAACTTTCAAAACATTTCGAAAACTCCGTCGAATCCGGAACCTTCAAATTCTTTCGAATTTTTCGAAAATTTCGCTCCGTCCCGAATTAAAGCTACTTTAATTTTGGAAAATGCATTTAGACATGGAATTTTGCAACCAAAATTTTTATGTCATCTACCCATGATGTCAATTGAACTACATCCTAGTCAATTTCGACAAATGTTCATAGCAAAGTCAAAAGCCCCAATTCGGGCACCAAAATCCCTAAGTAAATTCCTAACAAATTTCTAGCATTTGAAGAATGCACATTCTTGAAATTAATGGAATTTGTAGGGAACTTACGTGTCTTTCGATCCCTCCCTTGGAGTTGTGGCGGTCCTTCGCCGGATAAAACTCCGCCGGATTCAATGGAAGAGTGGTGGTTCGAATGGTTCGAACCAATCGAGTTCTTTCGTCGTCGGTCCTTCCGTGGCGAGCCATTGGTCCTCCTTCACCCTCCATAGCGAATTTCCCTCACAAATTCGAGCAAACCTTGCAATTTGGGTTGGATTTCTCTCTCTTTTCTCTCCTCTCTCGCCGGCAATAATGGAAGAAAATGGCCATTTTCTTCCCCAGCCTCGGCATTTAAAAAGATTCTGGAAAATCAGTAAAAGTCCGACCGGACTCTTACTGCACCAGAATAATTTTTGCCCCTTTTTGCCCCTCAGCTTTTGGCAATTCCAATTTTACCACTTTTGGCCCCCGAAAGTGTAAAATTTCCCCCAGTTAGACATTTCTAACGCCCTATCCCCCGAGGATAAATCAAAGTTAGTTCTCACTAACGCTCGTCTCCTGACGTTAAATTCAGTCCAGTTGACGTTTGACATTCAAACGTTCAACCATGTCTCCGGACATTTCAGTTACTATTTCGTCTCCTGACGTTAAAATTTAATAATTTTCCTCACCATTAAATTCTCAATCGCGACCTTTCACGGTCCGATTTCAAGTCTCAATCGCGACCTTTCACGGTCCGATTTCAAGTCTCAATCGCGACCTTTCACGGTCCGATCTCAAACAGTCAACCCCGACCTTCGCGGTCCGACCTCCACTCTCTTATCGAGACCTTCGCCAGTCATCTCAGCGGCAACAGCAATAAGCCCGAACCCCAAGGCACGAACGCCTTGCAAATGGTCATCTCTTCGGCAACTGCAATAAGCCCAAACCCCAAGGCACGAACGCCTTGCAGCCATTCTCCTTCGGCAACTGCAATAAGCCCAAACCCCAAGGCACGAACGTCTTGCAACAATCCCTCTTCGGCCATCAAGGTAAGCCCGAACGCTCATCCCCAGCAGCATAAAACCGGCAACAGCAATAAGCCCAAAGGCACGAAGGCATGAACACCCTCGTCGGCATCGCAACTCCGGTTTGAGGCGCCACACGCCCTCGAAGGTTTCAGAAGTCTCAGGTTCAGACGCCTCCCAATAGTCTCCATTCAGGTTCCGATACCTCGCGAATGGTCTCCTCTCAGGTTCAGACGCCTCCTAACAGTCTCCATTCAGGTACATGTACCCCGCGAATGGTCTCATCCAGGTTCAGACGCCTCCTAATAGTCTCGCTCAGGTCAAGGTCCCCATGCGCGGCCCTTGCCCCTTTTCGAACTACGATCGGCTTGATTCCAGCTCGGGATACGTAGGAATCCTTTTCGCTAAGTGGTCCACCGGTGACCGCCTGTGTCTCTTTCAAAGTAAGGCATCCCGATTTGGATCCTTATCTTTTTTCAACGACCCCACCTCCTTCGGAGGAGACGTCGCTGAGGGGCTAACTGTAAGTACCCAAATCCGGATCGTCCAAATCCGTCAGAAAGTTAACCGAAATCCGTTAACTGGCCCGCTCCAGGTTAACCGGAACTCGTTAAACTCCCCGTTGCCGTGCCAACGAGACGTCCCGGGACTGCCCCGTGCATCCCGACGTCGAACCGTACTTAGCACGTGACATCTCACGTAAAAGTATGGCTTTCCCTGAAAAACGCATTTTCCGGCACTTTCCGGGGGCGTTTCGGACATTTCCCGGACTGTTATTTTAAAAAAACGGACAAAACCGGGACCGGGGGACGAACTCCCATGCAAAGGGTGAGTCACTGGACACGTGTCCAGCATGCCACAGCCCCCTCGTCACCTTTCAATCACAAATCAAGCTGAAAAGACCAAAATGCCCCTGGTTTGCAAGCCAAGTTCGGCCGGACTCACTGTGCACATTTTCTGAAATTGCCAGCAAGTCCTTCAAATTCCCAAAATACCACAAAACCCCCTGGATTCAGGCCAAGTCCGTCCGGACTCCTACTGCAAATTTCACCTATAAATAGAAATGGTTGTCAAAGCCAAAAGGGAGGATTTTTACACCAAAAATCACCACCCCCACGGTCCAAACTGGTTTTCACCCCTCCCGAGCTCCCGTTCTGTCTCGATTCGCGTGAAACCTTCGTATTTCGATCAAATACGCACCCTACAACTTCGAAACAACCTTTCGAATCACTTTCCGTGTCCCGTACACACCTCCCGAGCCAAAGGAGTCGACCCTAGCCATAGGTATAACTCCCTCTCTCTAAATCTCCCGTTCCGTCTCGGTTTACGCGCCGCCGCTATAAGCTGCTTTCGAACGTCGTTATCAAAATGTAGACGCCTCCGTCTAACGGGGTCCGATACGTTTTAGCCCCTCGATCCTCTTCTCTTTCCGTAAGAGAAGTAATCACGGGTTAAAACGGCGTTCCGACCCCGTTCTGTTTACTTTTATGTCATTTACAATTTCGAGCCGTTTGGCCTCGTTGATCGTCATTTACGATTCCGAGCCGTTTGGCCTCGTTGATTGTCATTTACAATTTCGAGCCGTTTGGCCTCGTTGATCGTCATTTACAATTCCGAGCCGTTTAGCCTCGTCGATCGTCATTTACGAATCCGGATCATTTGATTCCGTTGACACAGCTTTAAATACTGTCATTTACAAGTCCGATCCGTTTGGATTGTGATAGTATTCACTTTTCAAAGTCCGAGTCGCAACCCGATTCGTTGATCGCATGTCATTTAATACGCATTTTTCCCGTAAAAATCGTTAACAATGTAATGCCCGGTTCAAAACCGGAGTTCGTCCGTCGAACTCTCTTTCAAAAACGCGCGAAATGACGTTCGGCCTCCGAACGCTCATCTTCAAACTCCAAGCCGCCATTTGACACTTAAAATCATTTAATACGCATTTTTCCCGTAAAAATCGTTAACAATGACTCGTACGGTTCAAAATCGACGTTTGCCACGCAAACGCTCATTTCAAACTCAAACCGACGTTTGTCATTCAAACGCTCGTCTTTTCAAAAGTCACCTAATCAACGTTTGTCATTCAAACCAAGATTAAGCTTGTCATTCAAGCCCCCATTTCAAAAGACACACACACACACACACACACACGATTTCGAGAAAGGTAGAAAGACTCGTCATGCGAGGCGTTTCGGGCGATCTCGTCATACTCTACCCGAAACGTAACTCCGACTCTCCGAACCTAACAATCTACGGTACAAAAGCTTTTTACTCGTTTTTGCTGCCAATAAAAATGATCCCCTTTTTCAAAAAGCCTTTTCCTAAGTTTTTGCTACCAATAAAAACGACACCTTTTCACAAAAGCCGTTTCTCAACGTTTGGGCTCAAAATACAAAAACCGCGTGGCGACTCCTCATTTTGTTCCTTCCCATGAAGCGAGGTCTCAGACACCAACCCCTCCGCGAAAGACAACCGCCTTTTCCGCGCCCCCCGCCCGCGCGCGAAAAAGATCGGGTAATTTCACATCCTCACACGGAGTTTCAGTCAAAAGGACATCTCACGTCCTCGTGCACAACAACACTCACCCCACACATGAACTAAGATTAGGCTTGATTCCCGCTAGGGATACGTAGGAATCCTATCATAGGGTCCAGCCAATTGACCTAAACGGTCACACAATAGGACACCGCCATCTCCTCGCACACTGACCTACACGGTCACTTCCTCTCCCAGCACGCGATCCATATTAGGACCCTTATCTTATCGATGACCCCACTTCCTCCGCAAGTGACGTCGTCGAGGGGCTTCTGTAAGTACCCCAATCTGGATCACCCTCTTCCGAGCACACGAGAACACCGCGGACTCACAGTCATAGTCTCGAAGACCCGTGGCACTCAAAACCCTCAAAAACCCCCAACCAAACCAAGGAAGAGACCTTTCTGGGACAAAGAAGCACAAAAGTGTTGGGTTTTACGGGTCCATGTGCAGCGGAATTAAGCATTAAAAACATAAAACCCAAGAAGCCCTAGGATCCGTTCTATACAATTAATTTAAATTCCTATGAGATAGAATTATACCAACCTTGAACGCTTTCCGTTCTTGAGCTATCGAACGATTTGATTGTGTGATATCGAATCACAAACTTCGTTCTTCAACTTGCTTGAACTCTAGGCCTTGATCGATGAACGAGCGAAGACCCTCTTTTGGTATCCACACCTTTGAATGAATTCAAGAACAACTTCTTGATGATTGCTAGATCTAAACCTTGAAGAATATTGAGAGTATTTGATTATGAATTTTGCTTGAAAAATTCGGCTAGAGAATTAAGTCTGACAGACCTCCCATATTTATACTACAATAGTATGAATACGTCTCCTAATCGTATTAGGAGAATAGGCTGTCAAACCGCGTATGGGCTTGATATGTCGCGCGGTATATTAAGCCAATGGCTTAGTATGTCGCGTGACATATGTAGCCGCTACAGAGACTCTCAATCATTCTTCCTCCGGTTTAACCAATTCATTCTAGTTGTGTGTGACCCAATAGGATTACATTATGTTGGCAATGAGTTTGATCATATCGAACCTCATAAGACATAAGCGGACTCTAGCAAGCCATTATGTCTACCCAAATAATGTAACGTAAGAGTTCACGTTTCCAATGGTGTACTTCCATTTCTCCCTTTGTCTCACGATGTTATATTGAACACAAGTCATGGTCCTTGTCAACTTGTCTTTGTTCAATGCTTTCTCGATTCATTGAGTATAATGATAATTCCAATCATATTGGGGTACGGCCATACACTTTCATCATTATCACTCATCGAGGGGCCCAAGCAAAACATCTCTCTTTCGAGGGACAAATTCCATCTTGATTTATCATCCTTCCCATCATGAATTCGATCATGCCAAAGATAGCCTTTATAGATATCGTGTTAAGATATCGTTTGACTAAAATCAAACATGACTTTTCATCATATGTAAGGTCATGATAATCTCAGGTGTAGGAACTAAATGAAGTAACCTTATGAGATTTACTTATGACACTTGACCATGTCATAAATCTCATGCGGGTCATGTCCAGTCACATGTTCTCTAACAAGTACTCATAATTTCAATGTTCATATAATCATCACATGATTATCCATTGAAAATTATACTAATCATTCTTTCAATAATTAGGGACGGAGATTATTATAAACAAATATACAAAACATATAATAATCAAATGATAAACATCTCATATAATAATAAATAATGTCAACACATAAGTCTATGAATTATAGGCCTAGGGCTTAACACCAACAGTCTCCCACTTTCACTAGGCCCAATCTACCATGTATCGAATACCCATGGACCTAACATGACCATCATGCTTAGCTTGCGGGAGAGCCTTAGTTAATGGATCCGCCACGTTGTCATCAGTGTCTACTCTGCATATCTTAACGTCTTCCCTTTCACATATCTCACGGATAATGTGGAAACGTCGAAGTATGTGTTTGGATCTCTGGTGTGATCTTGGTTCCTTTGCTTGTGCAATGGCACCATTGTTATCACAGTAAAGTTCAATAGGATCTCTGATGCTTGGAACGACTTCCAAATCACTAATGAACTTTTTGATCCAGTTGCTTCCTTAGCTGCATCGGATGCCGCTATGTACTCAGCTTCGGTTGTAGAATCAGCGACGGTACTTTGCTTGGAACTTTTCCAACTCACAGTGCCTCCATTAAGCGTAAACAAAAATCCAGACTGCGATCTGAAATCATCTTTGTCGGTTTGGAAGCTAGCATCTGTGTAGCCTTTGACTACAAGATCTTCTTCCATTCCTCCAAAGACCAAGAATACATCCTTAGTTCTTCGTAATTACTTAAGGATATTCTTGACTGCTATCCAATGTGGTTCGCCGGGATCCGATTGGTACCTACTCGTCATGCTTAGAGCACACGAGACATCGGGTCTAGTACATAACATAGCATACATGATAGACCCAATTGCCAAAGCATATGTGATGTAGCTGGTAAGGAGGATACAACTTCTACTGTTGATGTTAATGAGGCTTCTATTGTTAATGAGGCTTCTATTGTTGCTGTGAATGATGCGCACACCTCAAACCATAGCAAGCGGCCGCCTCACATTGACTCATCCGTGGGTAGCAATTCGGTGGTCCATGCGGCCGCCCCACCCACATCCAAGCGGCCGCCTCAAGCTCGGACAATCAGGGAGGAAGCCTCGGCGGTTCATGCGCTCGCCTGGGGGTAGGCGAGGTGCCTGCCTCGCGTTGTTTGGTTTTCCGTATTTACGTCGTTGCTTTACTATTTGTTTACGTCTTTTCAATTACTGAGAATTTGGTTTTAAAACTTGGGGGGCATTTTAGTCCTATGCTTTAGTATTTGTTGCTTAGGGTTTTAGAAGTATTTAAACAATTTTGGTCATTGTTTAGAGATAACTTTGGATTAATTTTATTCAATTGCAAACTCTGCAATTCTTCCTGAGTTCATAAACCCTTTATTCGTGGATTCGAATCTAGGTCAAGAAATCCCTTTGATTTTCTTGTTTATTCATTGTTGATTCCGCTGCGTTTACATTATTTGGTATCAGAGCCGGAGAAATCCTAGGACGATGGCCAATAACGGAAACGATGGAGGTATCAATGAGCTTCAAACAGCCATGGCTACCATGACCGCGAATTTTACTGCTTTGGTTCAGCAGATGCAGCAACAGATGCAGGAGGATCGTGCCGCTCGCGCTGAAGAACATGCAGCAATCGTGGAATCTTTACAGGCTTTGCAGCTCAACCAAGGGCAACGGGCAGGCAATCATGAGATCCCTGCAGGACGCGAGGACAGACACTTCCATCGCTCCGCCGGCGGAGGAGTTCGTAACAACGTCGAACAACTACCAAAAATCAAGGCGAGATATTCCCTTCTTTTCTGGTGAGTTAGACATGGTTGGTTTTTCTGATTGGTTAGATGAAGTTGAAAAATATTTTGATTTGATGAATACGTTTGAGGAGAAAAAGGTCCCATATGTGGCATATAAATTAAGGGGTGGTGCATCCGCATGGTGGAAACAAATTAATAACCAATTGATTCGTAGTGGCAGACCACCAATTAATGATTGGGACCGTATGAAACAGGCTTTGAGGAAGAGGTTTCTACCTGTTAATTTTGAGCAGGTTATGTACAAGAAGTTCATGGAGTGTAAACAGGGTGCTAGAACGGTTGATGCTTATCTCCATGATTTTCACAACTGGTCATCTCGCACTGACTTGAGTGAAACGGATGCGCAATTGACAACTCACTTTGTTCAAGGCCTATGACAGAATATTCGTAATCAGGTTGAACTCCATACTGTCAGTTTCTTGGATGAGGCTATTGAACGAGCGCAGACAGTTGAACGTCAGTTGGCGCCGGCTTTCAGACCACCGTCTCAGTTCCATAATTTGGGGGGACAATCGTCGACTGCTGTGGGTTCTGATTCGGGGAAGACACATGTTGGGAGTTCAGCGAGTGCCGAAGCGAAGACAACCTCCGCCCCTCCTACGCAAATTATGCGTAAGCCGACTCCACCTCCCTCAACTACCCGTCAGACTACCAATCCTTATGCTAGGTCTTACGGTGGCAAGTGTTATAAGTGTGGTGGCGAGGGTCATATTTCGAGCCAATATCCAAGTCGTAAATCTGTTAATGTGGTTGAAAGGGATGATGGTGAGAAAGATGTCAATGAGGAAGATTGTCCAGAGATTTGGGAGGATCCCAATGAAGAAGCCGAGTTCGAGGGAGAGCATTCCTCTTTTGTGGTCCGAAGACTTATGTTGACAACCCCTACTGCTGCTGATGATCCGGAATGTCACAACATTTTTCGCACACGGGGGAAGGTTAATGATTCTACAATTTCTATCATCATTGACAGTGGGAGTAGCGAAAATCTGATTTCGCGGGATACGGTGGAGAAATTGCAGCTGAAGGCGCAGACACATCCTACACCCTATACAGTTGGGTGGATAAATTCTTTGGGCAACATTAAGGTACACCAACAATGTCTTGTCCCCTTTTCTATTGGTCGTTATAAGGATGATGTCTTATGTGATATTGTGGATATGAATGCTCGCAATCTTTTGTTGGGTCGACCATGGCAATTCGACCTTAATGTCATGCATAGAGGTCGGGATAATGTTTTGAGCTTTATGAAGGATGGGACTCATTTTAATCTGTGTCCATTGCGTGAAAAATCTGTATGTGCCCAACCTAGGCGAAAGCCTATTGTTTCACTATGTACTGCACAGGAGTTTGCTTTCGAGGCTATGGATGCACCTGTTATTTTTTCTGTAGTCAAGAAGGGCTTGGGTGATGACACTTGTTTAGTTCCTACTACTTTACAAGCGTTATTGGATGAGTATAAGGACATTATGCCTGATGAACTTCCTGCGGGGTTGCCCGTTGCGGGATATTCAAAGATAACATTGACTTAGTCCCCGGTGCTTCCCTCCCTAATTTGTCACATTCTGATTGAGCCCGGTGAGCATGATATTCTGAGGTCGCAGGTTGAGGAGTTATTACAGCGGGGTTATATTCGGGAAAGTATGAGCCCTTGTGCGGTTCCAGCTCTACTGGTTCCCAAGAAGGATGGTTCTTGGAGGATGTGTGTTGATAGCAGGGCTATTAACAAGATTACGGTCAAGTACAGATTCCCTATTCCCCGCCTTGATGATATGCTAGATGTCCTTCGTGGTGCTCGCATCTTCTCTAAGATTGATTTGCGTAGTGGGTACCATCAAGTGAGGGTTCGATAAGGTGATGAGTGGAAGACTGCTTTCAAAACCAAGGAGGGGCTTTATGAGTGGTTGGTCATGCCGTTCGGCTTATCTAATGCTCCTAGCACTTTTATGCGGTTGATGAATCAGGTTTTGAAGCCTTTTAATGGGAAATTTTTGGTGGTTTACTTTGATGACATACTGATCTTTAGTAAATCGGAGGAGGAGCATATTGGGCATATTCGGTTGGTTCTGCAGGCACTTCGAGAGAATGAGTTGTACATCAATTTCAAGAAGTGCAGTTTTATGCTTGACAAGCTGTTGTTCTTGGGGTATGTCGTTTCTGCGGATGGGATTCAGGTTGATGAAGAGAAAGTTCGGGCTATTCGCGACTGGCCTACTCCTACTACAGTTAGTGAGGTACGCAGTTTTCATGGTCTTGCTACTTTTTACCGTCGTTTCATTCAGAACTAGTACTGTTGTAGCTCCTATTACTGAATGTATCAAAAAGGGGAAGTTCTTGTGGGGCGACGAGGCTGCTGCTAGTTTTGCCTTAATTAAGGAGAAACTCACTAGTGCTCCTATTTTGGTGTTACCGGATTTCTCTAAGCCTTTTGAGTTGGAGACTGATGCTTCTGTTGTGGGCATTGGAGCTGTTTTGATTCAGAGTAAGCGACCTGTGGCTTTTATGAGTCAAAAGCTTGAGGAGGCTAAACGTAAGTGGACCACTTACGAACTTGAATTCTATGCGGTGGTTCAGGCCATCAAACATTGGGAGCAGTATTTATTACACCGTGAGTTTATCCTTCATACTGATCATGAGGCGTTGAAATATATGAATGGTCGAAATCTCTTAACAGGATGCATGCACGTTGGGTGGCATATCTACAATGGCCACTTTTGTTATTCAAGACAAGAGTGGGCAACATAATAAGGTTGCCGATGCATTGAGTCGCCGCGTGAGTCTCGTTGGTTACAATGCATACTTTGTCGTGGTGGGGTTTGACTGCTTGAAAGAGTTGTATGCGTCAGATCCTGATTTTTCTGCAGATTGGGCTCGTTGTCAGCATGGAGATCCTGTCGGAGTGTTCTTTCTGCAAGATGGGTTCTTATTTTTCAAGAACCGTTTGTGCATTCCTCATGGCTCTGTTCGTGAGAGTCTTATTTCGGAGATTCACAAGGATGGTCATATTGGTCGTGACAAAACTTTGGAGTTGGTTTCCCAACGTTACTATTGGCCACAGTTGCGAAGGGACACTAATATGTTCGTGCGGAAGTGCATGGTTTGTCAGACGAACAAAGGGCAGTCCCAGAATACAGGATTGTACACCCCTCTTCCTGTTCTTACAGCCCCTTGGGAGGATATTTTGATGGACTTTGTTCTGGGGTTACCTCGTACACAAAGGTCCAATGATTCGGTGTTCGTGGTCGTTGATCGTTTCTCGAAGATGGCCCATTTTATTCCGTGTCATAAGACATCGGACGCTGCTCATATTGCGGGTCTTTTCTTCAAGGAGGTGGTTCGCCTACATGGGGTTCCCAAGACTATTACTTCCGATCGTGACACGAATTTCTTAAGTCATTTTTGGCGTACATTGTGGAGTATCTTCTGGACGGGTCTTCAGTTTAGCAGTTCTTTTCATCCTCAGACAGATGGCCAGACAGAGGTGGTTAATCGAACTTTGGGGTCGATGGTTCACTGTTTATGCAGTGAGAATCCGAAGAAGTGGGATGTGATGTTGGCCACTGCTGAGTTTGCTTTTAATAATATGCCTAACAGAACTACGAAGAAGATACCATTCGAGGTTGTGTATCAGCGTCCTCCGAGTCATACACTTGATTTGGTGCCATTACCAAAGTTGCCGGGGTATAGCGTTGCAGCTGAACATATGGCAGAATCATTCGACACTATTCAGGCGGAGGTCCGGAAGAATATTGAGGACTCGAATGCTAGATATAAAGCAGATGCGGATAAGCGACATCGCATTAAGAATTTTTCTGTGGGAGATTTGGTTATGGTGCATTTGCGCAAGGAGAGGTTTCCGGTGGGTACCTACAGTAAGTTACACCCCAAGAAGATCGGTCCTTGCAAGGTGGTGCGCAAGGTCAATGATAACGCTTATGTTGTGGAGTTACCTGACGGGTGGCACATTTCTCCTACTTTCAATGTCGCTGATCTCTTCGAGTATTTCCCGGACGATCCTCTCTATGTTGATGTGGATTCGGGGACGAATCCTTTTCAAGAAGGGGAGCATGATGTAGCTGGTAAGGAGGATACGACTTCTACTGTAGCTGTTAATGAGGCTTCTATTGTTAATGAGGCTTCTATTGTTGCTGTGAATGATGCGCACGCCTCAAACCATAGCAAGCGGCCGCCTCACATTGACTCATGCGTGGGTATCAATTCGGTGGTCCATGCGGCCGCCCCACCCACATCCAAGCGGCCGCCTCAAGCTGGGACAATCAGGGAGGAAGCCTCGGCGGTTCATGCGCTTGCCTGGGGGTAGGCGAGGCGCCCGCCTCGCGTTGTTTGGTTTTTCGTATTTACGTCGTTGCTTTACTATTTGTTTACGTCTTTTCAATTACTGAGAATTTGGTTTTAAAACTTGGGGGGCATTTTAGTCCTATGCTTTAGTATTTGTTGCTTAGGGTTTTAGAAGTATTTAAACAATTTTGGTCATTGTTTAGAGATAACTTTGGATTAATTTTATTCAATTGCAAACTCTGCAATTCTTCCTGAGTTCTTAAACCCTTTATTCGTGGATTCGAATCTAGGTCAAGAAATCCCTTTGATTTTCTTGTTTATTCATTGTTGATTCCGCTGCGTTTACATTAATATGGAATACCATTCATTCTCTTTCGCTCATCATTAGTCTTAGGACTTTGATTCTTGTTAAGAGATATACCATGCAACATTGGCAAGTTTCCTCTTTTAGAATTTTCCATTTGGAATCTTCTAAGGACTTTGTCAATGTAAGTACTTTGACTTAAACCAATCATCCTCTTAGATCTATCTCTATAGATCTTGATACCAAGGATATATGCGGCTTCGCCCATATCTTTCATTGAAAAACACTTTCCTAACCAAGACTTAGCACGTGCAGCCCAGTGCGAGAAACGTCATTTCCAATGATTAAGATATCGTCAACATACAACACTAAAAATAGTACTACGCTCCCACTAATTTTCTTGTATACACAAGGTTCATCTTCGTTTTTGATAAATCCAAACTCCTTGATTGCTTCATCAAAACGTAGATTCCAACTCCTAGAAGCTTGCTTCAATCCATAAATGGATTTCTGCAACTTACACACCTTGTTAGAATTTTCTGGATTGACAAAGCCTTCAGGTTGTATCATGTATACATCCTCAAGTAACTTCCCATTAAGGAAAGCTGTTTTGACATCCATTTGCCATATCTCATAGTCATAATATGCGGCTATGGCAAGTAAAATTCTAATAGACTTAAGCATAGCTACAGGCAAAAAGGTTTCATCATAGTCTATGCCATGAATCTGCCTATATCCCTTAGCTACCAGCCTAGCCTTATAGGTGTGCACCTTCCCATCCATGTCGGTCTTCTTCTTGAAGACCCACTTGCACCTTATGGTTTTTACACCTTCGGGTGGATCAATCAAGTTCCAAACTTGATTATCAGCCATGGATTGTAATTCGGATTTCATGGCCTCTTGCCATTTTTCCGAATCAGGAGCGGATATCGCTTCTTGATAGCAAGTGGGTTCATCGTTTTCGATTAACTCCACTTCGTCACTTTCCGTAACGAGAAATCCATATCTCTCGGGTTCGGATCGTGACCTACCACTTCGGCGAAGAACTTGTGCACCTTGAACCGGTTCCACAACGGTTTGTGAACTTGGTTCAGTTTCTACCATTGGTTCAATGTTGTTTTCGGGTTCTCGAATTTCTTCGAGATCTATTTTACTCCCACTGGTTCCTTTGCGAAGAAACTCCTTTTCTAAGAAAGTACCATTTCGAGCAACAAACACTTTGTTCTCGTTTCGGTTGTAGAAATAGTATCCTTTGGTTTCCTTAGGATATCCCACGAAAACACATTTATCAGATTTAGGTGCTAGCTTGTCAGAAGTTAACTTCTTGACATATGCATCGCAACCCCAAATCTTCATGAAAGACAAACTAGGTTTTCTTCCATGCCACAACTCATATGGGGTCTTTTGAACCGATTTGGTAGGAACTCTGTTTATAGTGAAAGCAGCAGTTTCTAGTGCATGTCCCCAAAAGGATAAAGGAAGCTCAACTTGACTCATCATAGAACGAACCATGTCCAACAAAGTTCTATTCCTCCTCTTTCGTGTATTACACACCATTCCATTGTGGTGTTCCAGGTGGAGAGAGTTCTCAAACGATTCCACAACTCTTAAGATGATTGTCAAATTCTTGGCTCAAATATTCACCACCTCGATCGGATCGAAGTACCTTAATAGTTTTGCCAAGTTGATTTTGCACCTCATTTTGAAATATTCGAAATATCTCAAACGATTCACTTTTATGTTTCATTAGATAAACATATCCAAATCTACTATAATCATCAGTGAATGTTATGAAGTACCGAAATCCTCCCCTAGCATCGCTACTCATAGGCCCACATACATCGGTATGTATGAGTTCTAGTAAGTCGCCCGCCCTTTCACCGGTTTTGGTAAATGGGTCCTTGGTCATCTTGCCAAGTAAACAAGACTCGCATGTCTCATATGATTCATAATCATGTGAGTCCAAAAATCCATCTTTGTGGAGTTTAGAAATGCGTTTCTCGTTTATATGGCCAAGACGACAATGCTATAAGTAAGTGTGGTTTACATCATTGGGTTTACATCATTGGTTTACATCATTGGTTTACAAGACGACAATGCCATAAGTAAGTGTGGTTTACATCATTATCTTTATTTTCAACATCAAGAATATAAAGGCCATTGAATGAAACAGCAGTACAATAATGCATATCACTCTTGTAAATAGAAAATTTCTTATCACGTAAAAGAAAATTAAAACCTTCATCATCCAAAGCTGAAATCGAAATAATATTCCTACTTAAAGCTAGAACGTAATAACAATTGTTCAAAACAAGTATTAGTCTACTAGGTAAAGTAACTTCATAAGTTCCTACGGCTAATGCAGCAACTCTTGCTCCATTCCCCACACGTAGGTCCACTTTGCCTTCCTTAAGCATCCTTCTATTTCACATTTAGACAAATGTGAGTTCCACATCCGGTATCCAATACCCAAGAACTAGAAGTAGATAGGAATATATCTATAACAAAGATACCTGAAGTTGAAGCAACTCCTTTGCCCTTCTTCAGTGCTTCCTTGTATTTTGCGCAGTTTCTCCTCCAATGTCCAATCTCATTGCAATGGAAGCAGACTGCGTCCTCTTGGGACTTAGGCTTAGCCTCTTTAGGCTTGGAAGCCTCTTTGGGCTTGGCAACTTTTGCCTTAGGATTAGCAACCTTTGCCTTTCCTTTACCCTTGAAACCTTTCCCCTTGTTAACCATTAGCACTTGGTCGGTTTTCTTCTCGACAATATTGGTTTCCGCAGTGTTCAACATTTGAACTAACTCGGAAAGGTTTCTATTCATTCCACCCATGTTATAGTGCATTATGAAATGACTAAAACTTTTAGGTAATGAATTCAATATTATGTCGGTAGCCAACTCTTGGCTAATTGGAAAACCGAGCCTTTCAAGATGCTCAATGTGGCCCTTCAACTTGAGAGCATGGGGACCAACAGCTTGTCCTTCACTCATCTTGCATGAGGTCAAGGCTGCAACTGTGTTGTACCTTTCTTGCCTAGCTTGAACTTGGAACATTTCCATCGCCGATTGTTTAAGTCGATCGTCCCCAAGTGCTCAAGATCCTTTTGAAGGTTCTTGCACATGGCGGAGAGCATAAGGCAACCAACATCTGTGGAGTCACGCTTGTGCTTCAGATATTGTTCCCTTACTGCCCTAGCAACATTGGCAGCAGGTTCAAGTGGAATAGGTTCCTCGAGAACGCATGCTTTTTCCTCTTGCCTTAGAACAATTCTAAGGCTACGGATCCAATCCATATAGTTTGTACCATTCTCTTCCAACTTCTCCTTCTCAAGGAGAGATCGCAAAGGACAGTGATTATTGTTTGATGCCATTTATTCTACAAAAAGATATACATAAAATATGAACACATATAAGTAAACATATTATATGAAAAGTATAATGCATTTATTTAAAATGCTCCCACTAAATTATACACCTTCAAATGCAAGTAAGCATAATATACATTTAATGGGCTAAGATCCAACTTTAATTCAATTTCAAGTTTGCTATGGCAAACCGCTCAAAATTAAATTAATTAGGTAGAAAACATCAATCATATCACATATATGACTCTTAGATCTTTTATGAGATTAATTCAAGACATCATATGTCTAGGCATATTTTTAATCTCATCTTATGCCTTGGGTCTAAAACCATTTTGATAACCCAATTAAGTTCATTCATTTTAAACTTATAGGAACCACCATTTCCTCATCTTGCTTGCATTCGAATAGAATCAAAGCACCTTGCTATGGCAAGCCTACCCAAAACTATCCGAATGGTCTCAAGTGTTTAATCATGAATTGGCATAAAGAACTTAAAAGTTAAATGAAGGTTCTTTAAATTATAAGCATATCAGAAAGATAGTCAAAATCATGCACCAGGTAAGTTCCCAGGAAGATAGGTGAGCCACAAGGACTTCTTAAGTACCAACTCTTCCTTAGACAGAACTCTCCTAGACATGCATAATTAGAAATCAACTCTGATTAGGCAACATAATCCCCACCTTTTTCTAAACAATCAGTTTCCTTTTAAATTTCGCGTATTTATGACTTGTTTCCATAAACAATCATAAGATCCAAAATTTACAATGTCTAAATCTAAACATATTAGGAAACTAAATATCATGTTTCAACTAAACATCTAATTAAAAATTCTTAGCATGTAAGAACAAATAAAACATGCAACGCAATAATTATTAAAATCACATTTTAATCAATTAATCATGCATATCAATGAATCAATCTAGAATGGTCTTATAAACTCAATTTTATAACATCCAGATTTTCATATGAACATATCAGATTGTAAACACAATCACAAAATAGCAGAAAAATTTGAACAAACTGATTTTGCCCAGTTTTAGCTTATTATGTCGCGTGACAACATCGCCCGTAGGCTTGATATGTCGCGCGACCTAACAGGCCAGATAACCAGAATTCCACATGGCTCATCATGTCGCGCGACCTAAGCAGCCAGATTACAGGATTTCCAGATTCGAACCAATTCAGATCGCAACCAATTAAATCACATAAAATAACCTTTTACAGATTTAATTCAGCATAATTCGAAAACGATTTTCACATTGTTTCACATAAACAATTAAAAATTCTATCGCATACAAAACATGCAATAAGCATATAAACAATTTATATCTTAAATCTAGCATGTTAATTAAAACTTAATCATACGAACGGGGCTCTGATACCACTGTTGGGTTTTACGGGTCCATGCGCAGCGGAATTAAGCATTAAAAACATAAAACCCAAGAAGCCCTAGGATCCGTTCTATACAATTAATTTAAATTCCTATGAGATAGAATTATACCAACCTTGAACGCTTTCCATTCTTGAGCTATCGAACGATTTGATTGTGTGATATCGAATCACAAACTTCGTTCTTCAACTTGCTTGAACTCTAGGCCTTGATCGATGAACGAGCGAAGACCCTCTTTCGGTATCCACACCTTTGAATGAATTCAAGAACAACTTCTTGATGATTGCTAGATCTAAACCTTGAAGAATATTGAGAGTATTTGATTATGAATTTTGCTTGAAAATTTCGGCTAGAGAATTAGGTCTGACAGACCTCCCATATTTATACTACAATAGTATGAATACGTCTCCTAATCGTATTAGGAGAACAGGCTGTCAAACCGCGTATGGGCTTGATATGTCGCGCGGTATATTAAGCCAATGGCTTAGTATGTCGCGTGACATATGTAGCCAGTTACAGAGACTCTCAATCATTCTTCCTCCGGTTTAACCAATTCATTCTAGTTGTGTGTGACCCAATAGGATTACATTATGTTGGCAATGAGTTTGATCATATCGAACCTCATAAGACATAAGCGGACTCTAGCAAGCCATTATGTCTACCCAAATAATGTAACGTAAGAGTTCACATTTCCAATGGTGTACTTCCATTTCTCCCTTTGTCTCACGATGTTATATTGAACACAAGTCATGGTCCTTGTCAACTTGTCTTTGTTCAATGCTTTCTCGATTCTTTGAGTATAATGATAATTCCAATCATATTGGGGTACGGCCATACACTTTCATCATTATCACTCATCGAGGGGCCCAAGCAAAACATCTCTCTTTCGAGGGAAAAATTCCATCTTGATTTATCATCCTTCCCATCATGAATCCGATCATGCCAAAGATAGCCTTTATAGATATCGTGTTAAGATATCGTTTGACTAAAATCAAACATGACTTTTCATCATATGTAAGGTCATGATAATCTCAGGTCTAGGAACTAAATGAAGTAACCTTATGAGATTTACTTATGACACTTGACCATGTCACAAATCTCATGCGGGTCATGTCCAGTCACTTGTTCTCTAACAAGTACTCATAATTTCAATGTTCATATAATCATCACATGATTATCCATTGACAATTATACTAATCATTCTTTCAATAATTAGGGACGGAGATTATTATAAACAAATATACAAAACATATAATAATCAAATGATAAACATCTCATATAATAATAAATAATGTCAACACATAAGTCTATGAATCATAGGCCTAGGGCATAACACCAACAAAAAGGACCTTTTAGGAATTTTTCAGAAATTGGAAAAGCATAAGTGGTCCGTATGAACCTCTTTGCTTCAATGATTACTGAATCCCCTTAAAGTCCAAGTTATTCCCTCAAATCCCGGAGGTAATAATTACGTGCCTACATGAATGGTCCGTACGGACCTTATTGCATGCATGGTTGGTCCGTACGGACCTCTTTGCAACCAGACATCATCATGGCTAAATCTTCTTAAAGTCCACTTATTCCCTCAAATCTAGGAAAACTAAAAACTTTGATTACCTGCAAGGTCCGTACGGACCTTATAGCACATTTCTGAGCACTATAAATAGAGGGTTCCCCCTCCCATTTCATACACACCTCCCTCTTCTCTCCTCTCCCCCCAGCCTTCTGGCACCCCTCTAAGTCCTCTCGAGGCACTCCCGGCCCCTTTCGGATCATTCTGAGGCCTTTCGAGCTCCCTTGTGGTGCTCCGAAGCCTCTCCGAGCTCTCCCGCGACACTCCCGCGCTACCCCAAGGCACTCTCGAGGTACTTTGAGGCCCCTCGTGGTACTACGAGGCCTTGCCTGGTCTTTCCCGAGGCGTCCCGGCTCTTTCCGAGTCAAATCGGCAACTCGAACGCATGCCGAAACTCTTTCCGAGTCAAACCGACGAATCCAACGCACGCCGAACCTCAGCCCAAGTGACCATTGCTATCTCAACGCACGCCGAACCTCTACCCAAGTGATCCCTGCGATCCCAATGCACGCCGAAACTCTGTCCACAGACAACGGGCACATCCCGAAGCAATACCGGTCCGTCCCGGAACACTATTCCATCCTCAAACACTATTCCCCAGCGGAAGACAGACACGAACCAACATTGGTAAGGCTTCCTTCCATTACTATTTCAATACATTTCAATAAATCAGTGTACAATGTAGACATCCGATACAGCATGCATTTTTAAAAGCACATACACACATACACAACAGTTAAAGAATATTAGAGGTACCGAAAGACTCATTTTTACGAGGCGACTCTGGTGAGCTCTAAGATTCTAATATTCTCTTCCAGAGGAGTCATCTGACCTCCGAACTCAAAAATCTCATCACACAACAAAAACAGTTTATTTTTTTAAACTGATACCCTTTTTCAATGTTTTTGGCTTAATAAAAACAGCGTGGCGACTCTACAAGCAAATCACAGCGAGACACCACCAACACAACGCAAAAAGCAAATGGAATAGCTAGATGTCGGGGCGTGAACGCGCTGCCTCTCGGATCCGGGCGACCTCCCAAACGCGACGAGTGCGAGATGCCGGCGGGGCCAAAATCCGCGCGCGAGCCGGACCCCGGGTAATTTCATTATCTGAAAGCATTTGTTTTAAGGGTTTAGCATAAGGAGGCATTTCTTGTATATTTTTTGAAGATGGGATTGTTTACATTTATAGAGTCCAAAACCTCTAAAAATTATGTGTATTCCTCGTTCACTTCTCTTTTGACCACCCTTTGAGGATAAGGTGTTGGTAGGTCTAAATTTCTAGCAAGCCTTGGGGATTCTGTCCCCTTTTCAATGTTCGTATTAGTCTCAACCATCGGCGGGGTTGGACTAATATTTTCTTCACTAGGGTATACATCAGTTAATTCATTATCACTCCTAGTGTTTATCACATTAACATGCTCGTTTTGCCTTTGAGGTTTGTTGAGCTTGTTGATTCTCAAGCATCTTGTTGTGCGCAACTAAGTTATCAAACCTAGCATTCAGTTGCTTGAAATTTTCCCTAAATTCAATGTTGATCTTTTCTTGAGCATTTTTATTTTCAACTACAAAGTCCATTAAATATCTAATTTAGATTTAGGGGGAGGGAAAGCATTTGAATTAGAGTTGAAATTCTTTTGCGTAAATCCCGGTGGTTGTGTGGAAGGTTGTGGGTTTAAAACATTGTTATTCTTATAGGAAAAGTTGGGGTGATTTCTCCACTCGGGATTGTATGTGTTTGAATACATACCCCCCCTTTGTCCATAAGAATTAACGAAATTTACTTGCTCACTAGAAGTAGTGTTAAGTAGTTCACAACAATCCGTACTATGTGAGTTAGACACACATAGATCACAAACAATGTTAATGTTTGCAACAGAGTTTATGTTATATTTTCAAACTTTTTCAAAATCATGTCAACTTTTGATGAAAGGAGAGTAAGAACATCAACATTATACTTACCTGGAGTCCCTTGCGGTTGCTTCCTTTCATTCGACCACTGATAGTGGTTCAAAGCAACATTTTCGATGAGATCGTATGCCTCATCCACAATTTTTTTCATTAGTGCCCCTCCTTCAGAAGCGTCTATGGTCTCTCTTGTCTTGAATGTGAGATCGCACAATCAACCACTTTTCTAGCCCATGGTGGGGGCACATCCTTAGGAGATATTTTAAATGCTCCCAAGCGTCATACAATAACTCGCTTCCTATTTGGCAAAATTTTGTAATCTTTGTACGGATTTGGGTGGTCTTGCTTGGTGGGAAGAAACGCCCGAGGAAAGCTTCTTGAACTTGGTCCCATGTTGTTAAGGAATTTTGGGGGACCTAGTTGAGCGATTGTTTTGCCTTGTGCTTTAGAGAAAAGGGGAAAAGGCGCATTCTAATCGCTTCCAATGTGACACCTTGAATGCGGGTGGTGTCACAATATTCCAAAAATGTTTGGACATGAAGATGTGGATCCTCAAAAGCTGATCCGCTATACTGGTTATTCATGACCATATGAAGTAGTTGCGGCTTTATTTCAAATTTGACCGCATTAACGTTCGACACAACTATAGGAGATCTAGTTCCCGGGGTACTTAGATTAATGAAGTCCCTTAGGGTCCTAGGAGGTGTTGCGGGTTCTTCTTCTGCCATTTGCTGTTCTAAGACTTTTTTAAATCTTCTTAATATTTCATGAAAAGTTCTCTCGGGTTCCGGATCAAAATTCTCAAGGAAGATCCGAGTTCTTTTCATAAACTGCTAAGATATCTAAAAGAAGAGATCAAACGCAACAAATCTCAGAAGGAATATTTAACAAATAAATAAAAACAAAAAAAAAGTAATAAAGACAAATATCAAAAAGTAAACCGTTGTCCCCGGTGTTGGGTATACTTACTTTAACCCTCCTAACTTTAGCTTAGATTTGATTGATATCATAACCTCATTTCTATTTTAAGGATTTTAGGCCCATATGTAATAAAGCTTAGACTTCAATTTTTTAGTTAAGTCCATTTTATAGAATAGGTTAAAATAGGCTTGAAGACTGGCACAAGACTCATTGGATATGAGGTTGCAGTTCAAAGGTTTCAGACCGCTTCATCAAAACCGCACTAGCAAACCACTCCAAGAAAATTGCTTTGTGGAATTCCTTATCTGAAACCGCTCTTGAACAACCATGTGCAAACCGCATTTAGTGAACCACACTTGTTAACTGCAATGCAGTTCCAATATCTTGACCGCACTAAGTAACCTCCTCTGGTGAAACCTCAGTTACTCAACCGCACTCATACCAGGCCACATCCAATGATTGAAGACTTTAAGTGAACCACTTATGACTATTGGAATCCACGTCAGCAATGACAAAAGTCAACCACCAAATCTTGTCACGTGATTCAATGTCAGAGAAGATATGCAAGGATCTTGAAAAGGTGACAGGTGTTATAACTACCTTATTTGCAGCTGAAGTCTGATCAGCTTTATTTGCAAACCAAAGGACAAAATTGGATTTGTGGACCAATCAGATTGCACCAGTACATTCCTTGCAACAGCTATATCCAACGGCTAGTTCCTTGGTGCTTGAGTATAAATACCCCTAATCTTCAACACTTGAAGATTGCATGAGAAATTGAAATTTACTGTGTGTTCATAAGAAGTTGAAGCTCTGCCCAGTAAATATTAAGCCCTTTGAATCTTCATCTTCTTCCTTCAAGAAAATTTCCAGCCCAGAAATCAAACCTTATACACCATTAAGAATCATTGTGCTCTACATCTCTTAGATTCAAAGAGCCTTGATCTTGTTCAACACACACACACCTCACTTGATTAATTACGTAGATTATTCATTTGAGATGCACCAGTTATAGTCTAGTATTTGATCTTCATAGAATAGATTTTAGATCTGAGTTTGAATACTTTGTATCTTTGTAATCTCTCTCATACTTAATATAAAATCTAACTCTTAGAAAATCCAAGACTAACCATCTTGGTAGTAGATGTTGATCATTTACGATTGAACCACTCCAAATATCGTGTTCTTCATTTCTACATTTTATTTACTGTGCTTGCTAATTATTTATCTTTATCTCTGTTTGATCTTATATACAGTTATCCATTATTGTGAATTGTGTTTACAGTTAACTTTGTCAAACCTCACTTTTCAGTTTTATAACCGCACTGAAAACCGCTTATCAAAACCGCTTTGTAACCTTAAATATTCCGATGTGCATTTTGCAACTCTACTTCCAATTTCTTATACACTGCAAGCGGTTTTGTAAGCAAGAGGTTCAGTTTTCAATAGAGGGCGAAAAATTTGTAACAGCTATTCACCCCCCTCTAGCTGTTTTTCACCCTTGTTGCCACCTTTGGGACCAACAAGTGGTATCAGAGCAAACACATTTATAAAACCACTGTTTTTCAAGATTAAAATCTTACATGTCGATTCGCTATGGAAAACACTAAAACCATGACAACGGTTAACTATTCACACATTTCTCTTTTGGATGAAGACCACTTTGACATCTGGAAGGTACGAATGCTTATCCATTTAGAGACTATTGATGAGATGCTGGTGGAATACATGACAAATGGCCCGTTCGTTCCATGAAGGGGAACACCAATCCAGCCACCAGTGCAGAAACTCCAGAAGTTCAAAAGCCAAAAACTGAGTGGTCTGATGAAGAAAAGAGATTAGCTACTTTGGACAACAAAGCGAGGTTCATCATTTCTGGAACCCTTCCCGTATCAACCCTTTAAAAGGTGATGTATTCCAAAACCGCCAAGGAGATGTGGGATTCAATAGAGAGCTACCTTGAAGGTGATGATTTATATAAGGAGAATAAAAGATACTGTAAGTACCCAAATCCGGATCGTCCAAAATCCGTCAGAAAGTTAACCGAAATCCGTTAACTGGCCCGCTCCAGGTTAACCGGAACTCGTTAAACTCCCGTTCTTTGTGCCAACGAGACGTCCGGGGCGCCCGTGCATCCCGACGTCGAACCGTACTTAGCACGTAACATCTCACGTAAAGTATGGCTTTCCACGACAGCATTTTCCGGCACTTTCCGGGCGTTTCGGACATTTCTCGATTTGTTATTTTAAAAGACGGACAAAACCGGGACCGGGGAACGAACTCCCACACTGCTGGTGAGTCACATGACAAGTGTCCTGCATGCCACCTCCCTCTAGTCACTCGTCAATCACAAATCAAGGCCAAAAGACCAAAATACCCTGGTTTGCAAGCCAAGTCCGTGGGACTCAGCGTGCAATTTTCACGAAATTGCCAACAAGTCCTCAGATTTCCAAAATTCCCAAAACCCCTGAAATTCGGTCAAGTCGTGGGACTCCTACGCAATTTTCACCCTATAAATAGAAGTTCTTTGTCAAAGGCAAATGAGAGGATTTTAACACCAAAAAATCACATACCCCACGGTCCAAGCCGGTTTCCACCCTCTCGAGCTCCCGTTTTGTCTCGATTCGCGTGAAACCTTCGTATTTCGATCAAATACGCACCCTACAACTTCGAAACAACCTTTCGAATAACTTTCCGTGTCCCGTGCACACCTCCCGAGCCAAAGGAGTCGACCCTAGCCATAGGTATAACTCCCTCTCTACGAATATTCCGTTAGTCTCGGTTTATGCGCCAGTCGCTATAACTGTTTCGAACGTCATTGTCAAAATGTAGACGCCTCCGTCTAACGGGGTCCGATACGTTTTAGCCCCTCGATCCTCTTCTCTTTCCGTAAGAGAAGTAATCACGGGTTAAAACGGCGTTCCGACCCCGTTCCGTTTACTTTTACGTTATTTACAATTCCGAGCCGTTTGGCCTCGTTGATCGTCATTTACAATTCCGAGCCGTTTGGCCTCGTTGATCGTCATTTACAATTCCGAGCCGTTTGGCCTCGTTGATCGTCATTTACAATTCCGAGCCGTTTGGCCTCGTTGATCGTCATTTACAATTCCGAGCCGTTTGGCCTCGTTGATCGTCATTTACGATTTCGGATCGTTTGATTCCGTTGACACCGCTTTAAATACTGTCATTTACAAGTCCGATCCGTTTGGATTGTGATAGTATTTACTTTTCAAAAGTCTGAGTCGCAACCCGATTCGTTGATCGCATATCATTTAATACGCATTTTTCCCGTAAAAATCGTTAACAATGTAATGCCCGGTTCAAAACCGGAGTTCGTCCGTCGAACTCTCTTTCAAAACGCGCGAAATGACGTTTGCCACGCAAACGCTCATCTTCAAACTCAAAGCCGCCATTTGACACTTAAAATCATTTAATACGCATTTTTCTCGTAAAAATCGTTAACAATGACTCATTTCAACTCAAAGTCGACGTTTGCCACGCAAACGCTCATTTCAACTCAAAGTCGACGTTTGCCACGCAAACGCTCATTTCAACTCAAAGTCGACGTTTGCCACGCAAACGCTCATTTCAACTCAAAATCGACGTTTGCCACGCAAACGCTCATTTCAACTCAAACCGACGTTTGTCATTCAAACGCTCGTCTTTTTAAACAAAGTCACCTAATCAACGTTTGACACTCAAACCAAGATTAAGCTTGTCATTCAAGCCCCCCATTTCAAAACACACACGCACACACACACACACGATTTCGAGAAAGGTAGAAAGACTCGTCATGCGAGGCGTTTCGGGCGATCTCGTAATACTCTACCCGAAACGTAACCCGACCTCCGAACCTAACAATCTACGGTACAAAAAGCTTTTTACTCGTTTTCTTTTGCCAATAAAAATCATCCCCGTTTTCAAAGCCTTTTCCTAAGTTTTTGCTACCAATAAAAACGACACCTTTTCACAATAGCCGTTTCTCAACGTTTGGGCTTAAAATACAAAACCGCGTGGCGACTCCTCATTCTGCTCCTTCCCGTGAAGCGAGGTCTCAGACACCAACCCCCCGCGAAAGACAACCGCCTTTTCCGCCGCGCCCCGCGCGAAAAGATCGGGTAATTTCGATTGGCGACTCATTGGGGAAAAGATACTTTTTCAAAACTACCGTTGTTTTCTAAAAAGCCTTAGTGGGTCAAACTTTCGTTTACCCTTCCTCGTTTTCGTGTGTGTGTTACTTTAAACCTCGAACGGTTTTTTTCAAAAGGCATTACATTGTCAACTTTTCAAAATCTTACCATGTTTGTGCATCCCCATTCATGTTTGATTTTCATCTTTGTCTTTTGAGCTGTGCATCATAAATTCTTTAAGACACATTACGAAAAAATCTCTGTTTTTACTCGGAAAAAGAATTTTAGCGACCGCACACTACGCGCACTTCTGCCTCGGAACACCGCACTTCACGTGCACTTGCCTCGGTACACTGCACACTACAACCCCTAACCCGGGATGGCCTTATCGGTTGCACTCCGATTGGTGCCGAGACACCTTTCGGGGGCGCGGGGTCGTCCCAAACATCCCATCCTAGCCCGTGTAAGCCATGCACTCCTTTGTGTCACACTTTGTCCAAGACCCGGTTGGTTTTGGCTTAGCTCGTGTCATAAAGCCTAAGTGTATGTTTTTCACGCCGGGCCCCGCTCCGATTCAAGCTCGAGAGTTTTAGACCAAAGGTCGTTCCCGACCCGAAGTCTTGAGCTTTTCGGCCTTGACTTTGACGCGGAGCTCTGCGAAAAATATACCAGAAGGTTCAATGTGACGCCGTGTCACCAAACCTCGCCGTATGTACCGTGCCGGCCACAACATGTCCAACGCTAAAAGCTAAAGGTCTCTCGCACAAGCGAGTCGGGAGAGGTCATGCCCAAATTTTGGCACGACTCCCGCCTTAACTTAAGGACGTTGACCTCGGCCAGTGGCCCGTACGCCGCACACGTCGAAAGTTTGCGTGATCGGCTAGCCTTAAGTTCACTTTTTCCTTTGTCGGTGGAACTCGCTTGCCTTATCGGACCTCGCTCGGGATAGTCCGTCTGAGAAAGATGATCTACAATGGAAACGAGGGGCTTATAAGCGTAGTGACGAGATCCAGCGATTAGAGCTCTAGGATTAGTTGCGAAAAGAAGACACGCTCTTTTCCAACCAATTAGGACTACGAGAAAACGCGCTTTAAGTAAACTTTAATCGGTAACTCCACATTGCACAAGCCCGAAAACCTTGAGCCAAATACCCTTTTCGAAGCCTAAACCCTTCCTTTCGTTCCACTGCGGCGAGCGAGAAAGTGGTTCGATTTCCGGGTCGGCGCCTTGCCGGGATCACGGTAACGGCGGCGTCGGACAGGTTCTTCGGTTCCCTCGGTTCCCTCGGCCAATTTCCGACATGTCTAGCTCAACGAGAAATCGTGACGGGGAAGGACCCCCGCCACCGTAACAGATATGACATTGGAAGAAGCCATCCGGGCTTGTGAGGTTCACAAGAGGCGAGAAGAAGATCGGCGAGAATTTCGTGGTACGGCTTACGAATGAGCGTGGTATAGCGGCTATCCCCGGTCGAGACGGCACTTTTGTCTGGTAGAGGATGACGATTCCCCAAAAACCGGTTCACCAAACCTTCAATCGGGTTCCTCCCCGCCAACTTACGGGATGCCTTCCAACCAAGGAAAGCAGTGACCTAGGCTCCATGTTGCCACCTCTCGGAGCAACCTGTCAATTTTGGTCGGCCAGGTGCTACACCCATCACTCAATATCACCGGCGCACCATTGGACCATCTCAGGATGCCAATATCCTCGGTACCCTCCGGGTTCGTCCGGGTGCCTATACACGAATCCCTAAACACCGGGGACAAACCCCGATCTGATTCGAGAGAAGGCTCCGTATATTCTCATATACCAAGCCTTCCACCTCCAATCACTACCGCTCACGTGGTAGCACCCGGCGCCGAGCCTCACAGTCCACTTGGACCCGACCTTAGCTGGATGGTCGAGCAAATGAAAGACACGAAAGCCACCATGAGCGGCTCAAAGCGAGGAAACGTTCAAATCCACGAGATCAGGGAATGGTCACGCCTCTCCACTGCCAAGTTCGAGAATGCCGGAGATGGACCGATTCGATGGAACCGAATGTCCTCAAACGCACGTCGACACTTACGTTCTCGGCATGAGAGCAAAAGGAGCAACCCTCCGGCAAATGGCCGACCACTTCCGGCATACGCTCAGCTCGGCGTTACGATGGTTTCGAGGGTCAAGCACTGCGGATCGCCACACTGGAACAGATCGGTAACATCTTCTGGGCAGTGCAGATCCAACTTAGAGTGGGAAACAAGTCGCGAGGACTTAATCACCACCGAGCGAAGCGGATGAAAGTGTTGGGGAATTCTACAAGAGATGGAGTGGAAACTCTCCGAAATCATGGAGCCACTCTCCAAAGACGAACAGATGCGGATCTTCAAGTCTTGCTTGAGACCGTCCATCGAGAACTCTCATCGGTCACAATTTCTTCCCGGATCTCGGGCCATGGTCAATGCCGGCTCACGGTTCGAGAAGGATCTCAAGGAAAAGTTGGCTCTTGCCACGGCCGTACGAATACCGCTCAGCAGTGCATTCAATCTGCACCGGCCCCGTGAAAGGGAAAGATACGTCTGTCAACTACGTCCATCGGGGACAACGGTCGGGTAACGAAACCCGAGTCCCGCAAAGCAACAGTTCTACTCGAAGCGGCTGCCGTACACTTCGACAAGTTGGACATGCCATTGAGCAAGATCTTTGGAAGGGCTAATCAAGGAGGGTCTCCTTAAGCCCGTGGCCAATTACAAACCCAAAGTTCCCGTAGCCAATGCGGACAAGAGCAAATCTTTGCGCCTTCCATCGGTATCACGGCCATACCAGCGACAAGCTGTTTGGGGTTACGATACGAAATCCCGAACTTGATAGAAGAAGGCAAGTTAGAGCGCCCCGTGGGCCCAATACGATCGGGAATCCCTTTCCGAATAATAACGGCGTGAACTCCATTGAGTGGGTGCCCAAGAAGTGTGCTACGAGAACCGGTTTCTCCGCCTCTTTCATTTGGATCCTCCTCTAATGTTCACATCGGCTACGATGTTTGTGAATGCTCACTTTGCACAGGAGTACGAGTCTCGAGCGTCAGGAGCAATCCTCAGGAAACGAGAAGAAGAAATCCTCTCAACGGCAGCGAGAGAAAGATCTGGCCGGAGATACCGGTGTAGGTACACTTGGAGAACCCTCCGGGAGGTTCGACTACTACGTCTTGTACTCGGCCGAGTCCTCTTTGCCTCCAGGCCATGCGGCTCTAGAGCGAGACGGGGGTGGGAAAGCCGAAAAGCCAGTGAAACCATAATTCGAGACCACGGAACAGGAATACCTCGGATCTTGATAGTCTTGCGCCGGTCGAAGCCTAACCCTCCGCGGGATCGGCCAAGATTCAACTTGTCCGGCTTAGAGCCCGGACCGGTAAAGGAAGATCAAGGTCGGCTTGGCAATCGCACTCGATCAATGTGCTAACCAAGGGCGGCAACCGCCACGGGCGGCCTCAACATACTCACGAGGTTCCAGAAAGGCTTTACCTCGCAAGAGGAAGACAGAAACGGATGGGTGGATGACTCTCCTTCTACGGATAGAGACGAGATCTACGACTCCCGCTGTATGGCGGCATGATCACGTTACGTGATGAAGACTTACCGAGAGACGCCTCGGGGCACAACGAAGCTCTGTACATCACTCTCAAACTCAACACCATATCACTCCCGGAGTATTGGTAGATAACGGGTCAGCCGTTAATGTCCTCCCTCTCGGCATGATGCGAGCTCTCCGCATCCATGAAAGCCATTTGATACCGTCTACTCGGACTATCAAGGCCTACGACAACTCGTCTCGTCCCATCACAGGGACGGTGACTCTGGAACTTTGGTTCGAAACCCCGAATGGTGCCGGCAAAATTCCACGTGATGGACATTCCATCCGAGTTCACGGCTCTTTTGGGACGCCCTTGGCTACACCACATGAAGGCCATAGCTTCCACTCTCCATCGGTGCGTCAAGTTCATTAACCGGCGGGGAGATCTCGAAGTCATCCGAGGGGACGGTTTCCTCATAGGAAACGAAGCGAGACAGTGGCAACGTGTCCGCACTCGGGCACGGGGTTACCTCCTTCGAATCAACGAGGGACTATCGGGGCAAATCTCATCGAGAATCCCTCGAGTCCGGAGATGCTAACTATGTAAACGTACTCGAGCGGGCGGACCACAGCGGTCCGATACATCAAGTTCAAGCTGTCGTTTCCAACACTTGGAGCGGGTGGAAGGAAACGGCTGAATATCGCCATGATACGGGCACATAAACCCTCGGTCTCCAATCGGAGATTCATCGGCATTCTTCAAACTCATTCTGCGGCCCGCCAGTGAGGAGATCTTTGTGATAAAAATCGACAAGTATCGTCGTCATACTCATCTGAATGCATGGAAGTTGTATGGAAGGTCCTCACGAGGATTCCCCTCTAAGCCTTTCCGCTCAAGCGAAGAGCATGATGTTTTCCTAGGCTGCTCCAGCAACGCAATCGGACGCAATACGTCCCTACACACGGATCGAGCGATCGAGATGACGATGAATCTGGACTCTCCGGAGTCGAGGACGCGCGGACCCGCAAGCGAGACCTCCGCATTCACATGCTCGGTTTTGAGGACGGAACTCCTTCCGATCGGGTCACCTACGACCAAGGTTCCAATACCATGGAAATTGTCAAGCTCAACGTCCGGTCTGAGACGGCTATCAGACAATTGGAAGCACGTGATTCACGCAACGAGGAATCCCTCGATCAAGTGAATGACGACGACTTCGTCAATATCATCTATTCAGGTATCTGATGAAGCGAAGGACCCCGTTCTTGTTATCGGTCTGCCACACCAAGGTCACCCTCGATGATTGCTGCTCATGGTAAACGAGGCCTTTGGCCAAGCGAGCTCGAGCTCATCCCTACTTCCAAGTACCGGCCCGGCGGCAACCGGCCCGTGCCGTCGGTCAAGCTTATACCCTCAAGCGCCGCGAAGGCGAGGGCGGCAACAAGGAGACCAAGCTCCTCACCTGCTACAAGTCGAGATCAACCTCGGGAACGCTTCCACCGGCCACCCCAGAAAACATACGTGAAAGTCTTCCCCGCAAGGCGAGTCGGCTTCCGACACGGGAAATGACCACCTCGGCATCAACATGCTTCGGTTCGGTCTGCTCCCGGCCGTCGCGGCCGGATTGAACATCACGCCAATCGGCGCTAGCTTTGATAGACTTGGCGATCGAGCGAGATCACGAGACCGTCAACATTGCGGAATTCAATACCCCGTGGGGTCAATCAAGCGAGATATGGGCAAACTTCTTGGTGATCGAGATTAAGGAAGGACGCATGGAATGTCCCGATCAGACTTCCTTCGTCAATGTAATCCAAGTGTTCCCGCCATTCGGCGATTTGAATGTAATCACGGTTACGGACACTAGCCGGACGATGCGCACCTACGGAGGCGCCTAGGTCTCGCAAGGAAAGCTCTCATGGAGCTAGCCGCTCAAGAAAGTCGTCTTTGGGATGAAGACCAAGCTCGAAAGACCTACGGGGACCAAGCCCTTAAAGTGTCGCGGGCGGCTTCGGACGAGAAAGCTAGAGGCCACTCTAGACCAATTCGACCTCAAGAGTTTTGCTCATGGCAACTTTCCGGACTACCGTCTGTTCTCATCCAACCCCCTCTGCCGACGAGGGTGGTCAACGGTCCCAGATGACCTAGGAGATGGAACGGCACGGCGGAGCGAATCCCGGCGCTTACCTTCCCGAGGAAAGCAAGTTCTGCAATGGCGACGACGAAGACGATGAAACCATTCTCTTCCAAGCCGGGCATGAAGTCAACAAAACCGGACTCCCGAAGGGTCTGGGAGGATGGGAACGGATCATCTCCGCACTCAAATTGAAAGGCCAACTCGGGGAGGAAGGTCTATTTAAAAACGAGGAGGAGGATGGAAATTCGTCTCGAGCAACTACTCGGGGAAATTCCACAGTCTACGGCCTTCATTTACGAAACGATCAGCCAGGACGGCAACCGAGTCACATGGGCGAGATGTTCGGGAAGCCGTATACTCACCTTCCGAGCATACCCGCCACTCGAGATAAAGCGAGAGAAGAAAACTCTCCCCAATGGAGGTTTACCTAGGCCGCACGCCTTGATTCAAGGAAGCACTGGCTATTCTCACATGGGAAGAAACGCGAGGCATTAACTCTCGGCGCGAGCTCATTGCAAGAAGGTTGATGCAGGCCCCGAGTGGAGGAAAACTAGCCAACCACGAGTATCGCGGACCCAACTCAGGCGCCACGAGTATGCTCGGCAAGAAGGAAAGGAACGCGATATACCGTGAAGAGATCAAGGAGACCGTTCGCTTGAGCCGAGAACTCTCGGCCTCCCAGGAGGGTCGGCAACGCACGGTTCGATTCGAGGCAATCAGCATGTTGTGCGGCGACATTCGAACGGCTACGTCAAGCTGTAGGCTACCTCCCGCGAGGCACCTAAGCCGGTATCTGGGACGAGAATCCGTCAAGCTGCCGAAGCTCAGGGAATTCATCCACAATCAATGAGTTGAGGGAAGACGCATGGCCCTATGCTACGAGGAATCCTCCTCTAACTATGGCTCAACTCGGAGCGGCACTGTTCGAAGGGACCAAACGATGTCGGCGTTCTAACCCGATCGGGTCAAATCCATGCATTACCACCTAAGGCCACCAAAAAGCCGACGGAGCGAGTGCGGTCCGGCCGGCCCGCGAGACGCAAGTTCCTTGAAAGAGGACCCGATCCTCACTCGGCTCAAGCGGACTCGGGCGAACATTTCCCTTTGGTCTCTGCTCACCTCCTCTTATCCTCACAAGCTCAAGCTAGAGGAAAGCCTGGCCCGTACCATGGTCCCCGTGGGCCTTGACCCCGAGATGAAGTCATTCGAGATGATTGGTAACATCCACTATGGCAACATTATCACCTTCACAGATTTGGACCTTCCAAAATTTGGGGCGATCACAATGAGCCGCTTTACATCACGATCCAGTGGACGAGCGTCGTCTTCCTCGCGTGTTGGTAGACGGAGGTTCGGAATGAATGTCTTGCCCGCCAAGATGATGGACTGCTTGACATCAAGCCCGCGAGATCTTAAGCCTTGAGTCCACACTTTGTCAAGGCCTATGACTCTACTTCCGTACGGTTCTCGGGGTTGCTACTCTTAACATACGGTTCGGCAAGCGGGTGATCCCCACCGAATTCCAAGTGTTGGACATTCCAATCACTTTCACGGCCATCTGGGCGTCCACAGGCTGCATCAAATCAATGGCGTGGCATCCGCCCTTCACCGGTGCCTCAAGTTCATGCAAGGCAGAGCTAACCACGATCTACGGCGACGGTGTCACCACAGGGGACCGGCACCAACGACATTCCGGTCTTGGAAATCAAGCATAATGATGACATGCCATTAGCTGGATTCACTCACGGAGACCTCCAAGATCCAAATATGCAACGTGGACCTTCCTTTGTCTCACGATCGATTCCTCCGCCATGAGGATGATGAAACTCATGAACTTCATCCCGGGGCCGGGGCTCGGCAAAAGGCTGCAAGGCCGGCACCAAGTTATTGAAGTCGAGGACCACACCACGGTCCGGGGGCTTGGCTACGTGCGGCAACAGGGTGACATCAAGGAAGGCAAAGGCTCGCCGCGCAGCGGCGGCCCACAAGGGGAACCTCAAGCACACCCAATCTCCGACCTTACGGCTTTGACCTCGCTCATTACTTCACGAGAGGAACCGCGAAGCGGGGCGAGGGAACCGGCAAGGGAGGCAGCGGCGGGCGAGGGGACCGGCGGCGGCAGAGCGGGCGGGGACCGGCGGTGGAAGCCCGATGAAGATGAGAAAGAAGCGAGGATAGTCAACACCAAGACTACGGACGAGAATGGAACGGCTAGCACGGGACCTCAGCGTTTCGAGAGGACTCAAAGCTAATCCGATAAGGAGCGTTCCTCGACATCACGGCTCTACACGGACCAGTTGCCACCACGGTCCGGCATGAGTACACATTGAGGAATCCCGAGACTTGGAGGAGCAACTCGGGGTACTCTCCATGGGAAACAAGTTGTTCGGATCGGCCGCGAGGCCACATTCGAGACAGTAAATCCAAAGCGAAGGAACCGGAATTCATAGAAGACGCTCTCGGTGGACCGGCTCTACGAGTACGTTTGAAGAAGTCATGGAGTTGCCCAACTTGATCGGCGGGGCTCCGGCAACGGCATGATCGCCATGATAGGGACAGCGGGAGCCAAGCCTCTCGATCCCCGCACCCTCCTCGAAGCATCCGGCAATGCCGGCTGAAGAATTGGGTAACTTTCACCGGACGAGGGCAAGCCGGGCGAAATGGAAGACAAGGCGGGCCCGCACCCACATCTCCTAAGCCCGGTCTCGAAACCCTTTGAGTCGGTCCTTGTCGAGTCCAGTCCTGCGAGTCATCCAACGGCCTTACGCCGGAGGACTATAATGTTGTAGCCAATCATGTATTCCCGTTCTTGTGTAATGAAAAGTCGACCTTTCGGAGTATCCTCTCATTGCCACTTTAACAAGCGATAAGTTAACAAACAACTTAAAAGACGTTAATAACTCAATTGATAAAGAAGCGAGACACATTAAACGAACAATACATTAAAGAAGTTCTCGGCGTGTAGTTGACCAAGAGGACAACCGGGCCCAAGCTGCCGAAGAGGTTATGACCAAAGTGAACACGGGGTCGGTGCAAGAGCCTAAAGAGACACAAGTGGGCGGTTTCTTCGCCGATGCGAAAAGGAAGCCACGATAAACCTCCTCAGGGAGTATGTTGACGTGTTCGCTGGTCATATCGGGACATGCCGGGACTCGATCCCTCAATCGTGGAGCACGAGAATTCCCTGGATCCGAATCCAAGCACTGTCAAGCGAAGGCTGCGCAAGATCGAAGCGAGTGGTCCTTGCAAGTTAAAGAAGAAATTGAGAAAATGCTCGAGTTGGTTTCATCGAGTGATTGAGTACCCGACTTGGCTCTCAACATCGTGACGGTCACGAAGGCCAACGGAAAGGTCGAGATCTTTGCGTGGATTTTCGGGATCTCAACAAGGCCAGCCACAGGATGATTTCCCATTGCCTAACATCGACATCTTTGAGTCGACACCACGGCAAATTTGAAGTAAAGTCCTTCGTGGACGGGTTTCTTGGATCTGACCGAGATCAAGATGTCAGGAGGATCGAGGCCAAGGCGCCTTCACCACTCCATGGGGGACATGCATTACACGGTCATGCCGTTCGGTCTAAGAAACGGCTGGGGCTACTTACCGGCGGGCTGCAACTGACCCTCTTCCATGACATGATTCACAAAGAAATCGAAGTATATGTCGACGACATGATCATCCACTCGAGGGATCGAGACATGCGGCACATGACGGATGCGAGGAAGTTCTTCAACGAGACTCGAGAAAACACTCCATGAGGTTGAACCGGCAAAGTGCACCTTCGGCGTCAAGCGCGGCAAGGTCTTGGGGTACATGGTTACGAGAAAGAGGTATCGAAGCCGATCCCGGGAAAATCAAGGCCATCATCGACATGAAGCCGCCTCAAACCACTGACGAAGTGAAAAGCTTCATGGGAAGACTTGAGTACATCGGTCGCTTCATCAACCGGTTGACATCTCTCTGCGAGCCCATGTTCAAAGCGATGAAAAAGAATGCCGAGCATCAAATGGGACTCAGGAGTGCCAAACGGCTTTCGAGAAAATCAAGACCTACTTGGTTAATCCCCCAATTTTGTGCCCGCCACACGAAGACAAGCCACTACTCCTGTATCGACGATGAGACACGTCTATCGGGGCAATCTTTGGCACAAGAACGAGAAAGATTCCAAGGTTGAGCATGCAATCTACTTCGTAAGCCGAAAGCTTCAAGGAAGTGAACTCGGCTACTCGGCATCGGAAAACTGTACCGCCTTGGTATGGGTAGTCGGGAAGCGAAACACTACATGCGGTCGCATTCGGTGCTCTGGTCTCCAAAGTGGACCCGTCAGATATCTCTTTGACAAGCCATCCACTGTCAATGCGGCTAGCAAGTGGTCATTCTTCTGGTGAGTTCGACATCAAGTACATGGTAAGAAAATCAACAAAGGGCGAGTAATGGCGAGATCGGCTTGCCGACTTCCCGGCAGTGAACCTAAGGGTCACGATCCGCAATTTCCGGACGACGGAATCTTTTCACTTGACGGCGCAAACCGGCGCAACTCTTCTTCGATGGGGCGGCCAACAAGAAGGGGAATGGCATTGGAATGCTCCTTGTCGATCCCAGGGACGAGCATACTCCCATAGCCATCAAGGTGAATTTTGAAGCAACCAACAATGCGGCGAGAATACGGCTTGTGCGGCGAGGTTTGGAAGCCGCCCTCGGCGCAACATCTCGGAGTTTGGATGTATATGGAGACTCGGCATTGATCATCAATCAAGTATCCAACAAATGGAAGACGGTAGATTCGGCCTTGAAGTACCACGCGTACATGGAGGAGCTCATTGCTCGGTTCAAGGACATCTCTTTTCACTATTTGCCAAGAGACGGGAACCGCTTCGCGAGGCATACAGCAGCCCTCGCCTCTCTTGTCGAAATTCCCGAGGAAACGGTAAAACCCCTCGAGAATAGGCGGACGGGAAACACCCGCCTATTCTTTGTGAGATCGAAAAAGAAACGAAGCGATCGACGAACCTGGTACAATCAAATTTACCGAGTACCTCCAAAGCGGAGAAGCTTCCTTCACAAATGAAGATGGAAAATACAAAGAAGGGATCAAAGCCAAAAACATGATGGCATTAAAACGCTGGCATCCCATTTCGTCGTGCAGGGGGTATGTTGTACAAGAAGCGCCACGAGGGCCACTCCTTCGGTGTGTAAACAAAGAAAAAGCCGGCGAGCTAATGAGCGAAGTTCACAACGGAACTGCGGTCCGCACATGAACGCTTAGAGCATTGACACGAGATCATTCTCCGTATGGGATACTATTGGATATCAATGGAAACAGGCGCATCCGGTTCGTCAGAAGGCTGCGACAAATGTCAACGGTTTTCCAACCTCAATCACATCCCTCCTCATGAACTCTCTTGCATGACTACGCCATGGCCTTTCGCCACATGGGGAATCGACGTCATCGGCAAGATCACTCCTCCCGAGGAGCAATGGTCACGAGTTCATTTTAGTCGCGATCGACTACTTCACCAAATGGGTAGAAGCCGGATCGTACGAGTGCTTGAATTCTAGGAAGGTGGCCGAGTTCATCCGAGAGAACATCATGTGCCGATACGGAGTGCCCAATGAGATCATCTCAGACAATGGGACTCACTTCGAAGGAAATTGTGACCAACTGCGGCCGAATTCGAGTCACACGTCACGGAGTCTTCTCCTACGGACCACAAACCAATGGTGCGGTAGAGGCGGCCAACAAGACTCTCGCCATGATAATCGGAAAGATGACCACCGAGAGGTCGGGAGGCGCGAAAAGCTACATCTAGCCCTGCAGGGATACCGAACATCGGTCGAGAACCGCCACGGGGAGACTCGTTCGCACTTACCTACGGAATGGAAGCAATGTTACCCGTGGAATTGGAAATTCCATCCCTCAGGAGTCCTCTTGGAAAACGGGGTCAATGAAGTCGAATGGCTACGGAGCCGTCACGACGAACTTGCTCTACTCGACGAGCGCGGATTGAAAGCCATGGAACACACTCGAGCCTACCGGAGCGGAATGGCACGAGCATTCGACAAGAAAGTCAAGATCCGAGACATCGAGAGAAGGCGACTTGGTGCTAAAGGAAAAACCTCCTACGCGAGACCAATCCCCTCGGAAAGTGGGAGCCTACGGATAGGACCGTTCGTGGTACAAAGAATCTTCTCGGAGGAGCCATGAAGCTAGCGAGATTTGGACGGAAACCCTTTCGTTAACCCCGTGAACGGAAGCAAGCTCATGAGATACTTCGTTTGAGGAAGAGCACGAGTCAACTCACCTTCCCCATACACCGTCCCCCTCGGTAAATTAAAGTGCTAAAAGAGTAATACCCATTTGGATACATTCCGCTAATGATCCGGGTAAAAAACAGTCGCACTTCTTTTGTCTTGGTTTTCTCAAATTCACCTAAAGTGTCGAACTACGGTGACTGAGCCCCTTAGTCCGGTTGTAAAAGGGGAACGTGGCGGCCATCTTTGGTTCGGTCTAAAAAACAAAAAAATACAATAAGCATCAATTGCTTGTGTTTGAAAACTCTTTTCATTTAACCTACAAATTCATAACGGTTAAAACATTCTTTGATGAGTTCAAGCACGGTCAACTCTTGACTCGCTACACGCTAGCAAAACTACAATAAAACATTAATCAATTAATGTGTACGCAATGACAGTGGGTGGATACTACGGACGGTAAGGTCAACCTAGTTTCCCGTACTAGGTCCTTCATCCTTCTTCCCTTTCCACTTTTCCCCGGCGAGTGTTCTTCACCTTCGCGGGAAATATTCGGTAGGCCTTCTACAGCTCGGGGACTCTTCTGACGCCTCCGTCAATCTGTGGTGTCAATACGAGTCCTTTCTCTAGCTTCTGTCTCGAGCCGCCTCGCTTCGAGCCATCATCGCGGTGCTTTGATTGGCCTCCCGATCGGCACTTGCCACATAATCGGCCATGGCATCGCCGATACGATTCCCGGGGTTAGCCCTCGCCTCTGTCCTCCTCAATGTCGAGCTGTCCGGGTGATCGGCACCCAGCGGCTCACTCCGTCTCCACAAGATAGCCATCTGTGTCTCCCCATACACTCTTCGTACAGTCCAGATCTGCGTCGACGAGACAGTGCCCTCTCTCGGTGAAAGAGAACCACAGCGGGGAAAGGACGTGTATTGCCACCACCGGGTGACCCGGCAACGGCGTCGAAGGATCCTCCATCCGCGAGAGATCCCACCTCAAAGGTAGCGGCATAACTCGAGATCGGTCGGTGGCATCTGCTCCCGGCCCGTCTTGCCGCGAGAACCAATGATGGAATATAGAAAGACGTCGAGACGGCCCGGCACTCGACGATCAACGAGACCCTCTGAGCGGTCCTACAAGTCTGTAACTTCCAATGGGGAACCCACCATCGCAAGTGATGCGTGCCAAGTCGGCCATCGAGCTCCGGCTCGGCTGATTACCCCCTATCACCGGAAGGGACGTCGCGAGAAAGACCCAGCGTCACGGGACATTGGCACCTCGGGCATCATCTGCGGCCTCTCCCTCAACCACATGGTCGGCATAGCGGGACTCCCTCCCCACATGTATCGGCTACCGGTCGCCATCCGGCCTATGCCCGAGGAACGTCTCGCCCAAGACCAATGGCACGATGTCTCCTCCACTCGGCCTTTGCCTCACCGAGTCCGGTACCTTTGTGATGGCACACACCCGAAGACGTGAATGTGAGCAAGTAGCAATCACGCACGAGGCAAACGCGTCCCACGCAAAGACGCTCCCCTCGGCTCAGGCAAATCTTTCGGGCGGTCCCGAAATGTCAACATAATCGGTATCTGTATCGGCATCCCGTATGCTTCTCCGGTAGAGATACCCAGCAAAGACACTAGCTTCTCAACGGTGGCCATGCCACCGGCATACGGAAGAACTAGGCTGTTCCGTCTCGGGTCCTCCCGAATGGCCGGAAATCTTCAAACGTAGGAGTGACTTCGTTGTACGAAAAATTTGTACACATTCCTCCTTACGTCCCGGAAGGCAGAGGCATTTTGCTCTCAAAGGTCCCAATCTGGCATGAGCTCCTTCAAAGCCCAAACAGATTTAATCCCGTAACTGACCTTCGAAAAACCTTTTGTTACGCCTCGTGTGGTTCCGTACCCACGGCTTGAAAGTTGTCCAAATATCGCTCTTGCATCGAGACGATAACTTGGGAAAAGGAGCCATGTCGGAAGGTGAAGAAAACCTTAAGAAATGGAAAAGAACTCGGCGAGAATGAGCAAAAGCAATGCGCGGTTCTTACAAATTGCAAAGTGAAGCTGCAATTTAAAGAATGCGGAAATTCATTTCAAGTCAGGCCGGACTCCCCTGCTGATTGACTTGGTCAACTCTGCCATTTGCCTTAAAGTTGGAAACATTTCCAAACCATGCCTGTTCACCCTTATGAAATCTGCGTGCACATACGATTTCATTCAACAAATGACAATATCCCTTCCGCCCAGGGCTCGTGCAGCAGTGCAAATAATTAAAAATTAGTGCATACATGCTTAATTTTTGACCCGTTCAATTTTTAATGCATTTCTCCTTTTTATTTATTTTTGATTAACCTATTTGCTTATTTGCCGAAAATAGCTGAAGGTGATCACGAGAATAAATATGCGAAATACGGAGTTCCGCCCCACGGCGCCTTTTTGCAAATACATCTCAAATCAAAATTTGTTCTGACAAATACATGCATTTTGTCTAAACAAAATAGTAAAAAAGAAAGCGATAAAAAGGGGACTACTCGGAGTCTGCTCGTCATCCGTACACTCGACGTCTTGCTCCGCATTGCCGGATACATCGCAAACGAGGAACTCGCCGAACTCCTCCCGGTAGGGAATAGGCAAAGGGCCTCCTCGGAGTACGCGAACTCGAGGACTCCCCCTCTCGCGCCCAGAGTGCGCGGAAGAAGGAGCTCCAAATCCGGCCGTTCCGCCCGCGAGCGGCCAAACCCACTGTGTGAAGTCCTCCCCACCGAGTTTGTGGGAGCGGGCGAACCCCTCGGCCTAGACGGCCCCCGATCGCGGACGTCCACGCTCCTCAGGAGGCTGCACCGCATGAACTCCACGAGCCTCCTGGCGTAGGCGGACCACCCGTCCACCGGCCTCGCTGGCCTCATTGTACGTATGGCCGAGATACTGCGAACCGGGAAAATCATCGAAGCGAACAGAAAGTACGGATGCATCATGTGCGAGAATGCTACTATCAAATGCGAGAAAATCGAAAAGATGCTCACGAAGCATTGGGGTCCGCCACTGTATCGTGGTCTCGGCTCCGCCGGAGTGGGATCACAAGTCGCTGCGCGAACCGTCCGGCCCCTCGTACGCTAGCCTAGCTCGCGGGACGGGGAAAATGTCGAGGACCTCCCGGGGACCTCGCCCTCCCTATCTTTGCGCTGTGGGCTCCTCGGCCTCATCCTCAAGAAAACATCATAGGCGGCCCCGCTATGATGTACTCGGTGAAATACACACCACGAAGGTATCCCTCCGGCTCATCCATCGGCATCTCCAGGGGATCTTTGCATGTACGAAGGAGGATCCACCGGCACGATGGAAGAGACCCCTGCCTATGCGACGGGTCACCCTCTCCCAGATACATGGCGTCGCGGTGAAGTCCCACCGGGAGCTTCCGCCGCCGTGTAGTCTCGCTGAAATCTGCACCGCGACATGATCAAACACTGCTCCACCGGGTGGTGGATCCTCTCGGAGAACTCCGGGTTCGGCGCCGGAGATATCTCCTCGTACGACACTCGAGTGCCGACCCTCGAAGAGACCGCCCTCTTCGCCTTCTTACGCCAAACCGGCAAGGCGGGGAACGGGGACGGTACGGCTCCTTGACGTCCCAAGCTGCGGGAGACACCTCGTAGCACCGGACACGCCAAGAGAATGGAAAGTTATGTCGGCTACAAAGCGAGATACATACGAGTACATAAAAGAGGCAAGGAAGAGAAAAAGCACGTAAACTTACATCGAAGACGGGCGTAAAGCGGCTAAATGAGTGCTCCTCTCCCCGCGAGAACTGTCCGGGGAATGGTAGAGCTCGGCCGGTCCGGCCTCCCCCACGCAAACCCCCTCACGGCATCCCGGATACGTCGGCGGCCGAGCGAGAGGAAGTGACAAGACGTGTCGGAAGTCGGGAACAAGGTCGGCGACGGCGCAAACCAAAGGAACCCTCGAGCCGGACGCTCCGCGGTCATCCTCGAGGATCCGGCCAAATAATCGGCGACGCCCGCCCTCAAGTGACGCTCCATCGGCACATGCCGAATGCCTAAGCCCCTGGCATCGGTAATATCGAAACCCAGCGGCCAGACAAGCTGCTCAGGGGTGTAACCATCAACCCACACCCGGCGCGTTGCCATAAGTCGGCAACCCGGTGATAGCGGCAAAATCCGTGGGAGTCACCGTCGCCTCCCCATACGAAATGGAAAGTGTGGGTCGTATCCCACCGGTACTCGCTCGGCGCGACATACATGGACACTGCCCCTCGGCGTATCGGTGTCGCGGCTACGGCGCGATAAACCCGGCCGGCCGGAGTCAATCACCGGTGTCGTGGACTCCTCTCTCCCTCTCGGGCCACGTCAGGGATAAGGCCCCACAATACCTGCGCCTCAAAGGCACCCCGACTCTTACGGTTGTGGGTATCAACCATCCTGTCCCCTATGAGACAAACAAGACAGATGCAACGTCAACAAAATGCAACAACGCATGTCAAAAGGATGCAATGCAGATACGGTTCTCATTCATTTCCTGCGTATATTCAAAATCTTTCAAAAACTCCGTCGAATCCTGAACTTTCAAAATCATTTCGAAAACTCCGTCGAATCCGGAACTTTCAAAATCTTTCGAAAACTCCGTCGAATCCGGAACTTTCAAAATCTTTCGAAAACTCCGTCGAATCCGGAACTTTCAAAATCATTTCGAAAACTCCGTCGAATCCGGAACTTTCAAAACATTTCGAAAACTCCGTCGAATCCGGAACTTTCAAAACATTTCGAATTTTTCGAAAATTTTGCTCCGTCCCGAATTAAAGTTACTTTAATTTTGGAAAATGCATTTAGACATGGAATTTTGCAACCAAAATTTTTATGTCATCTACCCATGATGTCAATTGAACTACGTCCTAGTCAATTTCGACAACGATTCATAGCAAAGTCAAAAGCCCCAAATCGGGCACCAAAATCCCTAAGTAAATTCCTAACAAATTTCTAACATTTAAAGAATGCACATTCTTGAAATTAATGGAATTTGTAGGGAACTTACGTGTCTTTCGATCCCTCCCTTGGAGTTGTGGCGGTCCCTCGCCGGATAAAACTCCGCCGGATTCAATGGAAGAGTGGTGGTTCGAATGGTCCGAACCAATCGAGTTCTTTCGTCGTCGGTCCTTCCGTGGCGAGCCATTGGTCCTCCTTCACCCTCCATAGCGATTTTCCCTCACAAATTCGAGCAAACCTTGCAATTTGGGTTGGATTTCTCTCTCTTTTCTCTCCTCTCTCGCCGGCAACAATGGAAGAAAGTGGCCATTTTCTTCCCGGCCTCGGCATTTAAAGGTTTACGGAAAAACGGTAAAAGTCCGGCCGGACTCTTGCGCACGAGAATAATTTTTGCCCCTTTTGCCCCTCGGCTTTTGGCAATTCCAATTTTACCACTTTTGGCCCCGAAAGTGTAAAATTTCCCCGATTAGACATTTCTAACGCCCTATCCCCCGAGGATAATTCCCGATTAGTTTTCACTAACGCTCGTCTCCAGACGTTAAATTCCCAGTTAGTTTTCACTAACGCTCGTCTCCAGACGTTAAATTCCCGATTAGTTCTCACTAACGCTCGTCTCCAGGAACGTTAAATTCCCGATTAGTTCTCACTAACGCTCGTCTCAGGACGTTAAATTCCCGATTAGTTCTCACTAACGCTCGTCTCCAGGCGTTAAATTCCCGATTAGTTTTCACTAACGCTCGTCTCCAGACGTTAAATTCCCGATTAGTTCTCACTAACGCTCGTCTCCAGGCGTTAAATTCCCGATTAGTTCTCACTAACGCTCGTCTCCAGGCGTTAAATTCCCGATTAGTTCTCACTAACGCTCGTCTCTGACGTTAAATTGATCCGATTGGCGTTTGACATTCAAACGTTCAACCATGTCTCCGGACATTTCAGTTACGATTCCGTCTCCCGACGTTAAAATTTAAATGGTCCTCACCATTAAACTCTTATTCGCGACCTTTCACGGTCCGATTTCAATCCTCAAATCGCGACCTTTCACGGTCCGATTTCGAACTCTCAATCGCGACCTTTCACGGTCCGATTTCAATCCTCAATCGCGACCTTTCACGGTCCGATTTCAACTCTCATTCGCGACCTTTCACGGTCCGATTTCAATCCTCAATCGCGACCTTTCACGGTCCGATTTCAACTCTCATTCGCGACCTTTCACGGTCCGATTTCAAATCGCGACCTTTCACGGTCGATCTCCTCAATCGCGACCTTTCACGGTCCGATTTCAATCCAATCGCGACCTTTCACGGTCCGATTTCAATCCTTCGCGACCTTTCACGGTCCGATAAGCCGAGGCACGAACGCCTTGCAAGACCTTCGCCAGTCTCCTTCGGCAACTGCAATAAGCCCGAACCCCAAGGTACGAACGCCTTGCAAACAGTCTCCTTCGGCAACTGCAATAAGCCCGAACCCCAAGGCACGAACGCCTTGCAACGGTCTCCTTCGGCAAGCGCAATAAGCCGAACCCCGAGTACGAACGCCTTGCAAATAGGTCTCCTTCGGCAAGCAATAAGCCCGAACCCCAAGTACGAACGCCTTGCAAACAGTCTCCTTCGGCAACTGCAATAAGCCCGAACCCCAAGGTACGAACGCCTTGCAAATAATCGTCTCCTTCGGCAACTGCAATAAGCCCGAACCCCAAGGCACGAACGCCTTGCAAATAGGTCTCCTTCGGCAACTGCAATAAGCCCGAACCCCAAGGTACGAACGCCTTGCAAATGGTCATCTCTCCGGCAACAGCAATAAGCCCGAACCCCAAGGCACGAACGCCTTGCAACAATCCCTATTCGGCCATCCTAGTAAGCCCGAACACCTTTTCACTTGACAAGTGAACATTCATCTCCCGGCCGCCGGTCGTAAGCCCGGCCGTTCCACTCGGCGGCGGCATAATAAGCCCGCACAACAATCCCTCTTCGGCCATCCGGGTAGGCCCGAACGCTCATCCCCGGATAAAGCGGCAGCGGCAATAAGCCCAGCACCCAAGGCACGAAATCCCTCGTCAACATCGCAACTCCGGTTTGAGGCGCCACACGCCCTCGAAGGTTTCGAAGCCCGGAGTTCGAGACGCCTCCTAACAGTCTCCATTCGGGTACGGGTACCTCGCGAATGGTCTTATCCGAGTTTAGACGCCTCCTAACGGTCTCGCTCGGGTTAAGGTCCCCATGCGCGGCCCTTGCCCCTTTTCGAACTACGATCGGCTTGATTCCCGCTCGGGATACGTAGGAATCCTTTTCGCTAAGGGTCCGGCCCGGTGACCGCCAGGGTCTCTTTCAAAGTAAGGCATCCCGATTTGGATCCTTATCTTTTCAACGACCCCACCTCCTTCGGAGGAGACGTCGGCGAGGGCTAGCTGTAAGTACCCAAATCCGGATCGTCCAAATCCGTCGGAAAGTTAACCGAAATCCGTTAAGCGCCCGCTCCGGAGTGCCGGAACTCGTTAAACTCCCGTTCTTTGTGCCAACGAGACGTCCGGGGCTGCCCCGTGCATCCCGACGTCGAACCGTACTTAGCACGTGACATCTCACGTAAAAGTATGGCTTTCCACTGAGCATTTTCCGGCACTTTCGGGCGTTTCGGACATTTCGGTTTGTTATTTTAAAAAACGGACAAAACCGGGACAGGGGAACGAACTCCCACATACGGTGAGTCACGGGACACGTGTCACCGCATGCCACCTCCCTCTAGTCACTCGTCAATCACAAATCAAGGCCAAAAGACCAAAATACCCCTGGTTTGCAAGCCAAGTCAGTGGGACTCAGCGTGCAATTTTCACGAAATTGCCAACAAGTCCTCAGTTTCCAAAATTCCCAAAACCCACGAAATTCGGTCCAAGTCCGGACGGACTCCTACGCAATTTTCACCCTATAAATAGAAGTTCTTTGTCAAAGGCAAAAGAGAGGATTTTAACACCAAAAAATCACATACCCCACGGTCCAAACTGGTTTCCACCCCTCCCGAGCTCCCGTTTTGTCTCGATTCGCGTGAAACCTTCGTATTTCGATCAAATACGCACCCTACAACTTCGAAACAACCTTTCGAATAACTTTCCGTGTCCCGTGCACACCTCCCGAGCCAAAGGAGTCGACCCTAGCCATAGGTATAACTCCCTCTCTCTGAATCTTCCGTTCCGTCTCGGTTTACGCGCCAGTCGCTATAACTGTTTCGAACGTCATTGTCAAAATGTAGACGCCTCCGTCTAACGGGGTTCGATACGTTTTAGCCCCTCGATCCTCTTCTCTTTCCGTAAGAGAAGTAATCACGGGTTAAAACGGCGTTCCGACCCCGTTCCGTTTACTTTTACGTTATTTACTATTCCGAGCCGTTTGGCCTCGTTGATCGTCATTTACAATTCCAAGCCGTTTGGCCTCGTTGATTGTCATTTACAATTCCGAGCCGTTTGGCCTCGTTGATCGTCATTTACAATTCCGAGCCGTTTGGCCTCGTTGATCATCATTTACAATTCCGAGCCGTTTGGCCTCGTTGATCGTCATTTACAATTCCGAGCCGTTTGGCCTCGTTGATCGTCATTTACAATTCCGAGCCGTTTGGCCTCGTTGATCGTCATTTACAATTCCGAGCCGTTTGGCCTCGTTGATCGTCATTTACGATTTCGGATCGTTTGATTCCGTTGACACCGCTTTAAATACTGTCATTTACAAGTCCGATCCGTTTGGATTGTGATAGTATTTACTTTTCAAAAGTCCGAGTCGCAACCCGATTCGTTGATCGCATATCATTTAATACGCATTTTTCCCGTAAAAATCGTTAACAATGTAATGCCCGGTTCAAAACCGGAGTTCGTCCGTCGAACTCTCTTTCAAAACGCGCGAAATGACGTTTGCCACGCAAACGCTCATCTCAAACTCAAAGCCGCCATTTGACACTTTAAAATCATTTAATACGCATTTTCTCGTAAAAATCGTTAACAATGACTCATTTCAACTCAAAGTCGACGTTTGCCACGCAAACGCTCATTTCAACTCAAAGTCGACGTTTGCCACGCAAACGCTCATTTCAACTCAAACCGACGTTTGTCATTCAAACGCTCGTCTTTTCAAACAAAGTCACCTAATCAACGTTTGACACTCAAACCAAGATTAAGCTTGTCATTCAAGCCCCCCATTTCAAAACACACACGCACACACACACACACAATTTCGAGAAAGGTAGAAAGACTCATCATGCGAGGCGTTTCGGGCGATCTCGTAATACTCTACCCGAAACGTAACCTGACCTCCGAACCTAACAATCTCTGGTACAAAAAAAGCTTTTTACTCGTTTTTGCTACCAATAAAAATGATCCCCGTTTTCAAAGCCTTTTCCTAAGTTTTTGCTACCAATAAAAACGACACCTTTTCACAATAGCCGTTTCTCAACGTTTGGGCTCAAAATACAAAACCGCGTGGCGACTCCTCATTCTGCTCCTTCCCGTGAAGCGAGGTCTCAGACACCAACCCCCCGCGAAAGACAACCGCCTTTTCCGCACCGCCCCGCGCGCGAAAAAGATCGGGTAATTTCAGATACACTGTTGAAAGATCCTACAACAACTTCAATAGAAAATCCAACGAAACCTTGCGCCAAACCTACGATCGTTTCGTTAAGGTAGTTAATGCTTGTAGATCTCTTGGCAAAACTTTATCTGATAAAGAAGTCAATATGACTTTCCTAGCTGCTTTAGGTTCGAGATGGATAAAGCCACATCTCTTGAGGACTCCAAAGTTTTGGATACTTGGATGTTAAGTAACTTGTATGCAAATCTTAGAGTCTATGAACTTAAGCTAGATCATATTGAAGAGGTTGAAGGGAAAACCAAATCACTTTCCATGTCTGTAGTGGAGCATGAGGAGAAACCAACCTCATCCAATCAAACCGCTGACTCTTCGATATCAACCGTATCACTCATCAATATGGATGATGATGATTTTGCCATTTTCGTAAAAAGATTTCAAAAATTTAGAAAATCTTCAAAACCTTTCATAAAAACATTTTCAAAAGGCAAACCTCCAGCAAATTTTTCCAAGGCTGCTGATATAAAGAAAAAGGGTGATCTAGTTTGCTATAACTGTAGAAAACCTGGTCACTTTGCATCTTAGTGTCCACAACCTAGATTCGAATATATGAAAAAGAAAACCTCTCTTGCAAAATTTTCTGGTCGCAAGGGAATGGTTGCTGAAGAGGAAGAGAACTCAAAGGAGTTAGCCACTTGGATTGAAACAGATTCTGATGATGGAAGTGATGATGAAACCGAAGAGGTTACTCTCTACTTAGTTGCAAATGCATCCGATGATTCAGATACTGAGTCAGTCGAGTCGCTGGATATGGAGGAAGAAGCAGTTCCCCCAAGGATTTTAAAATTTAAATTGTATGATTATGTGAAACTTACTCCTAGCATTAAGATTGGGAATAGTTCTTATTCATGTCCCATTTTTCCTTCTAAAAATGCTACACCTTCAAAAGAAATTCCGAAGAAGAAAATTTTGAAAAAGGTGGCGGAAGAGGTTTCTCCCATGGAAGACGAAAAGATGTTCCAGGAAGCTGAAATGATGATCCATATGTTCAATAATATTAAGAAAGCTTTAGCTTTAGCTCATAATGAATTTCTCAGTATAAGACGGAGAAAACTGTGATGAGGTCTGAAATTTCTAATCTTAAAGATCAAATCAAAAGTATGTCTCCTCTTTTTGATCAAAACCGCATCCTAGAAACTAAGGTTGCTGCACTTCAACTTAGGAACGATGATCTGGTTACTCAAAACAACGATATCCAGAAGATTATTGATGAGTGGACCAAGTCACGTGTCACCTTGGATCAAATTTAGAATCTCAAATGACCAGTGGAATTAAAGAAGGTCTGGGATTTCAAACAGGTGAAAAGGAGAAGTGTGCATCCTGTTATGAAAAGGATGAGGAAATTTCTAAACTGACTAAAGAAATTCCTAAGGAGAAGCATGTTGTTTCTAAGGGTAAAGGATAGGAACAAAAGGCTCCACTTAACTTGCATTATGTCTCCCCAAAGAAACAGTTTGAGAAAACTTCTCAGATGAAAGTAAAAGAATCTGTGGTTGAAACCACGGAGGAGGTTTCTTATGCAGCTGACCGCGCCTCTACTTCAACCCATCTGGTGGAGTAGGTGGTGCTGCCAACCGCATGGCTGACCACCCTTCTTCTTCGACCGCACCTCTTGCTTTCAAAGGCAAGTAGAGCGTTCCTAGAAAAACTACGGTCAAACCGCAAGTACCTATGTGAAGGCCAAAACCATAATTTCCAAACCGAATGCAACTCCTAAGAAAAGTAAGGAGTTAGTAAAACCTCATGTAGCTCATAGCTTTCATAAGTGTTATGTGTGTGATGGTTTAGGTCACAAGGCTGCAGAATGCCTTTTGCGGTTCACACCAAATGCCAGGAAGAGTAATCCTCCTTCTGTCAAACGGGTGTGGGTCGTCAAAAGGTGCTAACCTCAGGACCCAAAGAATAAAAGGGGACCTCATTCTTAATGTTTATATTTTAGGTCCTCTACTTAATGGCTGGTCACTCCAAGGATAATGAATGGTATCTTGACAGTGGTTGCTCAAGACATATGACTAGAGATAGATCATTACTCGAAGATGTCATTGAAGTAAGTGGTCCGTCTGTAACCTTTGGTGACAACAAAAAAGGAAAAACCATTGGGTATGGTGTAATAATGAGAGGAAACCTAACCATTGAGAAGGTTTCCCTAGTTGAAGGACTCAAGCACAACCTCCTTTCAATTTCTCAATTCTACGACAAAGGAATGCATTGCAACTTCACTTCCTCAAATTGCTTTATCAAAGATAGCATTTCCGGAGTCACCCTACTCACAGGGATTCATAAGAGTAATATTTATATTATTGATCTAAATTCTGCATGTAGTATTACTAATCTCCGTTTTGTAGCTAAAAATGTGAGCGAAAATAGTTGGCTATGGCATAAGCGGTTGAGCCACTTTAACTTCAAGTATCTTGCAAAGATTGGAAGGGAAACCCTCGTTCAAGAAGTGCATGTCAACTTGGTAAACAAACCGCGTTGTCTTTCACCAGCAAGACCGCACCCTCAACTGCAAGATGTTTACAACTGCTTTACATAGGTTTGTTTGGACCCATCACCACTGCCAGCATTGGAGGAAATAGATATACTTTAATGGTGGTGGATGATTATTCAAGATATATGTGGGTTGAGATGATGATCACCAAGGATGATTGCTATGAAATTGTAACCTCACTCTTTAGACGGCTCTAGACTAAAAAAGAAGACGACATTGTTAGTGTGAGATTAGATAATGGAACAGAATTAAAAAACAACGATGTTGCTCAGTATTGTGATGACCATGGGATTGATCATAACTTTTCTACTTCTGGTGTTCCACAACAAAATGGGGTTGTGGAAAGAAAGAATAGGACGTTGATTGAGGCCGGAAAGACTATGATTTCTGAAGCAAAGCTACCTTAGTATTTTTGGGCTGAAGCAATCAATACAGCATGCTTCACTTAGAACTGCTCATTCATCAACAAAACCTACAACAAAACTCCATATGAGCTTTAGAGAGGAAGAACCCCCAACATTGCATTCTTCAAGATCTTTGGCTGCAAATGTTTTATCCTCTACAACAGAAGAGAAAATAGAGGTAAATTTGGAGCCTAGGTCGATAAAGGTATTTTTGTTGGGTATGCTAAACATTCAAAAGCTTTTCGTGTTTTTAATAAAACTAGTTCAAAAATAGTAGAGTCTATACATGTTACTTTTGATGAGCATTCTCTCCTTGAGCCACATATGGCTCCAAATGTTGCTGATGATTTTGCTGAGCATAATGAATCAGGTGAAAGTTCTTCCAAAACCGCACCTGAACCTCAATTGCAAAATCCAGCACCCTCAACAGAATTTCCATCAAAGCGTACCTTTCCAACCGCACCTGAAGTTTCCACTCCAGATGCAACCGCAAGGGAAGAAGATGTTGAGAATTCACCCATCCAGCTTATTGAACCTCTTCATCAACTTACATTCCATGAATTCGCTGAAGGATCTAACGATGTTCCAATTGAAGATCTTCAGCACACCTCTGTTCAACCAGATTTACCCCCCGAGGTTCGTGAAGTCAGCAGTCACTCCCTCACTAATGTGATTAGTAATTTGTTTTCCGGTGTTCAAACAAGGAGATCGAACTATGACGAGCATACCTCTTTGTTATCTCAAATTGAACCCAAGAAGATTGACGAAGCACTCCAAGATTCCAGTTGGGTCATTGCTATGCAAGAAAACTCAACCAGTTTGAAAGATGCAAGGTTTGAACATTAGTGCCTAGATCTCATGATCAAGGAGTGATAGGAATAAAGTGGGTGTTTAGAAATAAAATGGATGAGAATGGAAGCATCACTAGGAACAAAGCAAGGTTGGTTGCACAAGGATATAGGTAAGAAGAAGGAATCGACTATGACGAGACCTTTGCTCCAGTTGTAAGACTAGAAGCAATCAGAATTTTCCTTGCCTATGCCTCTTTCAAGCGTTTCAAGTTATATCAAATGGATTTGAAGAGTGCTTTCCTCAACGGAAAATTGCAAGATACCGTGTATGTTGCCCAATCGCCTGTATTTGAAGACTCCAAATTTCCAAATCATGTCTACAAACTCCAGAAAGCTTTGTATGGACTCAAGCAAGCTCCAAGGGCATGGTATGAAACTCTATCTAAATTTTTACTAGAAAAAAGGATTTAAATGCGGTAAAATCGATACAACTCTTTTTACTGCCAAATATAATAATCATTCCTTACTTGTTCAAATATATGTTGATGATATTATTTTTTGTTTTACTAATGAGTTACTTTGTAAGCGTTTTGAGAATCTAATGAAAAGCAAGTTTGAGATGAGCATGATGGGAGAATTAACATTCTTCATCGGGCTTCAAATCAAACAATGCGAAGAAGGAATCTTCCTCAGCCAAGCCAAATACACCAAGGAGTTGATAAAGAAGTTTGGACTAGAGAACGCAAAGGCATACGATACTCCAATGGCCACCCTCAATAAGCTAGATAAGGATCTAAAAGGTAAAAAGGTTGATCAAACCTTATATCGAGGTATGATTGGCTCATTACTTTATTTAACTGCTAGTAGGCGACATATCATTTTAGTGTTTGTGTATGTGCTCGCTATCAAGCAGATCCTAGATAAGCACATTTAAGTGCAGTCAAGCGTATAATCTGCTATCTCTCTGGAACTACTAACATTGGACTTTGGTATTCCAAAAATTTGAATTTCGATCTCGTAGGTTATTCAGATGCAAATTATGCAGCTTGCACAATTGACAGAAAAAGCACTAGTGGGACTTGTCACTTCCTCAGGAATAGACTAGTTGCTTGGGCCAGCAAGTAACAAGCATCAGTTTCAGTGTCAACCACACAGGCTAAATACATTGATGCTGGAAGTTATTGCTGTTAAATCCTTTGGATGAAGCAACAATTGGTGGACTATGGAATTGATGAAGGAAATTGCCCAATCATGTGTGACAACACATCAATGATTTCAGTCTCCAACAACCCTGTCATGCACTCAAAGACCAAGCATATTGATATCAAGTATCATTTCCTCAAAGACCATGTGGAAAAGGGGAATATCCATCTAGAGTATGTGGGGACAGACAATCAGATTGCTGATATCCTCACCAAAGCTCTGGACTCCAAGAGGTTTTCATTCCTCAGAGGAGAAATGTGTATGCTTGAACTTAAATAAGTCCATATTTTTATTGCTAACTTGTGTGTTAAGTTTGTGGATTTTAGGTTGAAATTCTTGTTGAGGTATCAAGCCTCACCCCTGTTGAACCGCGTGAACAAAACTGCATGTAGTCAACCGCTTGCAGCCAAACGCATAGTTCTAACCGCACCAGAGCTCTGATACCAGTTGTTGTTAAATTGTGGTATATCATAGCAGTACCGTCACTTACCAGTAACCGATGGCAAGAATCGACATGCATGCAATAACTATATAAAAGCAATAAAGAAAGAAAACACACAATTTGTTTACCCGGTTCACCCCTAAAAGGGACTAAATATGGGGGCACTACTAAGACAGTATATTCACTATAATCACAAATCTGTCATGTTAGAATAGATAACATATTCTGCCTCACCATAATAATTTCACTCTATGCCCACACCCTCACACAATCACCCTATACATGCTTTCCGACCATCTAAGGAATGACCTTAAGGGCACCCCAAAGGCCGCCCCGCCCTATGCTCTCTTGTTGATCTCACAGATTCTTTATAGATATCCTAATTGTTTCTCCCTAGCACACAAGCACAAAATAATATTGGCTATCACTTGTATTTATAAAAGCAACAAACCTAAACCCACAAGGATTTCAATTTCTTCTACGAGAAGTAATCTGCTTCCTGCCCAAGAAATGAATCTTGTTGCCAAAAGAGCCCCACGTACAATAAGGAAACTATCCACTGAGATCCTGGTGGTCTAGCCCAACTTCTGCCTGTCGTTATACCTTACACGACCGTGCTTCAGAAATTCCTTTTTCCAGATTTTGGTTATGCAAGATCGTGCAGCTTAACATGCACGGCCATGTCACTGCCTTCTTGCTGTTTTTCTTCTAATTTTTTCGTGCAACCTCGATCCTCGGTTTGGCTACAACCCCAACACATGTGGCCTCGGTCCTAGACCAGTTCATTCTTTCCATTCCTTGCATGGAGAACAGAAAAATCCTGTTTCCTGGACAATGGATGAGCCAGGCAGAGAAGAAGGCTTTGGTAAACACATATAGAAAGTACAATGACTGCATGGAGGACTTAATTACGCCCTCCGTAGAAGAAGGCTTTGGTAAACACATATAGAAAGTACATTTCATGGTACTAAATGCTTAAAGGTAACTTCTTCTGTAGAAGTCCTCGAGCCCTTGACAGACTAATCGGCAGAGATCAAATTAGCTACACTTCCATTGACATTGATATCCTCTCCACAAGCACCCTTATATAAAGCTTCCCATGAAACCGAGTCAGGACTCATCTTCCTCTTCTCCATTTGCTCCAAAACAAAGCAAGCATCACTCATCCTCCTACTCCTAACCAAACCCACAACCAAACAACAGAAAGTTTCCAACCTCGAACAATGCCTACTCGCTAACATCACAATCAAAACCTTCAAACCTTCACCAAATTCTCCAATCTTACAAAAGCCATCTACCACCATCCTATACGTGACTGCATTGCCTTCTATACCTTGAACAAGTATTTTATATGCTTCGCTGGCTCTACCTTCCTTGGCCATCTTTTTGCACCAAAATCCAATTTGATAATTGTAAGTAACTACAGTTGACTCGACCTCTTTCTCAAGCATTTCGTCAAACACTTTTGTGAATGTGTGACCAAATTTTTGTTTGTTAGATTCACGCGAGTTTGAAGACATCCGGTTTAATTTGAAAAACGGAGTAGCCACGCCATTTTGATTTCCTCAAAACTTTGAAAAAAGGATTTTTATGGGTTCGGAGGTTAAGTTACCCCTTGGGAAGAACGGATCGTCGTTCACCCAAGGTGCCTTGCCGAAGCAAGTCTCCCAAGATCCCATTAATCGTGCTTGCTTGCGTGCTTTCTTGTGTGCATGTGTTTGAAAATAAAGGGGAGGGAATGTCCCAAGTTGTCTTCCGGACGTACAAACCATTTGTTGGTTGTCGCTCGGGATTTCTTAGATTTTATGTATTCGGGATTATGATCCCGTCCTCATCTTAGACTTGTGATCATCGCATTTTTGGACCTTGGGACTTGCGTGATCGGGAGAATGACTCCCTTTATAGTCAAAGATGAGGTTCTTTAGAAAAGGGAGGGTCCTTAGCCCATCAATCCTACACTTTAAGATGGTCGAGCTCGTATAGATGCTTCATACTCATCTTAAATGATAATCGGAGATATAGGGTTCAAAGGTGTCCCTTTCTAAAGAGATTATGAAACCTTTATGGAAGGAACGATGTAAAGATAGGATCTTTTACACCGGTCCGTTCCGAGGTTACTAATGGGGGCATGGGTGAATGCATGTAAAAATGACATTTTTAATGAAAAGATGACATTTTTGGGTTGCAAAGGATGCATTTTGATTTAAAGAAATGTTCTTTATTGCAAAGGATGCATAAAGATTTGATTTTTATGCAAATGATGCATTTTTATGAAGAAATTTGAATTCAATATGCAAAGGATGCATAAAGATTACATTTTAAAAAGCATAGGATGCTAGTTTATGGTAAAGACATGATCTTTAAAGCAAATGATGCTTGGAAAAGGGATTTTGAATGCAAAGGATGCATTTTTATTGAAAAGATTTGATTTTTATATGCAAAGGATGCATAAAGATGACATTTTTATTGGAAAATAGGGGTTTTAGGTGCAAAGGATGCACCTTTATGGATAAAGACTACATTTTTAATGGCAAATGATGCCTAATGCATGCAAAGGGGAAGGGGGAATATAAAGATATGATCTTTAATCTACCAAGTCCCAAGCAAGATAAAAGCAATGCAATGAGCAATTATAAAGCAATTAAGATGCAAGGTTAGGGCGTGCGGGGTTACCAATGGCTTCCTTTTATTTTTTGGATGAAGCTAGGAGGAGAGGATTGATCTTGGGCCTTCAAGGAGGAGGGAGATGACTTCTTGAGCTTCTTCTTCACCTTCTTGAACTTCAAGCTGTTCTTGGGAGGTTTCTTCACGTATTATGAGTATTTGTGGGTGATTTTTCCTTTTGTTGATGATTAAAATGGGTAGAGGAGGGCTCTATTTATAGGCAGTCTGGAAATCGCCAATGAAGCCGTGCGGCTAGGGACCTCGAGCTAATGCAGCCGTGCGGCATTATCCTCATGACTCAAAGATTTCTAGAACCATGCAAGGTGGCAATATCTAGAAGCTTCCTCCCAATTAAGAAAACGTGTTTCTTAATTGGGAAGGCTCCTTTTCTCGTCTTTTATTCAATTTGGAACTGTTCCTAATATTTCCTAACACTAGGAAGGTCCAGGGAATTACCGGAAACTTACCGAAATTGCCGGGAAATTTAACCTAAGGCATGAGCCAGATTTGGGTACTTACAGAAGCCCTCGGCAACGCTACTTGCAAGGCGAGTGGGGTTGTCGATAGAAAAGGATCCGATCTGGCGAATGTCGAGACGGATTGAGAGACCGAGGTGGTCGAGTGGCTGAACCTCTGGAAGGCTACCTACGTATCCCGAGTGGGAATCAAGCCAGGTCGTAGTTCGGAATAGATCCGCTGAGGAATGGAGAAGATAAACTGGTCTCTTGCTGGGGAAGTAAAAGAAAATGACCTAGGAGGTCAAGCAATTGATCCTACTGGGGATATGCTAGGAGTGACCGATGTGGTCAGATATCTGAACCTCTATGAGGGATTACTTCATCGCTGATGAGTGACGAAGGAACAGGGTGACCAAAGTGGTCGGATGGCTGGACCTTTTATAAAAGGCTACCTACGTATCCCGGAGGAATCAAGCCTTGATCATAGTTCAAGCATCACTAGATAGTTAGGAACGATGTCTAGGATCCTTGAAGGTTTTGACAATTAATGGAGGCTGTCACCTGGTTGACAATTAATGGAGGCTGTCACCTGAGGAAACTAGAGCTTACGTCACTATCGAGGAGATAGAGGTAGCTAAAGTTGAGAGAAACTTGAGCGTACGTCACTATCTGGGATAGAGGCAGCTTAAGTTTAGAGAACTTAGCATACGTCACTATCCGGGATAGAGGTAGCTTAAGTTTAGAAGAACTTGAGCGTACGTCACTATTTGGGATAGAGGTAGCTTAAGTTAAGAGGAAACTTGAGCATACGTCACTATCCGGGATAGAGGTAGCTTAAGTTTAGATAAACTTTAGCATACTTCACTACTCGGGATAGAGGTATCTAAAGTTTAGAGAACTTAGCATACGTCGCTATCCGGAATAGAGGTAAGCTAAGTTAAGAGGAACTCGAGCATACGTCACTATCCGGGATAGAGGTAGCTTAAGTTTAGATGAACTTTAGCATACTTCACTACTCGGGATAGAGGTATCTAAAGTTTAGAGAACTTAGCATACGTCGCTATCTGGGATAGAGGTAGCTAAAGTTTAGAGAACTTAGCATACGTCACTATTCGAGATAGAGGTAAGCTAAGTTTAGAGTTTTGACAATTCGGAGGTTGTCACCTAGCGTTATCCCGTTATAACGGAATTAACGGAGGCGACTGGGAATAAAGCTTAATTGCTTAGGAGATAAGGGATATCTTCTGAAAAAGATGTTATCTTAGTTAAAAGATAACGGGAATTGCATGCCCAAGTGGAAGGTCCAGGGGCAGGATTGTAATTTTCTCGCTCGTAGCGAATGAGGCCGCCCGGCATGAGATGGAGAAAAAGAAGCCGTACGGCTAGAAGCTTGATTTTTCCAGATTATTTAAAACAGATTTGAACGGGCATTGGGCATTATTGCCGCCCAAGAGCTGCCGAGGAAGAGAGAGAAGAGGGAGAGAATTTTTGCAAAATTCTTCAATTCCCTTTGCTTCTATCGATTGGAATGGATCCGGAGGGCAATCCTATACCGAGGCAAGCAAGAAGAAACATCTCCGCGGCTGTGAGAAGGAGGAGGAAAGAGCTCGTTCGGACGGAGAGAAAGTATGACTTTCTTACGCCTCCGTCGGAGCTTTACCCGGGGAGAAGGGAGCATAAATCTACGAACCCGCGATCGGTTGGGGTAAGCATTCTTATTTGGCTCAATTCCGTCGATTTTGATTGAGTATTGATTGACTTAGGGCTTGACCCAAATTTTAAGAATTTTCTAGGATTTTCCTAGGATTTTTGAATGACTTTGAGACATTGACGATGAACCTATGAGGCTAAGAATATGCAATGTGCAATTTGTTTGACAAAAATAATGGGAATGACCCACTTTTTTCTCGAAAATAAAATAAGAATGATAATTGTTTAAAGTGAGACGGAGTTCTTGCATGTGCTAGAACTAGGTCAAAATTTTGATCATCCATGAGAAAACAAGATTTTGGAAGATGAAACGGATTCATGCATGCCATTTTGTTGAAAAATAACGCTTATGTGCAAAGAATTGTGAAAATTGTGATTTTGTGCTTTAGGAAAGCAATGGGGCTTGACATGACGTGTTTCAAGTGATGAAAAACGTGTGTTTTTTTTCATGCAAAGGATGCTAGAAAAACTTTTGTGAATGATTTTCTTTTGAAAATATATGCACTTTTTGAATATATGCATGCTTTTTGAAAATGATGAATGATTGACACATTTCTTTGTTGTGCTTGTCTACAGGAGAACAAGTCCAGGGGACCTTCTGAGATCGCAGTCAGACTTTGGCAGAGGATGCCAGATTTCGAGAAGAATGGGGTGAATCCCAAGCAGCTGGTGCGGGCTACCGGCCTAGATTTATTCATCGAGGCTATCGGCAGGGGGATCCATATCACCTCGAAGAGCAAGGGCTTGGTCCAGGCCCTATCTGAGTTTTGGTGGGATAGCACTCATAGCTTCCATCCGAGCCGGGAGAGCCGACAGCGACTCCCGCCGATTTCACGGCTATCACCGGTCTACAGCTCACTCGGGAGGCCCGTGACTTGGAGAGATCACATCACAACCGAGGAGTTCCGAGCTTTGGCCGGGATTTGAGCCGATTCCCAAGGGACCGGGTATGGAGACGCGGAATGTCGAGGTGGCGCCCGTAACCGCATACGGGACTTTGCCGTTAGCGATGTGACTTCCCGCCACTCGGCTAGAGCCTTTGTGTGGTTGATGCTATCGCCACCATTTTTGCTAATTCTGGGACACCGGCCATGACTTGCCTCCTCGACTCTCTCGGGAGAATGTGGATGGGATAGGGACGGTCTCGGGGAGAGGGCCGGATTGGCGGAGCTCTACTTCTTTTGGACATGTACAGCCGAACAAGGCCGCTTCCATGGATCGCTTTTCATTTGCCCTCGAGGTAGTCCCTTTCTTTTCTCTTTTCTTTTCTCGCCTTTCGAGACTTTTATGAAAGAGAAATGACCCTTTTGATGTTTTGAACATGCAGTCCGGTTCTCGTGAGGTGATCGTGTTCTTTCCGTGGAACCAACAGAGCGATATCACCATCTTCCCCGCTATGGTCCGCCGGAGGGGAGATGCGAGGGATAAGTTCACGGGAAAGACCCGGATCACTTTTGATTATAAAGATGGTGAGGCCGGTCATCAACAGTGGATGGGCACGACGGAGCGGACTTCTACCCTTGGGGCAGTATCCTGAGATTTTGCTAGGAAAGGCCATTGAGGCGACGAGGCAGAGGAGATGGCTTACCGGGCTGACATGTGATGTCATATATTTGGGGGACCGTTTCTCGAGGCAGCATGGCCATGTCCCTCCCTTGGACGCCATTACTCCTCAGATCCTCCAAAGACGGATGCCGCAGCCTGTGGATTGGGCCGCAGGATGAGATTGCTAGGTACTGTGCAGTGCGTGGCCGCCGAGGAGTACTTTGACATGGATACCCCTACGCCGTGTTTGTGGAGCAGCCGACCGAGGACGCCACGTAAGCTAGTGAAGCCGGCGGTCACTGTGTGGATATGGGGAGGATGAGCCTACCGACCCGCCGATCCCTCCTCGCGCATCTCGTCCTATGTGGTCCATGGAGTTCCGAGGAGGATGAGGATTCCCGTCCCCGACACTAGGGAGCCCCAAGATACCCCGCCGCCCGACAAAGACCGTAAGTATACTTTTAGGGTCTTTCCCTTTTTCAGCCTTTCTTTGCTTTTTGCAATTCCGAGATTTTCTCGAGATTTTTCTCGAGATTTTTCTCTTCTTTTTCTCGTGTTCCAAACTCGCACTTATGATAGGCCGGTCAAAGTGCATAGGGGCCGGAAGGACATGTGCCTGCCTCTTCGAGGAAGCCGGCTCGCGCTTCAAAGGCGGCAGCTGATGCACAGGAGCTCCGGCGCAAGAGACGGCATGCCTGGGGCACAGCGTCTACCTCATCGGCCTCGAGTACTCTTCCAAAGGCCATGCCTCGGGGCGGGGACCCAACGCCGACATTCTCGGAGCAAACTGGCCGAGTATGGGCACGATAATGTCCATATGTCTGATGTGAGCGACCCGGAGGACTTGATGAGGGAGGCTAGCGTCTATGAGCTGAGTAGAGATGAGGAAGAGGAAGAATCGGAGGCCTAGGAGGTCTCTAGAGTGGATTTAGGAACAAAACAAACAATGGACACATTTTATGCACACTTTGTTTATTTTTTGCTTTATTTGGGCGCCGATGGGGCGAAGACATTGTATTAATGCTTTATTTACTTTCCTAATTTATGCTTTTCAAATTTGCATATTATCTGAGCCTCGGGGCAGCTTTTTGCTTGGAATTGGGGCTGAAACTGGGCCAAAATGATTTATAATGGTATATAAATGCTTGAATGGCTTCTGGATATGTTTTTGTACAGGTTTTGGTTGAAAAAGTGGGGTGAAAACTCCCTTGGGCAGCAACTTGGTTGCTGCAGAATTTTTTTTCTGCAGATGGCTAATGTAGCCGTGCGGTTTTGTCCAGAGGGCAAATGAAGCCGTGCGGCTTACGCCCGTCTCGAACCGGTTATTTTCTGAATAAAAGCAAGGCTTGGCCATTTCATTTCATTTTCACTCTAGACTTGTCCCAATTGTTCCCATAGCACATTTTGGACTTAAAGACACCATCTTTGGTCATTTTGCAATGGAGAAGCCCGTCAGATTGCAAAGAGGGAAGCGAGACCGTTTTCTGTCCGATCTTCAATCTTGGGTGGAGCATAACTTCCAATCTCACAAGGGGCCGCTTGATTCTTCCTTCAAGATCAAGTCTTTATGGCATTTGAGGGATCTCCCGCCCGATTGGGACCTTTTGAGGGCAAAGAAGAAGGTTTTGGGACGTCCGGAGACATGTTTATCGCTTTTCTTACAACGAGATTGTCCCAACGCACGAAGACTTCCGAGCCTTGATTGGGGGTCCAGAAATTGAGGCTATATCTATTCCGCTGATAGGAGACGTGCCGGTGGCGGTAAAGCTTGCATCTTTTCTCGCAGATTTCTCCTCGGAAGAGGCCGAGGGGATGATGATAGCCCCTGACAGATTGACCTTCGATATCCCGGCAGTTTGGGTCTCCTGGCTATGGGCCGCGACCACGGTGGCTATGGATGCTTTCATTCTCTCGCATATTTTCTGCTTTGTTCACCGCTGAGTCCGTGGGGATCTATCATGGTGGTCTCTTGGACATGGTCAGAGACTGCAGGACTGGGAAGGACATTGTCCCATTGGTTTTGGGAGAGACACTTCATGGCATTGATAGGATGGCTAGGGGAGACCATTTCATAAGGTCTGGGAGTCCACTCGCCGACTTTGTGGTCGCAGAGAGGCTCTGGCTTTGCTGTGGGCTTTGCCGACTCGCCCTTGGGTGATTTCTGAGAGGTGCACCGAGGCAACAGACTGTGGTAGCCGGGAGCCGACGATGGCTAGGCTATCCACTTCGACATCCGTTGGTGGATACCTCACTGGAGATTGCATCAGGAGGATATTTCAGAGTCTTATGGCCGTGAGGGTTCCAGTGGTTCTCGCCGGTCATCCTTCTACATTCCCCGCTTGGTATCCAGGCGCTTTGGGGCATTACAGAGCCATTGAGCGATTGGGAGGACATCCGGACCATGGAGGTGGTGCCATCGACATGAGAGATCCAGCCAGCCTTCTCATTCTTCTCGAGGGCTCGACATATGCCGCTTTCCCACCCAGGGCTATCTTCAGGAGCAGTGAAGAGCACCATCTTGACCACCGTCTACTTGGACCGGTACGAGAGGGAAATGGGAGCGACTCAGTGTCATTTTGGGGGAGAGACGTCGGCTTTATTGAGCCGACCGCGACTCGAGTAGGACTCGAGGGAGACCGAGGCTAAGGCGAGTCGCCATAACCGCCGGGTGACTCCGATCGTGGATATGGAGGCTCGATACAAGAGATTGTCCGAGGTCGCTCCTTTGACTGAGGCTCAGAGGGAGGAAGTGCGGACTCGTGCTCGTGTAGAGAGGGCACTTATTGACACGGGTTTGATAGAGGCTCCAGTGAGGATACCGGAGATCGGGATAAGGGATACCGACCTTATAGAAAAGAAGAGAAAGAAAACTCGACGGGGTCGAGGTAAAGGGAAGAAGACCAAAGAAGACTCAAATAATGACGACCGATGCATCTTTTCTTAGGATTCCCTTATTGCCATTTTGCAAACACATTAGTTTATTTAGGCATTTTTTTTTGTATTTTAGATCTTTGTAGCAGGTTAGCAGAGTCAAGAGTAGACCGTGCTTGAACTCATCAAGAAGTTTTTAACTTGTAATGAACAAGAAATATTATCTTAGAAATTAATCAAGACACAATTTCATGGAAATTTCAAATGTCTTTATTGATTGGGACCCATTTTATGAAAACTGAAATACCCTTTACTATTTAGGACGCACTTCATGGAAGCTTGATTGTCCTTTTTATTGTTTAGACCGAACCATATATGGCTGCCTACGTTCCCCTTTTACAAGAAAGACTAAGGGGCTCAGGTCTTCGTAGTTCATTCTGGTGAACTATATTTTTATGTTCATAATGTGCTCGTTTTTTGCCTAGACCGCCCTTTTTGGGTTTTCACTTAGCCGGGCATTACTCTTTTGCACTAAGATTTTTTTCTTTTTTTTTATGTGCAACCCTCGTCTTTTGCCTAGACCGCCCTTTTTGGGGTTTTCAAATTTAGCCGGGTATTACTCTTTTTGCACTTTTTTTTTTTTTTTTTATTTTTCTTTAGACATAGTATCTTTGAGCTTATCACCGTTGACTCGGGTGGACAAAGGGATTGCCGTCCGTGTCCGCAAGCTTCATGGCTCCTCCCGATAGTATCTTCTCGCACCACATAAGGGCCGATCCAAACGGGTTCCCATTTTCCTGTGGGGTTGTCTCTCGGTAGGGGGCTTCACTTTCAACACTAAGTCACCCTCTTTGATGTCTCCGGCCTCGACCTTTTGTCAAACGCTACGCCATCCGCCTCTCGGTAGGCTCGGGTGTGTTCCATGGCTTTTAGCCTTCTCTCATCAAGCAGTGGCCAACTCATCATGCCGGCCGCGCAACCATTCTACTTCATTGACACTATTTTCCAGTGAGGACCCTTAATGACGGGATTTCCAACTCCACCGGTAACACCGCTTCCATCCCGTAGGTTAGGCAAAAGGAGTTTCTCCCGTAGCCGTTCCGACAGCACGTTCAGAGCCCCGCAGTGCCAAGTGCAGCTCGGGCCAATCGCGACCACGGGTGGCCATTTTCCTGATGATCCGTTCGAGCGTCTTATTAGCAGCCTTCCACGGCTCCATTAGTCTCGAGGTCTCGTACGGAGACGACTTGTGGCGAGTGATTCCGAATTCGACAAAGAACCTATCGCAGCCCCTTCAAAGTGCGACCCATTATCGGAAATGATCTCATTGGGCACCCCATATCTCGCACATTATGTTTTCTTTGATGAATTGGGCAACCTTTTGGAAGTGAGGACTTTGTAGGACTTGGCCTCTACCCACTTGGTGAAGTAGTCGATGGCTACTAGCACAAATTCATGCCCATTGCTTCCGCCGGGCTATTTTCCCTATTACGTCAATACCCCAAGTTGCAAACGGCCAAGGAGTCGCTGTCATGCAATACAGGTCATGAGGCGGAGATGGTTGAGGTTGGCAAACCGCCGGCACTTGTCGCATGCTCGGACGTGCCGGACACACCGTTTCCATGGAAATCCAAAGAGTAACCCATTCTCGAGGATCACTTGCATCGTGGCTCGGCATTCATATGAGGACCGCAGGGACCATCAAAGGGACTTCACCATCAACTCTTTGGCCTTTTCTCGAGTGACGCACAAGAGGAGTGGTCCTTGGTACCGCTTCTTGTATAGGTTGCCTCCTAGAATGACATAATGGGAGGCCAACCTTTTCAAGGCTTGTAAGCTTTTGGCTCGACACCTTCTTTCGGTCTACCTTCTTTGTCTTTGAAAGCCGACTCTCCATCTTTGAGGAACCGGTAAATTTGATTGTACCAGTGGTTCCTTTATAGGCTCTGGTCCTGTGTCTACTTCACAAATGTATGGGGCTTCTCTTCTACCCACTTGGAAGGGTTTTATGGCTTTTCCTCGGGATCTCTACCAATGAGGCTAGAGTAGCTAGGGCATCTCGCGAATCTGTTCTTTTCCCTTGGCAAGTAGCTGGAAGGTCACTTCTCCGAACCTGTCCAAATAACTCCCTCCATACGGGCATGATACCGCCGGCAGTTAGGATCCACAGCCTTTCCATTTGTTGGAAACCCGGTTGATGATCGTGGCCGAGTCTCCGTAAACTTCTAGCTCCTTGACATTCCTTTTCTAAGGCAAGCTTTCCAAACCAAAGAATGCAGCTTCAGACTCGCAACATTGTTCGTGGCAGTGGAAGTTCAACTTGAGGGCTATGGGTGTATGCTCATCTTTCGGATCGACCAAGAGCATCCCGATACCGTTTCCTCTTTGTTAGCGGCTCCATCAAAGAACAATTGCCATCGGTTTTCGTGCTCGACCGCAAAGATCCCTTCATCTCGGGAATTGGGGTTCGTGCCCTCTCGTCTTCATTATCGGGGAAGTTCGCCAGTGGTCCGACAACGCTTGACCTCGATGGCCTTTCTGGTCACATAGTTGATGTCGTACTCGCTAAGAAGAAGGACCACTTTGCTAGACGCATCGAGAGGGAAGGCTTATCAAAGATGTACTTGATGGGGTCCATTTTTGAGACCAAATTCACAGTGGCGGGCTTCGATATAATGCTTTAACTTGCCGACTACCCAAACCCGCCTCCCGCATGTGTCTTTTCACATGCCGAGTAATTGAGCTCACTTCCCCGTAGCTTCCGCCGACAAAGTAAATGGCATTCTCCACCCGAGAGTCTTTCTTCTCCCGAGCAAGCATAGCCCCAACCGCCGTATCGGATGACAGTGAGATAGAGCGTAAGAGGTTTCGTCTATGTGGGGGTATAGCACCGGAGGATGTACCAAGTATGCCTTGATCCGGTCAAAAGCATCCCGACATTCTTCGGTCCATTCTCGTGTCTGCGTTCTTCTTCATGAGCTTGAAGATGGGCTTGCACATAGTGGTCAACTCGATTGACGAAACGGCCGATGTACCGCAGCTTTTCCCATAAAGCTCTGACTTCGTCCGGGTCCGAGGTGGCCTCATATCCATAATGGCTTTGATATTTGGGGGTCAACTTCGATACCTCGCTCCGTGACCATATACCCAAGCACTTTTCCCTTGTCACTCCGAAGGTGCATTTAGCGGTGGTTTAGTCTCATGGAATGTTGTCTCACCTCTCAAAGAACTTCCGCAGTCAACAAAGTGCCGCCCGTCCTTGCCTTTGGAGTGGATTATCATGTCTTCTACATGTAGACCTCAATCTCCTTGTGGATCATGTCATGAAAAAGCGCGGCCGCCGCCTCTTCGTAAGTAGCCCCGGCGTTCTTAAGCCCAAATGGCATCACCGTATAACAGCAAGTTCCCACGGTGTGGTGAAGGCCGTCTTTTCTTGGTCTTCCTCGGCCATCTTGATCTCGGTTGTATCCTCGCAAAGCCATCAACGAAGGATTTGACTTGTAGTCGGGCTGAAATGAGTCCACCAGATGTCTATATTTGGCAAAGGGTAATCGTCCTTGGGGCCGGGCCTTTGTTCGCATCTTGAAAATCCACACAGCCAGCCGCACCTTCCCATCGCCTCGTGACGGCCACAATATTGGATAACCATGTCGGATATTCAATGACTCGATGAATCCTACCCGCAGTAGCTTCTCAATTTCTTCTTTGACTGTAGAGACCATTCGGCTTGATCTTCCTCGGCTTTACATTTGCGGCTTAGAATCGGTGCTAGAGGGATTCTCGTGGCTCTACTATCGAACCGTCTAGCTCCCCGCATATCCCCGTATGACCATGCAAACACGTCGTCGTATTCCTCGAGCGATCGATCGGTCTGTCCCGTTCAACCCCCCGAAAGAAGTTTCCGATCTGTGTCTCTTTAGGTTCCTCGACGTTACTCAAGTTCACACTTGTCAAAACCTCCTCGGCAGCTTGGGCCCGGTTTTCCTCTTTTCCGAAACCCGCTTAAAGATTTCTTTAATGTATTGTTCATTTAGTGTGTTTGCATCTTGTTCAAATGATTCATTATTAACCGTTGTTAAGTTTTCGAGTTAATTTATCATTTGTTAAGTTGGCAATAAGAGGATACTCGAAAGATCTGTCTATTTCATTCAAAATAAGGGGAAAGATAACATCGATTACATTTTGATAGTCCTCAGCGTGAGGCCTTCGGATGACTCACAGAACTGGAATTCAAAGATTCCCGACTCAACCGAATCGTACGCTTACCGACTCGACCCTACACTACTTATTGACTCGAGGGTGGCTTCGACAAGGGTTGGACCAGGGATCTCACTCCTTCCCCGTCGTTGCCGGGAGTAGCGGTTTTGTCGGGCCGTTCTTCGTAAAGTTGGAGACTTCAAATTGATCGAAAACTTGCCGGAAATCATTGACAAAGCCGGTACCGTGGAAAGATAGTGAGGGGAGCTAGAGTAGCTTGATGCAATCTCTCGGCGAGCTCGTCCGTGACAAGCTGGGCTCACTGATGAAGAGTCCGGCTCATCTTATCAATGCACGCTGCGATAACTCATTTTCTCTTACCGATCTTGGACACCACGACCTTGTCGCATAGCCAACAGGAGGGTTGGCGGATAATGCCGATGAAGTCTTCTTCAGAGGGGATCTTAATTCTTCCTTGACCGGCTACGTATTCAATAGGCTTTACGTATTCTTCTTCTAGATCTGCTAGCTTCTCATTGAACTTCACGATGGCCACAAATTCAGCACTTTCGCTTCAAGAGGATCACCGTACATGGGGGTATCGATTTGGATCAGTGCTTTGAATGATGGGTTCCTTGGCGGGTCTGTTTGGCATAGCCGACATAGTGTCGAACTTGCCGAAGGCTCCCCTGAGTTCCGACGCTCTTGTCTCCGGCTTCATACCTTTCCTTTAACTTCGTGTGGACTTTCTCTTCTTCTTCTTTCTCGAAGGAGCGTCTTCATTAATCCATTCTTGATACTCATACTCCGAGGCAGCCCTCACGCGCATACATCATACCATATGTGAGGCTTGGGCTGAGCTGGGATGGCCTCTCCGACTACTTGGTCATTACCATTGTTGACTACCATGTTGGCCATTTTGACACCGAAAAGCCTTTGGCAAAACCGAGGATTCCGCGAACCGTCCGAGAATTCTGCGCTAGCAAGTCGGCCGACCCGGTGTTCTCACCCACTTCTTTCTTGGCTGCGGGAAAGGGATAGGAAAGGTTTAGACTCGGAGTAGGTGTTTTAGTGAAGGCTCGGGCAATATGCAAATTAGAATCTTCCAGCTTTACTTAAAACAGTGTCTTTTATTAATATCTATTTGGTTGGAAAAGGGGTTGCCCTTCTTTTCGTAACTACTCTAGATCCCGGATCGGTGGGTTCCGTCACTACGTCTATAAGCCCCTCGTATTCCACCCGTATTTCGACCTCCTAGGGTGGACAGCCCGGGCGAGGGTCCTATAGGGCACGCGGATCCCACCGGGATCGAGAGTAAAGAACGCTCCTAACGGGTCTAGCGGGTCATAGGAACTTTCAACGCACGAGCGATGCGGATTATAGTCAAGGCAATACCGGGAAAGTCTCGTCTTTTCGCCTTGATAGAATTTTGGCGAGAATTTCGCTTGAGCGAATGACGTTTGACTTTCGGTAATGTCCGAGAATATAATAGGCATGGGTCGGGCGGCAAAAGTCGGATGACACAAAGGTCACATTGAACTTCGTTGCATACGCCGGGCGTGAGTTAGAATCGAAGTCAATGCCGGGTCAAGATCTTGCCAATTTTTCCTTGTCGGAATTTTTAGCAGAGCTTCGCTTGAGCGAAAGATCTTTTGATTTGTTGGGCAAAGACTCGGTCTTGACTCTTACGCATTCCGTGCAAAGTCAAGGTCAATAGTCAATGTCGGAGTCGAGATCTCGCCAATTTTTCCTTGTCGGAATTTTGGCGTAGTTCCTCCTCCGATTATGAACTAAGGCTTGACCTTTACGAGGGTATGCAATCGGGCTATATGACACGGACTAGACCAAAAACCAACCAAAAAGTCACGGTTTTTTGAAACGTGTGACACGGATCGTGCATTGGTCGACACCGGCCGCCATGGGGAGGTTGGGATGATTCCGTGCGCGCCCGGGAGCATCGTAAGATCGTCCGTGCAGGATCGCAAATGAACCACCCTCGGGTTTCTCAAGGACGTGCGTGCAAAGTGTACAGGATATATCGTGCGCGCCAGAAGTGGGTGCGGTCTCCTAAAAATGTTCCTTTGAGTTAAAACAGAGATTTTCATAAATGTGTTTTAAAGGAATGATTTTCGGGACGGGAAAATGCAGCACATAAGCATCGTAAATTTTCTCGGGAGCCCTGGGCCGCAAATGGAGCCGAGTAGCCCCAAGCCGCTAGGACTCGCCGATTAACCTTGATTTTTCCCGGTGAAATTGCCATCGAGGTCGCCCGGTCGTAACTCCAAGGAGGATTGAGCCATACGACTACATGGATCAATTTTCCAGGTTCCACTCCTTTTGCTATTTTTCGGGTTGTTTCCCGTTCAAAGTATGCACAGATTCCAAGATGCAAATTATGCAATGCAAGGTAAAGAAAGCAAGCACGATTAATGAAATCGGCGACGGGAGTCTAACCCGCTCAAAGGGAAAAGCTTTCTTTTATTTTTTTTCAAAAACTTTTTTTTTTTTCGAAAAGGGATACTGGTACGTGGGATTGTTAAACCACCGGTTATCCCAACTTCCACATCAGGGAGTGTACAGGAAGGGCAAGTGGTTTCCACCTATATACTGAGTATCGATTTTTTTATTTTGAAAATAAAAGCTTTTCTCCTTTGGGAAATTCCCAGCGGAGTCGCCAAACTGTGAATGTGTGCCCAAATTTTTGTTTGTTGGATTCACGCGAGTTTGAAGACATCCGGTTTAATTTGAAAAACGGAGTCGACACGCCATTTTGATTTCCTCAAAACTTTGAAAAAAGGATTTTTATGGGTTCGGAGGTTAAGTTACCCCTTGGGAAGAACGGATCGTCGTTCACCCAAGGTGCCTTGCCGAAGCAAGTCTCCCAAGATCCCATTAATCGTGGCTTGCTTGCGTGCTTTCTTGTGTGCATGTGTTTAAAAATAAAGGGGAGGGAATGTCCCAAGTTGTCTTGGGACGTACAAACCATTTGTTGGTTGTCACTCTGGGATTTCTTGGATTTTATGTATTCGGGATTATGATCCCGTCCTCATCTTAGTACTTGTGATCATCGCATTTTGGACCTTGGGACTTGCGTGATCGGGAGAATGACTCCCTTTATAGTCAAAAGATGAGGTTCTTTGTGAAAAGGGAGGGTCCTTAGTCCATCAATCCTACACTTTAAGATGGTCGAGCTCGTATAGATGCTTCATACTCATCTTAAATGATAATCGGAGATATAGGGTTCAAAGGTGTCCCTTTCTAAAGAGATTATGAAACCTTTATGGAAGGAAACGATGTAAAGATAGGATCTTTTACACCGGTCCGTTCCGAGGTTACTAATGGGGGCATGGGGAATGCATGTAAAAATGACATTTTTAATGAAAAGATGACATTTTTGGGTTGCAAAGGATGCATTTTGATTTAAAGAAATGTTCTTTATTGCAAAGGATGCATAAAGATTTGATTTTTATGCAAATGATGCATTTTTATGAAGAAATTTGAATTCAATATGCAAAGGATGCATAAAGATTACATTTTAAAAAGCATAGGATGCTAGTTTATGGTAAAGACATGATCTTTAAAGCAAATGATGCTTGGAAAAGGGATTTTGAATGCAAAGAATGCATTTTTATTGAAAAGATTTGATTTTTATATGCAAAGGATGCATAAAGATGACATTTTTATTGGAAAATAGGGGTTTTAGGTGCAAAGGATGCACCTTTATGGATAAAGACTACATTTTTAATGGCAAATGATGCCTAATGCATGCAAAGGGGAAGGGGGAATATAAAGATATGATCTTTAATCTACCAAGTCCCAAGCAAGATAAAAGCAATGCAATGAGCAATTATAAAGCAATTAAGATGCAAGGTTAGGGCGTGCGGGGTTACCAATGGCTTCCTTTTCTTCTTTGGATGAAGCTAGGAGGAGAGGATTGATCTTGGGCCTTCAAGGAGGAGGGAGATGACTTCTTGAGCTTCTTCTTCACCTTCTTGAACTTCCAGCTGTTCTTGGGAGGTTTCTTCACGTATTATGAGTATTTGTGGGTGATTTTTCCTTTTGTTGATGATTAAAATGGGTAGAGGAGGGCTCTATTTATAGGCAGTCTGGAAATCGCCAATGAAGCCGTGCGGCTAGGGACCTCGAGCTAATGCAGTCGTGCGGCATTATCCCTTGTGACTCAGCATTTCTAGAACCATGCAAGGTGGCAATATCTAGAAGCTTCCTCCCAATTAAGAAAAACGTGTTTCTTAATTGGGAAGGCTCCTTTTCAGCCTTTTATTCAATTTGGAACTGTTTCGGAATATTTCCGGAACACTAGGAAGGTCCAAGAAATTACCGGGAAACTTACCGAAATTGCCGAAAAATTTAACCGGAAGGCATGAGCCAGATTTGGATACTTACAACTTTGCGTCCTTATTCGCACACATCCTTCTCAAGCCACCCTGATCACAATATTAAATGTAACAATATTAGGTCGAAACCCTATTTCGGAACAACCGTTAAACATCTCATTGGCATCATCAAACCTGCCATTCTCAACCAAAACACTGAGAATCGTATTGAAAAACTGTAAAGAGCTGAAACAGTTAAACTTCGGCATGCTACGAAACAGGTCCTCGGCCTTGTTGGGCAATTGGGAATTTCCATAATGCTTAATCAGACCAATAAAAAGGGATTCATTACAACGAATGGTCCTAGACTTGATGAAGATGAAGGATGGTTTCGACGGCAAATTGGCAGGAACCCGCGAGCTTGTTGAGGAGGGAGTAAGAAGGGTAGTCGTGTTTGAAGCCCATTTGGCTGTAATCGTTCGTTGAAAAGAAAGAGGGATTGGGTTTCCCACAAAATTTGGGGACAGTGAAAACTCCGTCCGATCCGCTACAATTCGCACAGTTACTGTTTGCACGTAAATTAAAAAGAAAATTAATGGAATAAGTGTTGTGAGTAAGAAAAGTAAGGTTGGAAAGAGAAAATAGGGTAGAAAATAGTGAGTTGATTAATGTTGTGAATATAAAAGTAAAATAGTAGAGAGAATTAGTGGGTAAAATAGTAAAGATTCTTTGTCATTTTAGGAAGTGTGCAGTTTGTAATGGGACGTCCAATAAAAAAAGTGTACAGCTTATAGCGGGACTAAGTGAGGGAGTATATGATTGGACCCTTAATTTTTTCTCACAATCAACCGTGTGGATATCTTCTCTCTGAGTCTCATCTGAAATATAATTCTTGATTTTAACACAAAAATTAAGAAAAATATTAATGAAATATTAGTTGTTAGAGATATGAAAAGTGATGTAAAAAACAGAAAGTGTGATAGAAAACAATAAATGGATTATTGTTGTAATAATGAAAATAAATCCTACTAAATACAACATTTCTATTTTGTAGTAGTTATATTTAGAGTGATGCATCTAAAAGGCAAAATATCTTAATTCGAGTGTGGGATGGAAAAAGTACTTCTCTAAGGAGTATGTTTTTTCATCTTTGTTGTTATTTCTATTGAATGTGTTTATTATTCGACATTTTTTAGGTTTTAGTATTATTGAACAGTTGTTGAATCGTACACTTAGAAAATTTAATTATAGAAATATCGAGTTTCGGATTTAGAAAATAATATGTTGATTAAATTTGAAAGACTAGGAGGAAAGCCAAAAAAAAAAAATCAAAGACTGGGAAAAAAACAAAAAAAGATGGAGGAAAAGCTCAAATTGTGTAGGAGAAAGAAAAATAAACTAAAATACTAGTAGGCACTAAGGTTAGAACATAGGTGGGTGGGTAAAAATGGAGGAAAAGCCCAAGCTATCCAGGAGAAAGAACAATCTATACTCCAGAGGTTATGGGTTTGATTCCCCTATCAGTGGTTAGAGGAAATGACATTGCCCTCCCTAACATAGCTAGGCGCCTCTGTGAAGTGCATCAAGGAAGGAGCGATGAAATGTGTAGATCCCCTTTAAAAAAAATACAAAATTAGTTTTATACGGTAATCAAAGGAATTATATAGTGAAATAACTGTTATAAATATGAAAGATGAGATAGTTGAGAGAAAGTGAGTTAGAAAAAAGTTAGTGAATAGTTATTGTTACTATAATAAGTGTGTGTAATAAATAAAGAAGTATTAAAAAAAAATTCATTTTGTGAGTATGCCTTTTTATATGATATACCCAAAATGAAAATTTGTGTTTTTTAAAATAAAATGGAGATAGTATATATTAAAAGCGTAAAATCTAGGGAGAAACGCGTTTCTCCATAAGTTATGGAGAAACGGGTCCCGACATGTCGCGCGACAATCACTACAAGGAAAACCGGATTTAGAGACGGAAATTTAGAGACGGACGAAATCTGTAGCTAATTTGGCGACAGATTAGAGACAGAACCAAAAATCAGAGACGGATTCGGATTCCGTCTCTAAATTAGAGACGGATTCAGATTCCGTCTCTAATTCAGAGACGGAATATGAATCCGTCTCAAATTCAGAGACGAAATCTGAATCCGTCTCTAATATAGAGACGGAATCCGAATCCGTCTCTAATTTAGAGACGAAATCTGATTCCGTCTTTAATTTAGAAACGGATTCAGATTCCGTCTCTAAATTTTAGAGACGGGTTTTGCCTCTGTCTCTAAAATAGAGACAGATTCAGAATCCGTCTCTAAATTAGAGACAGATTAAGAATTCGTCTCTAAATTAGGATGGCAGGATTCGAGAAATCCGTCTCTAAAATTAGAGACGATTCAGAATCCGTCTCTAAACTTTAGAGACAAATTTTAACCCGTTTCTAATTTAGAGACAAATTTTTGAATCCGTCTCTAATTTAGTGACAGATTCAACATCTGTCTCTAAAATTTAGAGACAGATTTAGTATCCGTCTCTAAATTTGACTTTTCTTCTATATACTTTCATTTGTTTAGTTTTTTTTCTATTTTTTTATATAACTTTTTCTAAAAAAAACCACTAATTAACAAAGGCTAAAATATTGTTTTCTAGTCAATAAATTTTTTTTAAAAAAATAAAAAATAAATATAGGGTAGTCCATCCCTCTTTTGACTTTTCTTCTACATACTTTCATTTGTTTAGTTTTTTCTATCTTTTTTTATCTAACTTTTTCTAAAAAAACCACTAATTATCAAAGGCTAAAATATTGTTTTCTAGTCAATAAAAAATTTTTAAAAATAAAAAATAAATATAGGGTAGTCCGTCCCTCTTTTGACTTTTCTTCTATATACTTTCATTTGTTTAGTTTTTTCTATCTTTTTTCTATAACTTTTTCTAAAAAAAACCACTGATTAACAAAGGCTAAAAATATTGTTTTCTAGTCAATAAAAAAATTTTAAAAAATAAAAAATAAATATAGGGTAGTCCATCCCTCTTTTGACTTTTCTTCTATATACTTTCATTTGTTTAGTTTTTTCTATCTTTTTTCTATAACTTTTTCTAAAAAAACCACTGATTAACAAAGGCTAAAATATTGTTTTCTAGTCAATAAAAATTTTTTAAAAAAATAAAAAATAAATATAGGGTACTCCGTCCCTCTTTTGACTTTTCTTCTATATACTTTCATTTGTTTAGTTTTTTTCTATCTTTTTTCTATAACTTTTTCTAAAAAAACCACTGATTAACAAATGCTAAAATATTATTTTCTAGTCAATAAATTTTTTTAAAATAAATAAAAAATAAAAATAGGGTAGTCCGTCCCTCTTTTGACTTTTCTTCTATATACTTTCATTTGTTTAGTTTTTTTCTATCTTTTTTTCTATAACTTTTTCTAAAAAAAACAACTAATTAACAAAGGCTAAAATATTGTTTTCTAGTCAATAAAAAATTAAAAAAAAATAAAAAATAGATATAGGGTAGTTCGTCCCTCTTTTGACTTTTCTTCTATATACTTTCATTTGTTTAGTTTTTTCTATCTTTTTCTCTATAACTTTTTCTAAAAAAACCACTGATTAACAAAGACTAAAATATTGTTTTCTAGTCAATAAATTTTTTTTAAAAAAATAAAAATAAATATAGGATACTCCGTCCCTCTTTTGACTTTTCTTCTATATACTTTCATTTGTTTAGTTTTTTTCTATCTTTTTTCTATAACTTTTTCTAAAAAAAACACTGATTAACAAAGGCTAAAATATTGTTTTCTAGTCA
>JAFEMH010004051.1:0-32500 GCA_022495995.1 Adenophora triphylla var. japonica | reverse complement strand
ATTATACCCTATACCCTAACCCCTAAATCCTACACCCTATACCCTAAACCCTAAACCTTAACCCCTAAAACCCTAAATAGTGGCACATATTCGTATCTCAATTTCCATTTGGATTTTGAGGAAAGCCATAGAGAAGAAAAACACTTTAAATGTCATTTAGAATGTAGAAAAAAATTTAAAAAAAAAACGAGGTAGCCGTATACCATTTTCACAAGATCGGGACATATTCCTTAAATCCTTAAATAATGGCACATATTTGTAACTCAATTTTCATTTGGATTTTGAGGAAAGTCATATAGATGAAAAATACTTTAAATGTCATTTAGAATGTAGAAAAAAAATTTAAAAAAAATAAACGAGGTAGCCGTATACCATTTTCACAAGATCGGGACACATTCCTTAAAACCCTAAATAATGACACATATTTGTAACTTAATTTCCATTTGGATTTTGAGGAAAGTCATAAAGATGAAAAACACTTTAAATGTCATTTAGAATGTAGAAAAAAATTAAAAAAAAAATAAACGAGGTAGCCGTATACCATTTTCATAAGATCAGAACACATTCCTTAAAACCCTAAATAATGGCACATATTTGTAACTCAATTTACATTTGGATTTTGAGGAAAGTCATAAAGATGAAAAACACTTTAAATGTCATTTAGAATGTAGAAAAAAAATTTAAAAAAATAAACGAGTTACAAATATGTGCCATTATTTAGGGTTTTAAGGAATGTGTCCCGATCTTGTGAAAATGGTATACGGCTACCTCGTTTTTTTTTTCTATATACTTTCAGTTTTTAGTTTTTTTTCTATCTTTTTTAATATAACTTTTTCTAAAAATACCACTAATTAACAAAGGCTAAAATATTATTTTCTAGTCAATAATTTTTTTTAAAAAAAATAAAAAATATATATATTATTAGTTATTATTAATACTATTATTAATATTATTACTGTTTATATAATTAATATTAATATTATTACTGTTTATATAATTAATATTAATATTAATTAATTAATCAATTATATAATTAATAATTTATTAATAAATGTTATTAATAATAAATATTATTATTCTTAATATTAGACATAAATATTTTAGTTAGTGTAGTATAATATAGTGTGAAATAAATATAAATATGTGATGTGGCATTGTTTGATTGGATTTCAAAATTTCACGCGGATTGGGCCAAAGTAAAATCTGACCGTTCAATACCTTCGATCAAACGGACCATATTAATCCAAACAAAAAAACTTACTCTCTCTCCCTATTTCTCTCCTTCTCTCATTTTCAAATTCCAGTCACAGACCCACCACCGTGTTCTCTCTCTCTCGTTTCCCTCTTCTCCCTTCCGTTTCCTTCCCACCCCCGTCCCTTCCGTGCTACTCCATCTTCTCCGGCCATCTCCTTCAAATCCGGCCGACTCCAACACCGACGTCTTCATCATTTTTCTCCCCCTCTCGTTTTACGCTCACTCCCCCTCTCTCTATTCAGGCCATCTCCATCTCAAATGGAAGAAGTCTTCAAACCCCCATCACTCCCTCCTTACCCACAGGTAAATTTCCCCAATTTCAACACTACTCGAAATCCTTAAATTACCATTTTGAAACCTTATTTGGGAAGGGTTCATCTCATTTTCATGGCATTGGGTTATGTTATTTTTTTGTTGTTTTCAGATGATTTTGGAAGCCATTGATGCCCATAACAACAAGGAAGGGTCAAATAAGTCGACAATTTCTAACTACATCTAATGAGGTTTTTGATTTTAACAGCAGCAAAGGAAACAACATCAGCAATGGGGCGGCCGCATGGGCATGAGTGATGCGTGCGCCTCGCGAGCGGGAGGTTGGAGGTACGTGTTTGAACAACGGCCGGGCGAGCGCTGGATGATGGCGGCGTGCGCCTCGCGGGCGATTCTTGATTTTTGGATTTTGATGTTATTTGAATCACCCCCTTTACTATCATCATCATCATCTCTAATTCAATCGCCTCCGACTCAGTTTTCAGGTTTAATTCAATCTTAATTCTTAAATTTCTTTTCAATTTTTTGCTCTTAGTCAATGATCTGATTGTTACGATTTCCCCTTCAACTGAGAAATTTCAATTTTTGTTGTATTATATAATGTTTATGTTCAACCCGGCAGTGATTGTATCTTGTTATTATTTTCTAAATTTTTATCTTTTGTGTGTTTTTATTTTTCCAATTTGATTATTTATTTTGATGTTACAATGATTATCCATATCTCATGTATGCCAGCAGTTGAATATGTATTCAATATTTTAAACTAAGTCTGAGGTGTGTGTTATTGAATGAAATATACCTCAGCTAGCATCCAGAATGCCGAAATCCTAATTTTAAGCTTTCACTCCTCATTGGTAAGCAAAGGACGTATAAGAATCTTACAACCTCCCGAACATGATATACTTGCCTGAAATGGCAGGCAAGTATATCATGTTCGGGAGGTTGTAAGATTCTTATACGTCCTTTCGTGGAAAAACTTGGTGCAGAACAGCTGATAGGAATGTTTGACGATTGATTTACGGAGGAATCCAAACATTCCTATACAGTCTTTCTCCTTTACTCAATGTTTGGGTTTGAATGGCATGTTGCAAAGTATGTGTGTCGTTGAATGAAATATACCTGCTGAAGGACTGTTTACAAGTCACTTTATTTATTTCAGTCAAGACTTTTGAAGAATTCTTCCTTAAACCTTTCAAATGCAGTTGCTGGTCTTTATCACATTTCTGTTGAACTTTGTCATTTAACATTGATGTTTCCTCAATCAACTTCTAACAACAGTTAGCTGCCTTTCTTTTCTTCCCCCATTAGATGCTCCTAAGCCAGAATTTTTTTTGCTATCAAGTCTTGTAAGGAAATGCACAATCAATGAAGGTGTTGTACTTAAATGTTCCACCACATTTGCTGAGCTTGTTTAGCATGTTTCAGTTTTCTGGTTTTGGTAGTAGTTTGCTGATTTTTAGCGGCATTGGGTTATGTTGTTTGATATTATTGTTAGAACTGATGTCATAACTTTGTCTCCTAATCTATCTTCAGTGAAAGATTGGAAGTAGAGGAGGTGAGTGTGAGTTGATGATCATCTATGGTGGTGGCTGAGCTTTCAAGGTTACGGCTTTTAGCAGGTATTATAATCATCATTATTATTCCTATTATTGCGAAGATTTGATGTTCTTGGTGGTGCAAAAGCTGATGGAGTTTGTTTTGTTGAAGGGTCAGCTTTGAAGGAAATGTATGGTGTTGTGGGGTTTGATAAATCTTGTCCAAGATCAGGATGCGGTGCTTTCCAAGAAGTGATTAGTCTTTTCAGAACATAATTTGTTTTGGGTAAATCGATTGCGAGATAGCTTTTGTCTTGTGATTGGGCGGAGTTGTGTTTCCTCTTTTCATCCATTCTTCAATTGGAGTTGGGCTTTGCTTTCAAAGTGTGTCAAGTTTTATGTGGGGCTTGGTATATTGGTTTTGTGTATAAGGTGTATAGGGATAAGGATAGATATATGTGCTTCATTCACAATTGTAATAGTTTAGAGTTGAGGTTTAGGCTCCAATTCACAATGGTGATTGGTTGTCCCCCTCATGTATATTTTTATAGTTTTCGTGATGAATATAATTGAATCCCCATTTGTAATTGTAATTGAATCCCCATTTGTAATTCATATATATATATAATACAAAGAAAATTGATTTTAGAGATGGCAAATTTCGTAGCTAAAATGAAGATTCTGTAGCTAAATTGTGTTTAGAGACGGATTTGTTCCGTAGCTATTCCGTGGGTGCAGGTTCGTCGCTAAATTGGGCGTCGCTGTTTTGTAGCTAAATTAGAGACGGACGTATCCGTCTCTAAATTAGAGACGGACGTATCCGTCTCTAATTTAGAGACGGACGTATCCGTCTCTAAATTAGAGACGGACATGTCCGTCTCTAAAACAGCTACAAAATAGTGACGCCCAATTTAGCGACGAACCTGCACCCACGGAATAGCTACGGAACAAATCCGTAGCTAAACACGATTTAGCTACGGAATCTTCATTTTAGCTACGGAATTTGCCGTAGCTAAAATCGATTTTCCTTGTAGTGAATGAGCTAGATAGCCAGAAACCTATGAAAGTGATATCCAGAAACCTTCAAATGAATATCCAGAAACCTTCAAAATGTTTCTGGATATACATTTGAAGGTTTCTGGATATCCAGAAACCTTCAATAGCAATTTTCTGGATATGCCCTAACACATTTCTGGATATGCACCTAACGGTTTTACGGATATGCACCTAACGGTTTACGGATATACATTTCACATCCTTCCGGCTATCAAATACAAAGCTTACGGATATCAGCGCAAAGCTTACGGCTATCAAATGCAAAGCTTACGGATATCCGAAGCTTTTGGTCTTGGCCTTGGGTTTTTTTTTTTTCTCGGATATACATTTCACATCCTTACGGCTATCAAATACAAAGCTTCGGATATCAACCGCAAAGCTTACGGCTATCAAATGCAAAGCTTACGGATATCCGAAGCTTTTGGTCTTGGCCTTGGGTTTTTTTTTTCTGGTTATCAAATGTAAAGCTTCTGGCTATGAAAAACACGTTTCTCCATAGTTATGGAGAAACGCGTTTCTCAGCAGACGCACTCAAAAAAAAAATGTTGACTATGATGCAACTTTCTCTTTTTGTTTCAATTATGGTTCTTCTTCATCTACTTCCTTTACTAAATAAAGATACTAAATTGCATAATTGGATTATGTATTAGACACGATATTTCTCTGTTTTTACTTCATTATAGTTTATATACTACTAGCTTTCAAATATTCTTACAGTTATATGCATGATTTTTTCTTTTCCATGACAGTTTTAATTATTTAATGATAAAAACATTGAAAAATTATAGAAAGACTGGGTGCTTATAGTCTGTGCCTTACTCCACATTAAGTGAACTCAATTTCAATGTTTTCTTTTTAAATTTTTTTACAGAAAATTATATATACTTCCCTGATCGTTTACAAACATAGCATGTTTGCAATTGAGTAGACTATCACAACTTAGACATCACTAATTGAAATACTCCTACACCTGCAAAATCTTTATCCAGTTCATAAAATTACTTTCACTTATTATGCATACCAAGCATACATGAACAACTTACAAATGACAATATGAACAATCTTAATTTTTCTTCCAACTTGTGTTAAAGATAGAGATTATAATTCTTTTTCTTTACTTGTTGTACCGCACGTATCAGCACATTCTTTCATGAAACTTTAACTTGCTTATAGTATTGGCAATAACCATTTTGTGCTTTTATTGTCTAATGAAGCAAATTAATTCCTTACAGAAGTGAAGAAAATTAAACTGATAGTGACATGGTAAGCGTGTGATTGGATGGACAACATGCTGTGATAATGTGATATGCAGATTGATATTATGTACAGGGCTCTTTAGAGCTACTTACGGGCAGCCTAAGCCCAAAGAAATAGAGCATGCAACTCATTGAAATATAACTTACAAAAGTCACGAGATCCTGGGTTGATGGAAGAATTCAGGAATAGAGAGATCGTAGAAAGAAGAAGAACACGCTTTCTTAGATGTTAAATAAAGTTAAAGGATTCCACCTTTGGCTTTATGAACATCTAATTGCTTTTACCTCACTTTTGAATTCTTTCATCAATCTTGGGATCTTGATACTTTTGCAAGTTGTTCTGTCTTCCATTAGCTACCAGTTCTACTTCTTTAGGCCAAGGTCCCTGTAAGTATTTCAAAGAACCTTGTATATAATGTCATGTTTCTTATCACGCTGGGACAAGGTATTGTAGACGGCAATAGACAACCTACAATATTTCTAAAAAGATTATGAAAAGCTGCTATGTGATGGTACAAAGAAAATGAGAGCGGATACACCTCAAGGAGTGCAGTGCAACAATTGTCAATTCCTGGTAACTCTTATCCCCTATTTATTGGTGTGTATACTTGTATACAATGGATCATTTTGCTCTGATACCATATGATAGAATTATAGAGAGAGAGTCGAAGTCAAACAAACAAGGAAGAGAGAAATTGAATTGAAAGACTTAATTTTATTATGATGTACATATTTATATGGTTAGGGTTACAAGGATAGAATCAAATAATATCTTCCTGAATCAAATAATATCTCTAAGTTGATATACACAATATCTCTAAATATATAACAATATTTACTGAATATAATATAAAGATATTATATTCCTAATATTATCATTAGTGTGCAAGTGAAAAAATAGCATTTAAACTGAATTTTCTTTGTTCCCAAAGCTTAAGGTTGTTATAAGGTACAATCATATGTGAGTTCTCGTCTCAGGCAAAATCACATTATAACTTTATATCTTCCATAAGTATGTGCTAATAGAGGTTAAATGGATAGCATAGCTTTTTTGGTAATTATATACCCACATACACATTGATCAACTTTTATATGATTTCAAGATAAATTCTGGATTGGCTAATCGTTTTATACCTTGCAACTCTAGTGTTTTTGGGTTTCGGTCTATTTCTTTACTTATATTCTTATAAAGTATTTATAATATGCGTTTTATGTTTATCGTTTAAGGAAAGGTGAGTACAATAGTGGATAATTCATCATTGGCCATGCAATCAAGTAATGAAATGACATGAAAGATATATATCCTGGACATTATATGGTAACAAAGGATATAACAGCAGGTTATTGAGGATGAATAGCCAAAAATTCAATTCTTTAGCTGGACTGGGCATGGGCATGGGCATGAGAATGTTTTGCCTCTGAAGTTCATGTCATTCATCCTAAATCATTGTCAACTGTCGCATATCTAGGCTGCTTCTGGATATCTGACCCTGTTATGTGTTTAGCTTGCTTTTGGATGCAACTAATACTGTGACATTTGTTGTGAAATTGGGGGGATCACCACATCCACTAGCCCATACTAGCAGTCATCAACATGGAGAAAATAAAATCAACACATAATAATATGAAAGAACAAGAACAAGAACACCGATAATTTGTTAACCCGGTTCATTCACCAACTCGTAAACTACATCCGGAGGCACCAAGCCAGGACATCACTATAATAATATATGAAGGATTACAACTTTACATATGCACTCACACAGATCTAGCATAGTAACTCTCCATGAGCAATCTCTCATATACATTATCTCACCTCCCCAAGAACACACAAAATAACACAGTCATGGCCGGGTTGTAGGATCGCCCCCATGGCTCTCCTAGGCCCCCGGCCCCCTCCTAGATACTATTTTGTGGCTCTCCTTGATATCCTAACTTTTCCCCTCTTTGGTACAAATATTATGGTGGTAGTCACACTGTATTTATAGGGATACAAAACCTATTCCTAATCAAAACCTGATTCACCCGGAGTCCTTGACATGGAAGGAGTATCACACAAATAGGAATACTAATTTGTTACCAAATTAACTTCTTTCCAAAGTCTCCTTACACGCCACTTGCAGAGAATCCGTCCGTCACAAGCGCGGTCGCGCAGCACCCCCAGCGCGGCCGCCCTCATCGATCGAGACTTCTTCACCATCGTCCGACCTCTCAGCGCGGTCGCCCTCCACCACGAGCGCGGCCGCCCTCCTCAACAGTCGGCCCGAATTCGCTCCTCCATGGTTTTGATCCTCTCCTTGGTTTTGGCTCCAATCCCAACAATCTCCCACCTGGAGACATAAACCACTATTGTGACATGCTCCCATCATACTCCCACCTGAGAATGATCCACCAAATATTTTCCCCACCATGTTGAGCCACCACGCTCCTCCACCATGAGCCACCACGCCCAAGTAATAAGGCGAATTGAAACCAAGCGACGCTTCAATCTCCCCGTGTTAGATCCTTCTTGCCTCCCCAAATCAACTTCTACCTTGATTTATTTGCAAGACTAACTTCGCCTTCTCCCTCCTAGATCCACTCCCCTTGCAATGCTCCCCATGAAACTCGGACACACCTTGCTTCTTGCATTGTCTCCTCGTGGTTCCTTTTCTCGCTCTCTTGTTAGGTACTTGTGATTTGTCTCCTTCTTGGCGGCCGGCTACACATTGTCACCTCTCCACCCTAACACACCGTTTATTGATGTCTCTCCTTTTTACACCAACAGGCCGGCCTCCAAGCCTCTTGCTCCCACCCGGAACGAAATTGATGTTGTCGGTAGAGTACAACATCCCCCTTACCCCTCATCCGTCGTTTGCGAGAAGTCCTCCTCTTCTCACGTGGTCCAACCGGCTTATACCACTCACCTTTGCACGAAAGATTGTATCAAAATAGGAAACAAACCAGCTGCAGAAATCCCTTCCCCGTCACGAGCGCGGTCGCGCAGCACCTCCAGCGCGGTCGCGCACAAATGGATTTCCCCAAGCTTCATTCTCTGTCCAACTGCGCGGTCGCGCACCACCACTAGCGCGGCCGCCCTCAGCTCCAGAAACTGTTCCGACGATTTTTCCTGTTTGATCTCATCAATCCTTCTGACTTAGACTTCTTTTCTTTCATATTTTTTCTCCAACCACCTTTGACTGCCCCAATAACCCTTGAACATCTCCAGATCCATCTTGATTTCCGCATCTCCAAAAATTCCACCTCGAATTTCTGCAGATCTCAACAAGAAACAAACGAACTCTTCAGACTTACCGATCTTCCGCACGATCGTAGACCTATTTGGCGCGAGTCATGCTTCAACCATAAACCCTAGAAGCTCTCAAATCCCTGCACGTCTTCCACACGAAGAATCTGCACAAAAATCTGTTGTCTCTTTTCTTCACCTTGGATCTCTCCTAGATCTCGAACCAAAAGCTCTGATACCAGTTGTTGTGAAATTGGGGGGATCACCACATCCACTAGCCCATACTAGCAGTCATCAACATGGAGAAAATAAAATCAACACATAATAATATGAAAGAACAAGAACAAGAACACCGATAATTTGTTAACCCGGTTCATTCACCAACTCGTGAACTACATCCGGAGGCACCAAGCCAGGACATCACTATAATAATATATGAAGGATTACAACTTTACATATGCACTCACACAGATCTAGCATAGTAACTCTCCATGAGCAATCTCTCATATACATTATCTCACCTCCCCAAGAACACACAAAATAACACAGTCATGGCCGGGTTGTAGGATCGCCCCCATGGCTCTCCTAGGCCCCCGGCCCCCTCCTAGATACTATTTTGTGGCTCTCCTTGATATCCTAACTTTTCCCCTCTTTGGTACAAATATTATGGTGGTAGTCACACTGTATTTATAGGGATACAAAACCTATTCCTAATCAAAACCTGATTCACCCGGAGTCCTTGACATGGAAGGAGTATCATACAAATAGGAATACTAATTTGTTACCAAATTAACTTCCTTTCCAAAACTCCTTACACGCCACTGCAGAGAATCCGTCCGTCACAAGCGCGGTCGCGCAGCAACCCCAGCGCGGCCGCCCTCATCGACAGACTTCTTCACCATCGTCCGACCTCTCAGCGCGGTCGCCCTCCACCACGAGCGCGGCCGCCCTCCTCAACAGTCAGCCCCGAATTTCTGCTCCTCCATGGTTTTGATCCTCTCCTTGGTTTTGACTCCAATCCCAACAACATTACCTACTGAAGTACATACATTTTGATGATAGATCTTGCAAGAAGGGGGCACATTGATGAAGCTAAAGTGTTGCTGCTTGAAATGAAGAAAAGGAGAGTATGCTGGATGTTGTGATGGATTGTAATCCCTTGTCCCAAATGGATGCCCATTTTCAAGAAAATTTTGTCCCAAAGTGAATGTCTATTTTCTGAATAACTTTGTCCCTAAATTATCTTTTACGAAAAAAAAAAAATCACTATTCATTATATACTTGCAGGACTAAAGCATTTTCAAAATGTTCCTTGAATAAAAAATACATTCATTTGGGACGGAGGGATTATACTGATTAATTATCTATGAAGGAAGATAGATCTAGGGAAGTATATAAAGTATTGGTTGAGATGCATATTTGAGGCATTGAAGCGAATGCAGCCTGTATAGAATGGTGGTAGATGGATTTTGTAGGATTGGGGAATTTAGGGGTCGTTTGTTTTTTTTTTTTACCTCTTATTAAGAGGTTTTACCTTTGAATAAGTGGTTGTTTAGCAATTCAACTTGTTTGATTTTTTTTGTTTTTTTTTTCAGCCTTATAACCTTTGAATTGCCTCTTATTTTTAAGTGGTGAAACTATTGCTGAATCCCTCTGAAATGTGACCGTGAGAACTTAGTTTGGGTTGTTTTTTTTTTTAACCATTTACATGGCATATTACATTTACGTTTGGTTTTTTTTTTTTTTTTAATTTTTTTTTTTAACTGTTTCAGATAATGAATTCAGATACAAAATCAAACAACTTATCTAATTCAGAATTCAGTTTTCAGTTGCTGCCTCTTAATCATTCAGCCATTTTCAGAACTGAAATCAGATTTCAGCACTTATCACTTAAAAAAAACAAAAACCCCCTTAGTGACCTTTTTTTATGTGATGTTGACAAGTAAGCGTTGTACTGGAGTGGAAACTTTTTGTTGTTTGGTTGTGGGTTTAGTCAAGAATGGGAGGATATATGATGATTGCTTTGTTTTGGAGGAGTGCCAGTTCAGATGTTCAATAATGTTTCGAGGATTGAAGTTACGTTTGAGCACTTTTTGTCTGCCATGAATTATGGTTTACTATGGATTCATTGAAATTAAGCCTCTGATGCAGGCACAACATTACCAGTACCAATGCAAGTAATGGAAGGAATGAAACTGGTAAAGGATTGTTGTCACATATTGCCTGTAGGGGCCTTTGTCTAGAAATAACTAGCATTTGAGTAATAATCCAATTTTTTTTTTTTGAGGATTATTTGATAAATTGTTAAATTTCAATTAGGTTTTTAGAGGGACTAATAATTATATTGAAGTCCTAGAAATTATATTATGTGGGTTAAATTATTTAGATGAATTGGGCTTTGAAATTGGGCTTAGGTTTAGTAGAACCCTTTTATAAATACTTATTTTTAATAATTGTTTTAGTAATTAAATTATTTATTTAAATTAAATTATTTGAATTACCTTTTAAATAAAAGGATTGAAAGTAACGGGCTTGAGTTATTATTGGACTAGAAATTGTGGACTTATTTTAATTGGGCTTGAGTAATCTTGTGGACTTAAAAAAATTAAATTAGACTAGAATTAGAAAACCTACATATAAATTCCTTTTTAACCTGGTAATCCTCATAAATAAACCAATTAAATAAAGAAAAGAAAGAAAGAGGAGGGAGGCGGCACCTTGAGAGACCAACCGCGTGTGAGAGAAAGAGAAAGAAAGAAAAACATACGTGTGGTGTGATTGAAGAAAGAAGAAGGAAGTTGGCAATTTTGATTACGAAAGACAAAACAAGAATTTTGATTAAGAAGACGAAATCAAAGGTAAGGATTCTTTCGTTCCATAATTATTGTTCTTAAATTTAAAGCCTAGAAAACCCTAGAAACTCTTGAGATTAGATTGGAATTTTTATTATGAATATGTTATGTGATGGAAAATATAAATCCTATAAATGATTATTGAAATAGGATTGTGTATGAATTAATAGAGGTTAATTTAGGGTTGTTCATACTAAGGAACTAAGGAAGATTTAAAGCAAAATAAATATTTTTTGTGTGTTTTATATGTGTGTGCCGTGTGTGTGTGTGTGTGTTTTGTGTAAATATTTTTTGATGTAAAATTGTTTTACAAATTGGTTTGGGTAAAATATTTGGTATCAAAGAGGTTTTGATTTTGAATAAAAGTGTTTTTGGTTAGAAATCTTACCAAGATTAAAAGCTAAAAATCAGTTTTCCAAACCCTAGTGACCAAACAGTAAATCTGGAAATTAGGGACTGTTCTGTAATTTTTGAAAGTCAAGGGATTGTTCTGTAATTTTTGAAAGTCAAGGGGCTATTTTGTAAAATCTGAAAGTTGAGGGGTTGTTTTGCAAAATCTGAAAGTTGAGGGGCTGTTTTGCAAAATTCTGAAAATTAAAGTGACCTTTTTGAGAGTAATAAAAAGTCAAAAGACCTTTAGAAAATTATTTAAAAAGGTGTAATTAGTGTGTGCAAATGTGTTTTTGATTAAAGAAAAGGAAATAAAAATGTTAGAAACCTAAGGGTAGTTTGGGTAAACCTTAGGAGTGTTTTGGTATTTATGTGAAGGGTATTTTGGAAAACTCTAGAAGTGGAAAGCAACTTGAGACAGAATTAAATAGAATTAACTCATAAGTTAGTGAAGTAAAATAAAGTTAAGTTGAGACGGAGTATTAAGTAGTTAATCCGTACTTAACGGATATTATTTATTTGTGTAGATCCGATTGGAGTTAGCAATTGTTCGAGTGCAAACAATCGAGGTAAGGGATTATACATCTTTAAGTTAATTGATTTCCGCTCCGTTTCATTGTTTAGGCTTCCGCATATTTCTTGGCGATGTACGTTCCTTTGATACGTAAAAGCTGACCTCGCGTCAGTATTTGTTTTGACTCCCTCGTTTACCGTTATTTGCTAATCTTTTGTTATTCGTTTGCTATATCGTCCTTTTGTTTTCGTAAATACAGAATTTTGTTGTTATTGTGAAAGTTCGTATTCTGTATAAAAAATGAGTTTTTATATGATGTGATTTTTGTTCCATTAATGATCACTAAGTTAGACAACCTGCTTCGGCGGGGTATATTTGATATTTGGCCTTCGGGCAAACTTAGTTCACCGCTTCAATGTAGGAGTGGTGGAGTGTTCCGGATACACTGTTTAGGACTCTGCGGAGTCAACCTTAGTGCTCCTTGTGGGCTTTTGTTCCCTTTATGGGATTTTGGTTTGATAAGGTCAGTGGACCACTTATGTGATCATGATGTCTGTGAATGATTTGATTATCTACAGCTGGTATGGGACAGTTGTAGATGATTAGATCATTCGAGTCAACTTTGTTCAGCTTATCAGTCCTTTGAAATTCCTAAAAATTTGTGAGTGGTTTAGTTAGTTAAAGCTGGTATGGGACAATTTTAATTAAGTAAATCATTCGAGTCAATTGAATCGATTTCGTCATTATTTGGAACTCCAAAATATTTGTTAACTCAGTTTGTGAAACCATTGAGATTTTGAAAGACATGTGATTTGAGAATTTGTTAAATAATGATTTCGAATTTGTACTTCGTTGTGTTTTCAATTGTTATTTGAAATTTGTATCGTTTGATATTCCTTCAGGTCAACTCCTCCTTAGTAACCGGAGGGGTTGTATATGAACTTACTGGGCATTGTTCGCTCACCCTTTCATACTCTTTTTCTTTCAGATTTCATATAGGAAGAATGTGAAACGGTTCGGGAGCACTTCATAAGGAGCTCAAGGATCGTTTTTAGCTTATTTCATTTTAGAATCTTTAGTCAGTTAATGCAGTTATTTGAGAGTTTGTAAGACTTTAAGAATTTTGTTGAGCTAGTGGATTGTGCTACCCGTTGAATTTGTTACCGTTATCCGCATTTAAGTTATTTTAAATTGTGGTTAGTGTTTGAATTATGGTTTTTAGTAGCCGTTGGAGGTTATTTTATTATCGATTAAGTATTACTATTGTTGTGGAAATTTGGGGTCGTTACAGTTGGTATCAGAGCTTTGGCTTTAGATCTTTGGGAGTTTAGGATGTATGAGAATAAGTTTGATTTGATCTTTTAGATCCTTGAGAGTTTAGAATGTATGAAGATAAGTTTGATTTGAGCTTCTAGATCTTTGGGAGTTTAGAATGGGTAAGGATAAGTTTGATTTTGGCTTTAGATCTTTGGGAATTTAGAATGTGTGAGGATAAGTTTGATTTGAGCCTTAGGTTCGACCTCAGTGTCATTCTTGGAGTATTTAGTGTAGATTGATATGATAAGATTAGTTGCTTCATCGGATTATGAAAGTTTAGAGGACTAAACTTCTTTTAAGGGGGTAAGAATGTAATAACCCAAATTTTTTTTTTTTGAGGATTATTTGATAAATTGTTAAATTTCAATTAGGTTTTTAGAGGGACTAATAATTATATTGAAGTCCTAGGAATTATATTATGTGGGTTAAATTATTTAGATGAATTGGGCTTTTGAAATTGGGCTTAGGTTTAGTAGAACCCTTTTATAAATACTTATTTTTAATAATTGTTTTAGTAATTAAATTATTTATTTAAATTAAATTATTTGAATTACCTTTTAAATAAAAGGATTGAAAGTAACGGGCTTGAGTTATTATTGGACTAGAAATTGTGGACTTATTTTAATTGGGCTTGAGTAATCTTGTGGACTTAAAAAAATTAAATTAGATTAGAATTAGAAAACCTACATATAAATTCCTTTTTAACCTAGTAATCCTCATAAATAAACCAATTAAATAAAGAAAAGAAAGAAAGAAGAGGGAGGCGGCACCTTGAGAGACCAACCGCGTGAGAGAGAAAGAGAAAGAAAGAAAAACATACGTGTGGTGTGATTGAAGAAAGAAGAAGGAAGTTGGCAATTTTGATTACGAAAGACAAAACAAGAATTTTGATTAAGAAGACGAAATCAAAGGTAAGGATTCTTTCGTTCCATAATTATTGTTCTTAAATTTAAAGCCTAGAAAACCCTAGAAACTCTTGAGATTAGATTGGAATTTTTATTATGAATATGTTATGTGATGGAAAATATAAATTCTATAAATGATTATTGAAATAGGATTGTGTATGAATTAATAGAGGTTAATTTAGGGTTGTTCATACTAAGGAACTAAGGAAGATTTAAAGCAAAATAAATATTTTTGTGTGTTTTGTACGTGTGTGCCGTGTGTGTGTGTGTGTTTTGTGTAAATAATTTTTGATGTAAAATTGTTTTACAAATTGGTTTGGGTAAAATATTTGGTATCAAAGAGGTTTTGATTTTGAATAAAAGTGTTTTTGGTTAGAAATCTTACCAAGATTAAAAGCTAAAAATCAGTTTTCCAAACCCTAGTGACCAAACTGTAAATCTGGAAATTAGGGACTGTTCTGTAATTTTTGAAAGTCAAGGGATTGTTCTGTAATTTTTGAAAGTCAAGGGGCTATTTTGTAAAATCTGAAAGTTGAGGGGTTGTTTTGCAAAATCTGAAAGTTGAGGGGCTGTTTTGCAAAATTCTGAAAATTAAAGTGACCTTTTTGAGAGTAATAAAAAGTCAAAAGACCTTTAGAAAATTATTTAAAAAGGTGTAATTAGTGTGTGCAAATGTTTTTTTGATTAAAGAAAAGGAAATAAAAATGTTAGAAACCTAAGGGTAGTTTGGGTAAACCTTAGAAGTGTTTTGGTATTTATGTGAAGGGTATTTTGGAAAACTCTAGAAGTGGAAAGCAACTTGAGACAGAATTAAATAGAATTAACTCATAAGTTAGTGAAGTAAAAATAAAGTTAAGTTGAGACGGAGTATTAAGTAGTTAATCCGTACTTAACGGATATTATTTATTTGTGTAGATCCGATTGGAGTTAGCAATTGTTCGAGTGCAAACAATCGAGGTAAGGGATTATATATACATCTTTAAGTTAATTGATTTCCGCTCCGTTTCATTGTTTAGGCTTCCGCATATTTCTTGGCGATGTACGTTCCTTTGATACGTAAAAGCTGACCTCGCGTCAGTATTTGTTTTGACTCCCTCGTTTACCGTTATTTGCTAATCTTTTGTTATTCGTTTACTATATCGTCCTTTTGTTTTCGTAAATACAGAATTTTGTTGTTATTGTGAAAGTTCGTATTCTGTATAAAAAATGAGTTTTTATATGATGTGATTTTTGTTCCATTAATGATCACTAAGTTAGACAACCTGCTTCGGCGGGGTATATTTGATATTTGGCCTTCGGGCAAACTTAGTTCACCGCTTCAATGTAGGAGTGGTGGAGTGTTCCGGATACACTGTTTAGGACTCTGCGGAGTCAACCTTTGTGCTCCTTGTAGGCTTTTGTTCCCTTTATGAGATTTTGGTTTGATAAGGTCAGTGGACCACTTATGCGATCATGATGTCTGTGAATGATTTGATTATCTACAGCTGGTATGGGACAGTTGTAGATGATTAGATCATTCGAGTCAACTTTGTTCAGCTTATCAGTCCTTTGAAATTCCTAAAAATCTGTGAGTGGTTTAGTTAGTTAAAGCTGGTATGAGACAGTTTTAATTAAGTAAATCATTCGAGTCAATTGAATCGATTTCGTCATTATTTGGAACTCCAAAATATTTGTTAACTCAGTTTGTGAAACCATTGAGATTTTGAAAGACATGTGATTTGAGAATTTGTTAAATAATGATTTCGAATTTGTACTTCGTTGTGTTTTCAATTGTTATTTGAAATTTGTATCGTTTGATATTCCTTCAGGTCAACTTCTCCTTAGTAACCGGAGGGGTTGTATATGAACTTACTGGGCATTGTTCGCTCACCCTTTCATACTCTTTTTCTTCCAGATTTCATATAGGAAGAATGTGAAACGGTTCGGGAGCACTTCATAAGGAGTTCAAGGATCGTTTTTAGCTTATTTCATTTTAGAATCTTTAGTCAGTTAATGCAGTTATTTGAGAGTTTGTAAGACTTTAAGAATTTTGTTGAGCTAGTGGATTGTGCTAGCCGTTGAATTTGTTACCGTTATCCGCATTTAAGTTATTTTAAATTGTGGTTAGTGTTTGAATTATGGTTTTTAGTAGCCGTTGGAGGTTATTTTATTATCGATTAAGTATTACTATTGTTGTGGAAATTTGGGGTCGTTACAATTTGGATATCACGCTTTTCTATGAAATCCCGGTGAAACAGAAATTGCTTGCCTCAGGACATCTGACGAACATGTTGACTAAGTAGCACTAATCCACAAGCGTGTTCTTTAATTTATTGGATTCTGATTTATAAGAACTAAACAGCATTTTGCATCGGAGCTAATAAAATAGTCACTTGAAATGATTCAGTTTTAATCAGTGGCAAAGCCACCATAGGGCATTGGGATCACTTGACTCCCTTAACTCTTAGGTAATGTCATTTTAGACTTTTAGTACCTTTAACTTTTATTTTTCATACTTATTTCTTCTTTTAAGTATTTTCTTAGCTTTCTTTTCTTTTCATTTTTTTGGGGTGATAGTTGGGGGTGGCTTAAGGATTTGTTATTGTTGTTTGTGATTATATCTTCTTTGCTAGTGGTTTCAGTATTGAACAGTTGAGGAGAATTGCTATTTTCTTTGTCCCTGTCTGCCCTTCACTTCAAAATTATCGACAACATTTAACTTTCATGACTTTGTCAGTTCTGTACTCAATTGCTGTCACATGGTAACTGTCATTCATCTATTCTCAAAGTAATTTAACATTAGCAAAGTCTTCCTTGACTTAAGAAGAAGAATGTATGGATTCCCTTTTTGTTGGATGCATTTTTGAGAAATTCTGTATCAGTGAAAATACTGCTCTTTTATAATATATACTTCCTCTGTCCCAAAATGATTGTCCCACTTTTTTTGCATTTATTACGAAGAAACTTTGAACAATAATTTTAGGTTGATTTAATTATGCAAATGAAGATCTAAAACTTGCAATTGATAGTATTATTGATGGTGTATCAATAATGAGTTTTAAATTTTCATTTGTATAGTTAAATAAACCTAAAATTATTATTCAAAGTTCCTTCGTAATAAAAGCAAAAAAAGTGGGACAATCATTTTGGGACGGAGGGAGTATATGTTTGAGTTCTCCTAATCTTCTTAATGAGTACTCCACAGGCAAATTCTGCTGAAGATCCAGACAAGCGACACCCATCATGGTGCATCTTGTGAACGTGCGCGTTGTGATATTCACTGGCCTGGGTATGTGCATACCATCTCTTTAGTGAAGATTCTGAAGCTAAATCCACCCTCAAATTAACCTTCTAATAACATTTACTTGCATACCATCTCTTTAGTGAAGATTCTGAAGCTAATGAGCGTGTGCATGAATCCAGGCACAAGAGTTATGGGGGGAGGGGAAGAGAAGTAGTAACTGGAGATATGAAAGAGACACAAAAAAAAAAAAAGAGTGCAAAAGACCATATTTGCATAGACTGAAGCATGTTTTTCACTTCAATGTCAAATTCTCCCTCCGTCCCATAAAGATAGTCCCATTTGACTATTCGAACATTCAAAAAACCTATTTTCATTTACATCACTATGCTTGATGAAGTTTAGTTATTACTCCATTACTCTCCTAGTAATTGGTCTGATTGAGCACTACTCTCTCTTGTTGGGCAATTACGGAAGTTCAATGATTTGGACAAACAAAAATAAAAAATGGTACTATCATTTTGGGCGGAGGGAGTAGAATCTATTTTTTTGTTTAGTTCCAATATACTCCCTCCGTCCCAGCGAAAAATGCACAAAATGGAGAGGGCACGCAAAATAAGAAATGTGATGTAAGAAAGAGAAAAAGTTTAAATGTTGTGAGTATGAAAAATTAAATAGGAGAGAGAATGAGTGGGAGGTGATGTAAGAAAGAGAATGTTGTGAGTGTAAAAGTTGTTAGATTATTCATCGGAAGAGAGAAACATGAATGAAGAAATTTTCCCTTGTTTTTCATTCCATAGAAAGAACACATATATATACACAGACTCTAATACACAGATACACTAGTACATAGAATATGTACAGCCACCAAAACTAATGCTATTCTATACATGAACCTATAATACATGAATACATGAATCTCGGCTAATACCCCCCCTCAAGCGAATCGGAGGCACGGAGATGAAGCTTGAACTAGAAGAACGTCCACCTAATTTCCAGGATAAGGACCAGACAAAAGTTATGCCGAGGGGAAATAACGAAAGTAACCAATTGACATTGAATAGAAGCTTCATGTAGAGGTGATCATGCCAATGCTTGTAATCCCACTCCTTTGGGGGATACAATGTGTAATATTCATCTTCCGTGTCTTGAATAACACTGGGGAATATATCTTGAATCTCGTATGGACTTGGCCTTTGCATGGACTATCGGGGTTGACGGATGCCCGCCGGTTAGAGAATTCAACGATTTGTCAAACTCGAGATGGGATTGGGGGATTGTTTGGATCCATAAACGCCGGATTTGCGATTTTGATGAGTTCTTCCACATTTGCCGGTGGGAGTAGGAATAAGCCAATGCCCTTTCTCTTCTCATAAAGCAGCCTCTTGCTTTGCTCCGTAGGCTTACTTCCACTTGTTCCTTAGATTGTCTACCTGTCATCCCGCCTATTATCTCCAATAGAGGCTCTCGATGGTCGAGCTCTTTCTCACGCTTTCCGGAGAAGCCGTCCGGAGAGTCTGGGTTCTCCTCGTGACATTCGGATCCTCAATGCCCTCCTTGCCAAGTATCCACGAAAGGCCGTTTGAATCTTGATGGCAGAATTTCTTCCATGGATTTTCCCCGAATAATGGGCGACGCTTGTAAGACGAACAACCTCTCGTAGTCGCCTGGCGGATTCAACCGTCGCTCTCGTAGCCACAAGAAAGAGCATACGCAACGTGAGTAAGCATGTTTGCTTTGCTCATTCTCTCGCCCGCCCGGTTTCTCATCTTCTGGGAGGAGGAGCGGATGTTGGGGAAAGAACTGGGAGCGGTGTTGGAGATGGAGATGGAACTCCATTCTTCCTCCGGTGATGGAATAGGAGTTGGCGCTGGAGATGGAGATGGCCCAGAGAGACTAGCGGAGCAAATTGGTCAACATGATGGATCGGGAGGAGAAGCAATTTGGGTCATGGGACCAAAATTCAAGCTTGCTTGCACAAAGGTTGGATAAAAGCAACATCATCTTTGTGTCCAGTGAGCGGTAGACAGAGGACTCGCCTTTCTTCAAAAATGAAAAAGATGGTTTCCTACACTCTTTTTCCTCATCAATAAGATAATCGAAAAGAAAATCTAACGAGATTTGTGGTTTTCGAAAATAATAATATCTAACAAATTTATTATAAAATGGATCAAGTCCATCAATAATAAATTTGATTAGATCAATTTCGAAATAGGTGCATCGGCCATGGATAATGCGGAGGCTAGAGATCTAGCTTCAAGAAAATAACTTTTCAAAGATTGAGACGGGAGTTTTTGAAGACAGTGTAGTTGATCAAAGAGATGATCAATATACCAATTTGAAGTTGAAAATATAGGGGAAGAAGATGACCCATCAACATCGGTTAATGGTTCTTCTACGTCAGAAGAACAATCATTTGAATCTAAGGATTCATTTTGTTTCTGCATAACCAATCCGACAACGAAAAAGAAGAATTATGAACGGTATTACTTGGTTCATTATAACGCAAACAATCAATTGCAGTATGTCCAAAACTGTTACATAATTGACAAATAGGATACGATGATGGCATTACAAACCCAGGAACGGGATCATACCAAAAATCATCCATTGAACGTACCAAAAATTAATTTTATGAAGAAAAGAAAAAAAAATAATAATAATAGAGAGATTTAAAGAAGAATTGCGGAAGCGAAGTAATCAGTCCACCATAGATCGGTAGCTCTGATACCATGTTAGATTATTCATCGGAAGAGAGAAACATGAATGAAGAAATTTTCCCTTGTTTTTCATTCCATAGAAAGAACACATATATATACACAGACTCTAATACACAGATACACTAGTACATAGAATATGTACAGCCACCAAAACTAATGCTATTCTATACATGAACCTATAATACATGAATACATGAATCTCGGCTAATAAAAGTAAAGTAGGAGAGAGAATGAGTGGAGAGAATAGTGATTTAAGGTTTCCTTTTTGAGAAAGTGCCTTTTTAAATGGGACGCCCAAAAAGGAAATTTGTGCTTTTTGAGTTGGGACGGAGGGAGTATGCAGTTAAGGTTTATTGGTATATCTTAATCATGCTTTCTAACTTCACAGGTGCTACCTAAAGGCCAGTGCATTCGGTGGACAAACTGCTATTGGAGCAGAGTAATATGTGAGTTTAGCAGGTGGTTATTCTTTGATCATCCTGGAGTATGATTTTAAATTGGTGAGTTCTAAACGTTTTGAGTAATCATTCAAGCATTGCGTTCAATCTTATACTGTTAGGAGTGCAGTTTACAAGTTTCTAACCAACACACCATTAGAAAGCCAGCCAGGTCAGGTCAACTGCACCTAATCCATCTCATCAACTCCATTAATTTAATGCTCATCTTAAATTCACTTCCTTATTTACAGTATAAATATGCAATCAGACGATCTCATTCCATCATACCAACTTCCGAAACATCAAAACATTTTCTTCAAACATCACGTGCTTCCTCAGTTCCAATGGCAACCCGTAATTCCATACTCTCCCTACTTCTCCTAGCTCTAGCTATCACATCTGCTTTCTCAGCTCGTATCCTCGAAGATGATAAAGTTGACGACCCTCCCCCTACTGTTACTCCTATCGGTGCTGCGGTAGGGGGCACTGGTGCTGCGGTAGGCGGTTCTGGTGCTGCAGTAGGCGGCACCACTGGTGCTGGGGTAGGCGGTGCTGGCGGCGCTGGGGTAGGCGGTGCTGGTGGTGCAGTGGGTGGCGGTGCTGGTGCTGCAGTGGGTGGCGGTGCAGGTGGGGGAATTGGAGGTGCGGGCCCCGGCAACACTATTTCGTTCTTCATGCATGACATACTCGGTGGGTCAAATCCGTCTGCTAGAGCCGTCACCGGTGTTGTGACTAACCCAGCTGTCAACGGCCAAGTTCCCTTCGCCAAGCCCAACGGTGCGGTCCTCCCAGGCAACAACGGAGTCAATGGAAACAACGGCAACAACGGAATCATCAACAACAACAACCTCCCCTTCCTAACCGGCCTTGGTGGAAACACCAACAACGTCATTCAAAACAACGGAAACAACAACTTCAATGGAGGATCTGGTTTCGGCTTCAACGGTGGTCAGCTGCCCCAAGGCGCTGCCCTACAGAAACTCATGTTCGGGACAATGACTGTGATCGATGACGAGCTGACCGAAGGACACGAGCTCGGGTCTGGTCTGATAGGTAAGGCACAAGGGTTTTACGTCTCGAGTGCAGTTGATGGTAGTAGCCAGACAATGGCTTTTACAGTCATGCTTGAGAGTGGGAGCTATGCTGATAGCATTAGCTTGTTTGGGGTCCACAGAACTGCGGTCTCGGAGTCTCATCTTGGTGTTATGGGTGGGACCGGGAAGTATTTGAATGCTAAAGGTCATGCGATCGTGAAGACAATCCCAGGGGCGAATCAGCATGCCACCGATGGTTTGGAGACTCTGCTGCAGATTACTATTTACCTTGCTTATTAGTGTGTTTATATTCTGAATTTGTTTGTGCTTTTTTTTTTTTTTTTTTTTTTTTAATTCTGTGTATGCATGAGATATTGTAACAAAAAACACAGACATGTAATTCTGGAAATTTGTTGGCTTTGCTTGTGACTTTTACAATCTTGTGATGAAATATTTGTCCAGGAATTTGTATAATTAATGAATTATTTTCAATATGTGTTTTCATTCAATGAACAAATTCTTAATTTGCCTATTAGGATTACATAAATTAATTAATAACATTAAAATATGATACTCCCTCCTTCTCTCATCAATGTAATGTCTTCGTTGTCTTATCAAATTTTTTAAAAGAAATAATTTATTTGTTTGCACATTACTTTTACAATAATAAAATTGTTTCAGTTATTTTTCTTATTTATAAACGCAATATCTATTTTATGACGTACTGAAATGAAAAGTGTTACATTAATTGTTCGTTTTGGGTAGAGGTGGCCGGTTGACCAAACCGCCGGTTAGCCGGTTGAAAACCGGCGGTTGAAAACCTCCAAAATCTCCAACCGGAACCGAACCGCCTAACCGGCTAGACCGGTTACGGTTTAGGCGGTTCACGGTTTTAACGGTTATCCGGTTAACCTCCGGTTTGACGGTTTGGATATGCTCGGCCGAGTCCTTGGTGTTGCTCGGCCGAGCAACCCTTTTAGGGTTTAGGGTTTTGAGGGTTGCTCGGCCGAGTCTTTGGTGTCGCTCGACCGAGCAACCCTTTTAGGGTTTAGGGGTTGAGGGTTGCTCGGCCGAGTCTTTGGTGTTGCTCGGCCGAGCATATCATTTTTCAGTTAATTTTTTTAACGGTTTTTTTGAAAAAAGTTAACTTTTAATTTTTTTTCAATTTTTTTTTGAATAAATAAGACTATTTTAGACTTAAGTTTACTACATACATTTTTTGCAAAAAGGTTTATAAAAAAAGTTATGAATTTTTAAAGAAATAAAATTTAACGATTTTTTGAAAAAAGTTAACTTTTAATTTTTTTCAATTTTTTTTTGGATAAATAAAACTATTTTAGACTTAAGTTTACTATATATATTTTTTGAAAAAATGTTTATAAAAAAGGTTATGAATTTTGAAAGAAATAAAACTTAACTTTTTTATAAGAAACGAAAGTATATAAAAGAAAAAAGTGACGGTACCCTTAAATTTTATTAATTAAAATACAATTACAACGAGGGTATTGGTAGGAGTGGTGGTGGTAGGCTGGTAGTAGTGGACCTAGTGGTATTGATAGGAGTGGTAGTGGTAGCCGGTAGGAGTGGTAGTAGTAGTGGTAGTAGCGGTAGTGGTAGTGGTGGTAGTAGTAGTAGTGGTAATAGTAGTTGTGGTGGTGGTGAATGGTGATGGTGGTGATGTAGATCGGTAGTAGTGGTAGTGGTAGGTAGCGATAGTAGTGGTGGTGGTAGTAGTAGTAGTGGTAGTAGTAGTGGTGTTGGTGATGATGGTGGTGGTGTAGACTAGTAGTAGTGGTATTGGTAGGAGTGGTAGAGGTGGTAGTGGTAGTGGTAGCGGTAGTAGTGGTGGTGGTAGTAGTAGTAGTGGTAGTAGTAGTGGTGGTGGTGGTGATGGTGGTGGTGTAGGCGGTAGTAGTGGTATTGGTAGGATGGTAGTAGTAGCGGTAGTAGTAGTGGTGGTCGTAGTAGTAGTGGACGTAGTGGTAGTAGTAGTAGTGGTGGTGGTGGTAGTAGTGGTGGTGGTAGTAGTGGTGGTGGTAGTGGTGGTGGTGGTGATGGTGGTGGTGTAGACTAGTAGGAGTGGTAGTACTAGTAGTAGTGGTAGTAGTGGTGGTGGTGGTGGTGGTGGTCTTTGGTAGTAGTAGTGGTGGTGGTGGTGGTGGTGGACATGGTGAACATAACGGCTAGTTTGAAAAAGTAGCCGTTGGAATGAGTTCTGGCGTTCTGCTCGGCCGAGCAACTCATATGACTCGGCCGAGTATGACCGTTATTGAAAATTAACACTACTTGAAGGTTATGCTCGGCCGAGCAACTCATATGACTCGGCCGAGCAAGCCAAAATCGGCGGTTAACCGGCGGTTGGCCGGTTTTTCAAAATTTCAAACCTTAACCGAACCGGCCAATTACCGGTTTCGGTTAGCCGATTCCGGTTAACCGCCGTTGACCGGTTTTGACCGGTTTTGACCGATTTTCAACCTCCCGATTGGCCGATTCGGTTTATAAAATGGACACGTCTAGTTTTAGGAGTATTTATTTTTAGGGAGTACTCTATTTATTTTGAAATGATGGATATATAATTGCACATGGGATATTTATGTTGTTTTGGGAGTATTTATTTCGATCCAAAATATTTGATGTTTTATTATTATATAAGCACATTTGTTCTTATTTATGATTGTGTAATACTTTTTTGTATGCACATTTAACTACTTAGATAATTGGATTGTTTTAGAGACATATGAGTCCCTTGAAATGTATTGATTGTATTTTTTAATGTGTATGAGTCTAAATGAGGGAGAAACTTTGTTTTTCTTAGGTGATTATTGTTAAGCCAAAATGAACGGCTTAATTTATAAATCGCAAGTGAACGGTTTTATTGTAATATAGATTAGGCAAATGCGGGTTGAATTTCACGGAGACAAAGTTACTATATAATAATTGTTTTTATGTAAAAATAATGAAATAAAAAAATGATTGGTAGAAAATTTGTTTTGTCGTTTATCTATAAATAATATGCAAACTACTCTAATTTTGGGAAAAAATCTTATGATAAAGGATTTCTCGGGATTGGAACTCGAACAACATGTATTTATCAATTAATAATGCCTTAAATAAAAGTTTCATAAAAAATCAAGAATGATACATTATGTTTGTAATACTTCTCACGATCAAGCAAGTAATACTCGTATTCTATAATAATCACGGCCTATCTCTCGATGATCCGTACATTAGTACAAATCTATTAAATTTATAAAAATTCACATACTTTTCAATTAAAATAATCTCTTGTCAATTAATCTACTCTCATAATTTATAATATCTAGTTTACTTTATATGGTATCGTTAATCGAGATTAACAGCTATTTAATTATCTTGATTAACTAAAATAATACAAGTAATGACGTTTCCAAATGTAAGCTTTAAAAATGATATGAAAAAAATTGTTTAAGATGAAAATGAAAAGAGAAGCATGATTATAAAGATTAACATACGAGGTTGAGTTTCCAACCGTAAAAATTAGGGGAATTACTCACTAGCAATGGTGATTATGATAACACAAAAATAAGAATAATACATTAAAAATAAAATAGAAGGAGTAAAGGGTACTTATTTAGGTAATATAGAATACAATGGCTGGAAAATAAACCTTAGAATGCTTTATTTCTTCAACTTTAAAATTTTTGAACAAGAACAACAATAAATCTTCAAAATATTGATATTGCTATAGTATGATTACAACAAAATCTGGATGCCTAAACCTGGCCCTAACAATGTTAATTTATATACATAAAAGCCAAGAGTTGAGACTATTCGAAAAGCTTATTCCAAAAGGCACCTTTAAAATCTGGCAACAGCAAGTGCACGGCCGCGTCTTATAGAATTCACGACCGTGCAAGTGGTGTTGGAGAAATTTTTCGGAAAAGTGAGTTTGACACGGCCGCATCAATATTTGTGCATGCCCGTGCTGCACGGTCGTACACTGCTCAACACGCGGCCGTGCAGGCCCTGTTCTGGTCTGGTTGCTCATTTTTCCAAGATGTCGCTTCTCGTTTTCCTTTGATCCTTTTATTTGAATGATAACGTCCCAAGGATTATGTGTACCAAAATTGTACCTAATTCATGTACAACCACACAAATACACCAATCAAGTATAAAATCTGTATAATAAAATAAAAGAAGCTAAATTAGACTAAATGGTACTAAAGCTAAGGTAAACGATGCAATTAAAATGTTATAAATGACTATAAAATAGGCATTTATCAACTCCCCCACACTTAATCATTACTTGTCCCTAATCAAGTTTAAAATAAAAAAAGTAGAAATGGAGAAATATGAAATGACAAATTAGAAGAAACATATAGTATACCCCTTAGAAAATAAACGTTACAAGTGTCATTGCCTCGAAAAATTGCCTTATATCTATCCACTCATATATTTTATAACTTAAAGAATATTTAGGAAAAGATCCTATGAAGACATTTGAGAGTAAATACAAAACTATAAATTTTTATATTATGAATAAAATTTGACCAATCAAAGGCATAATGTAGTGAAAAAATGAATTTTTGGATCACAAACTTGGGGCGTAAAATGAAACTCACTCTTAGACTGCTTTGTAAATAAGTGTTTCATGCTTGAAATGTATCATTAAGAAAAAATGATCTTTATTCACAATTCAAAAGTAATTATAGGATTGACATACACCTTGAATCACAAAATGGGAGCGGAGGATGATAGTGAAAAATTGTCAACGCTAATAATTATATCATTTTTATACGTGACAAAGCAATCCCTTGATTTAGGTCGTCACACTATATTAATGATTTGCTTATTTATATTTTTTATTGGATTACCATACAAGATAAATAAATATTAAGTTAATATTGATTAGCCTTGATTAGTGAAAATGACAAGGTGGATTTTTTATTTTTTTTGTGAAGATTGTGATTCAAAAAGTGTATAACGAGTATGAATACCCTTAAAAGGAATAGAAATCAATGTTTTGAGCTATACATTTAAAGAATAATTTTCAAAATTCACAAGTAAATGTATCTAAGTGCTAAATGATCTAAAAGTTTTATTAATCAAAACAATGCTTTTCTTAATAAAATCATATTAATGCTATATTAATTCAAGATTTTCCATTTACCTTCCAAAATATTACTATGCTCTTTTTCTAACAATTTTTCAAGTTATAGAAAATATGAACAAAAAGTAAAAGGATAATATTACAAGAATATTAGCCAGTATATGGATAAATAACTACATCATCATAGGGGTAATTTTATTTTATTATTTCTATCTTTTTGACTGAAAATAGACATGCTTTAACGCATACATAGAAAAGGGAAACGTGCAACTAAGTTAATGCATACAAGGAAAATAAAAACTAATTTAATTATGGGAAAAACTAATTAATGCAAGCATAAAAGAAACATGAATAACTAAACTAATATTCAACTAATTTAACTAAAACGGATATGAAGAGTTCCTCCCACACACTTGAAATAAACATTATCTCCAATGTTTTGTAAATAACAAAGTAGACAATAAAATAAATGGGACGGGGGAATTAAAACTCACTGGTACAGTGGCGGTGGTGGTGGTGGAAAGTTGTCCCAATGTTCAACCCCATAATTATAAATGGAGTTCACTTGTACTTGGACGGTGTTTACTCGGCCTTGAATATCACCTCGAAATTCATGAAAATCTTGGGAAAATTGGGTTAGGTGTTGGAGAATTTGGTTTTGTTTGAGTCCCATTTGGTCAAATCGGGTATAGATCTCGGGTGGCATTTGATTTTGTTGATTGGCTTGAACTACTACTACTACTACTTCTTCTTCTTCTTCTTCTTCTTCTTCTTCTTCTTCTTCTTCTTCTTCTTCTTCTTCTTCTTCTTCTTCTTCTTCTTCTTCTTCTTCTTCTTCTTCTTCTTCTTCTTCTCTGGCATTTGGAAACATCCAAGTATTTAGGTGGCCAACTATGACAATTGGGAGTTCCTCCCACACACTTGAAATAAACATTATCCCCAATATTTTGTAAATAACAAAGTAGACAATAAAATAAATGGGACGGGGGAATTAAAACTCACTGGTACAGTGGCGGTGGTGGTGGTGGAAAGTTGTCCCAATGTTCAACCCCATAATTATAAATGGAGTTCACTTGTACTTGGACGGTGTTTACTCGGGCTTGAATATCACCTCGAAATTCATGAAAATCTTGGGAAAATTGGGTTAGGTGTTGGAGAATTTGGTTTTGTTTGAGTCCCATTTGGTCAAATCGGGTATAGATCTCGGGTGGCATTTGGTTTTGTTGATTGGCTTGAACTACTACTACTTCTTCTTCTTCTTCTTCTTCTTCTTCTTCTTCTTCTTCTTCTTCTTCTTCTTCTTCTTCTTCTTCTTCTTCTTCTTCTTCTTCTTCTATGGCATTTGGAAACATCCAAGTATTTAGGTGGCCAACTATGACAATTGGGAGATTATTGTTGGGTAAAATTATTTAGGGCTTTTTGTTTTGCCCCATTAACCATAAATACTCTTCGAAACCCCGTTTTACTAGCATTTACATAGTCCAAAGGGATGCAATGTCTAGCTTAGTAAACCCCTTAACTTCTTCCCAATCATCGGGTATGTTTATCCTCAAATAATATGCAAAAAGAGTAAACAACCTACCTATGTGTATGTCTCCAGCAAAGGTTGGGCCGGGACGATAAAATCCCAAACATGATCAATTAATAATTTCCCCAAATTTATTCCTCGATGACCATGAACAAATGCCCATAATAAATACAACTCTCCCCTATTAACGGTCCCCTTGTCCTCTCATGCAAAGATGGTACAAGCATAAATCCTATGGATGAGACGAAGGACGAGATGGACTATTAGGGAGGCTTTAGCAATCCTAGAGTTGTAACTAGCTTCTCCCGTAATTTGTCTCCAAAATGGATCCTCTTGATATTGATTAGAAAGTACGGGATTTCTAATGCTAGGCCACCCAAGGATTTCATTGATTTTGGTCAAGGAAAGGCTATATGATAGATTAAGGAGACAAAAGTCCAAATGGGTTTCTAGGTATAGCTCACCGGTGGTTGCATCGATTTCTTGTGTATTACGTTTGGACATTGTACTAAGGAATTCAAGGGTGAGTTTTGTATACGTTTCTCCTTCAAAATTGAGAAAACACTCACTTCCTAACCCGACATGTAAATCCCTTATGTTTTCATAAATTCCTAATGTTTGTAGGGTGCTAATATCTGGAAATTGAGTGGGTTTAATTCTTCTAGCATGAAGCCTATTAAATCTCTCTATTTCCACTTGATAAGTGAACCGAATTCCCATAGTACCAAGGGCTAATGATAATTTAGGTCGAGAGGTGGAACCTTTCTCATTACGGGCTCTTTTGGTGGTTTGTTTTCCTTTCCCTGTACTTGTCGTTATAATCTCTAGAACAAATTAAAAGTAACAAACCCAACAAAATTCTGAAATATGAGAGAAAGATTGTGAGATACCCGATTTTGGTTGTGAGAATTCCTTAAATATGCCTTGAAACCTTGTTTCCTTACTTGATTGTAGATTGAATGTTTCAAAGAAACCAACTTGAGCCACCAATTTGAACAAAATCCGTTTTTTTTTAATTTGGAAAAAAAAAACTAGGGTTTTCTGATTTGGGGGAATTGTGGGTGATTTTTGAGTTCTTGATGGTGTTTAGATGATGGAAATAAGTTGAGGGAGTGGTGTTTGGCCGGAAAATATGGAGATTTTGGAAGGAATTAGGAGATGGTGGTGGTGGGTTTTCGGTGGTAGTGATAGGTTAGAGAGAGAGAATGAAGCAGCTCCCAAAAGATCCGACTTTTTGATGAAGAGGCGCGTCTGTCCAGGCAAGCGGCACGGCCGTGTATAGAAAAATAGCACATCCATGCAACTGATTTTGGGTCGAATATTCCAATTTAGAAACATTTGTACGGCCGCGTGTTGACATCTGCATGCCCGTGCTACTGTAGCATGCTCGACCGTTCAATGAAGAAGGACACGGCCATGCTTCTGCTGTTCAAGACCTGGGTTTTTTTTTTTTTTGAAAAACCTACAAAACAAGGTTTAGTAACAATATAAAAAAATAAAAATATAAATTCTAAAAATGGAAAAAAATAATAAGATTAAGCAAAATAGTACATCTGTTTACCATCTTGATAATGCTTGTTTAACGTCCTTAGCTCGACCCCTCTTGTTTTATTTGGAATGAGAAATTGGGTCTGCAAATGAAATGGATGATACTACCCCTATCGGATCGCCAACTATATAATGCTTGAGTCTTTGTCCATTGACCTTAAACTCACCCTTTAGCTCGTTCCAAATATTGATGGCCCCGTACAGATAAACCTTCCGAACTTGGTACGGACACGACCATCTTGATTTCAACTTTCCCGGAAAAAGATTTAACCGGGAATTGAAAAGTAGAACCATATCCCCTTCTTTGAACTCCCTACTCATGATGTGAGCATCGTGCCATTGTAAGTGCCCCAATCTGGGTCGTTAATGTTTTGTCAGCCCAAATTAATGATTTATAATCATTTAGGGGCATTTTGGACATTATTTTGACAATTTGAATGAGGAAGGACCTCTTAGGAATAAAAAAATGGGCAAATACCTCGCTGGAAATTTGTCATTTCCAATAAAAAGGAATATTGACCATTTACAAACAGCCAAAACAACTTTCTGCAACAACCAGGCACGCTGCTGATCCCATCCGCGTGGATGAGTTTGTGCCTACAATCTCATCCACGCGGATAAGATTGTCACCCAGCCAACCTATATATACAGCCCTTCTCCCTCAGTTTTAACAATCCAAAAATTACGAATTCCTACTGTTACTCTGTCAAAATCCATTCTCAAACAGTCCTTTACACTCCCACAACTCAAATTCAACATCAAATCCACTCGTAACCCTTTGAAACCCTCAAACCCTAAACATAAGTCCAAGAAACATTGGTAAAACCCTTTTTCTTCCATACTCAAAACTCATTCATACATACACTTTCATACATAAATGAAGTAGCGTGGTTGTTCTTACTTGTTGTTTGACTCTCCCTTCCCTTTTGTCCCAAGGATCCAAGAGGATCTCCATGGAATCCATTTCCATGGATGATCTTCTAAAGTGATCCACATTCTCATTTACTTTCATGTTATCACCCATTTCCCCTTTTACATTACTTGTCCTTGTTTGTTTATTTGACCTAAAGTATGGTCATCTTGGAGTCCATCTCCATAGATGACCACTTTAAATGGTCCATATTGCTTACTTCCTTGTAAATGTGCCCTCCCTAGTCTAAGATGCACACCTTGGAACTCTTTTCTTGGATGAAAATCATCTAGACTCACAAAATAGGTCACACAAGATGTATGAGATACACTTGAGTATAGGTATCAAGGATAGTCTTCTTATGACCACCTTAGAGATCTTCCTCTGAAGTTGATACATCTTGACCTAACTCTCTTGTTAATTTACTTTTCATGTCAAAATCCCCCTTGCCCCTAACAAATGATATGTTTTTCAAGTCCTAATGTACCCCTGGGATGGCTTGGTTAAGTGGATTCATCACTTATAACCACTAACCAAAGTCTAGGGAAAGAGAGGACAAAACATGGATGCCAAAAATCCAAACATTTTCTTTATTTTCTGCTTTTAGTTACATTTCCAGTTAAGTCCTGTTATCCAGTTAAGTTTCTGGAAATTACAGTCACTAATTTGGAAACTGTAAAAAATATTGACACTGCAGCCCCATCCACGCGGATAAGATTGCACTACGATCTCATCCACGCGGATGATATTTTCATCTGCAAACATTTTCCAGTTTTCTGATATTTTCAGTTTAGTCACTGTTTTTCAAACTATTTTCCAGTTCAGTCCCTTGTATTTCTGTTATTTCCAGAAAAACCCATTTTATTCAAAATCTTTTTCAAAACAACACACACACACACACAAAAAGTTTCAAGTTTGGAAGACTCGTCATACGAGGCATTCCGGGTGCACGCCAAACGTTCATCCAGGAGTGTGACGTGACCTCCGAACTCATTTTCTCTAATTTTGGCATTTTTCAGAGTTTTGGCCCCTTAAACCAAAAACGGCGTGGCGATTCCGTTGATTTTTTCAAAAAAAAAAATTGGGTACATCATAGTGGCGACTCCGCTGGGGACCAAATAAGCTTTTTTTTTTTTTTTTAAAAAAAAAGAGAAAACTCGTTTTTCAAATAATAAATAAAACTTGTTTTTTCAAAAAAAAAAAAGCTCTTGTGGATCAAAATTCCGTCCCAACACTTGAATCTTTTGTTTTTGTGTGTGTATGTTTTTTCCCATGACGCGTTGTTATCGATCGGACTGTCCCGGGAAAGTCACAATTTCGACTGTCGGATTCATTTCCTTAACTGTTTGAATTTATGTACTTACGTGCTTATGTGTTTACATGCCTTTAAAAAAATGATACTCAATATATAGGCTGAAAACCATTATCTTTCCTCTTA
>JAFEMH010004050.1:137500-229403 GCA_022495995.1 Adenophora triphylla var. japonica | reverse complement strand
ATTATGTTGCACAATCGCCAGGCTTGCTTCTCGACCCGAGAGTTGAGATATCGCCGAGTTTCCAATAGGTGATGGTGTTACATTGTGTAGGCGCATCATTTGAGTCGGCATTCCTATTCTTTTCTGCTCTTTTCTAGTTGGACATTGATCCTGCTGATAGTCTTTAGTCTGACTAACTAAGAAGGGAAAATAAGAGTACAAGATACCCAGCACAAGGTATACCCAATAGAATTTTAGACTAAGAAAATAACAACTGAATACTCCTTCATCCAATAATAAATGTCGCATTGGACTCGTCAAACAACGTTTTTAAAGATTGCACTTGCAGGTACATTGCTACAATGGTAAATTGCACCGGCATTGTTACCTTATTAAAAAATGTGACATTTATTTTGAAATGAACCGCACTTGTTGTTATGAGACCGAGGGAGTAGATTCTATGCCTAAATCAGTAGATTCTTTGCCTAAAACATTTAGCCTTTTACGAGCAAATGAAAAATACAGTGAGCATTTAAAAAAAAAAAAAAAAAAAAAAAACTACATAGACCAAACATTCTACGATGCTTGGACTCTTTGGTTTACCTGATCGACCCCTTATCGACAGGACTAAAATAGGAGTGTCCGACACGGGTACAACGGGATATACAAAGAGTCTGAGCATCAAAGAATATAGAAACATGGAGTACCAAAATTACCCTTTTTTGTGGAATATTCAAAACAGACGTCTGTACAACTACCCTTCAAAGTAGTACTTCATCCTATTAAACCAATTATTGATGCCTCTAAAACTACCACATTGATAGAAGGGTAAAATCGGAATTTAAATGAATTTACCTTAAAAACGACAGATATTTTGGACAAACTTTTAGGTAAAAGAATACCGGAGGGAGTATTTTGAATGCAAAGAAACCATATATAAGAGCATATATGGCCAAGAACATCAATCTTACTAACATAGTACTAAAATTTAAGTCAAAAGGAGTAGTGATCAGACTTTTAAACCTGAATCATTCAGTTACAAGATCCGAGAATCAGTTTACTCGAATGTATTAACATAATTTCAGGTGGTCCAATGTAACGACCACTCATGCACGCTTTGGTGGAACATATTGCACCCGCTCATCTTCACAAATATTCTGCAAATATGACAAGGTGAATATTATTAAGAGATTAGATAACTTCATTGAAAGCAAAGAATCAAGATTTATTAACTAAAACGTGTAAAACAACATTTTATCTATTTGTAGGAAGCCCTTAACAGTTTTTTTATTCATTCGCCTTAACAGATTATCAAAATTTGCCTCATCAGTAACATAAGGATACCATCATATACAAATAAAAAGAAAAATCACAAATATACAGTATTTATATTTATAGACGCTGAATATAACTTCTACCGATATTCCACAAGGGGAGAAAAAAGAACAAAAAGAAACACAGAAGATGCAGTTCACCACTGATAAGCAATATTATAAGTAGATACAATGATGATATAAAACAATACAGCAGATATTTCTGCTACTCCCTCTGTCCAGAATGACGTTTTCATTTTTTTGTTGTTTGTTGTAATGAACTTTGAGCAATAATTGGTTAATTTAATTATCCTAATGAAAATTTAAAAATTGTTATTGATATATTTACAATGGTGTATCAATAACAATTTTTAGATTGTTATTGATATATGGGATTTTTACCAATAAGCCCCTATTAGTAGGTGGAATTTATAAAAAAAAACACCACATTTCATATTCTACCTTAGGGTCCATAACTTGAAATTCATTTTACCAATAAACCCCTAACTCCGTTTAAAACATTTCATAATCATTTAAATACCATTTAAATGGCGAAACTGCCCTCTTCTTTCTCTCTCTATGCTCAATTACAATTGCGTTTCTCTCTCTATGCGCCATTGCAATTTCGTCTCTCTCTCTGTGTGCAAATTGGCGTTTCTCTACTCTCTCTGTCGCAATTGACAATCCTCTCTCTGTCGCAATTGACGAGCTCCTGTGGGTGTTCCATGTTCGATCGAAACGGGGACGGCCAAATCACGAAGAAGGAGCTCAGCGACTCGTTTCCATCCTTTACTGTCGAATTCCTAGGGTTTGATTTTCGATACAGATACAGGTATATTCTTGTTGAATGTGTTGAATTTCTTTCTATTTTTGTGATTTGGGGAGGTTTCAAAACCTAATTGAATTTTGGTGTTGGTGATTTCTGTTTTTAATTTAGTATTGTTGTAGTGTGTATCGTACTAATTTTATGGCAATCTTGAGCTATGGTTTCCGAGAGTTTTGGAATTGATTGGTCTGTAAGGGGTTTCTATTTGATACTTTGTCATTCACATGCTGTTTAAATTAATATTTCACTGTACTCATTTTCGTTATTCTATTTGCTGTTTTGAAAACCTCCATGAAAATGAAGTGAAGTTTCATGAGAAGAACTTGAAGGTGGCTCGTTATTTGACGTCGAGGGTATAACTGCTTCTCAGGTATGTTAAAACTCTGCCATAGCTTGTAATTCAGTGATTTTTTTGCTTATTTCTGCGAAAAATAACGTTTTGATTTCATTTTTCTAAAGGTGGATGTATGAATTTTGTTCAAGTTATCGAATTTGGAAGAGGCAGAGAAGATGGACCCGAGTTGGACAGATCCTCAGTACAGTACTGAAATGGATGCATCCAGCAAGGGCAAATTCGGACCATTTGGTTTGTTAGCTTTGGCTTCAGAGGATTTGACGGAACAAACTGCAATCTTCTTTAGAGTATTCAGTGGTCATGGCAAATATATAGTCCTCATGTGCAGTGATCAAAGCAGGTTGGTTTCTTGAAAAATCACATAAACTAACTGGCACATCATTTCAGACATCCAAAACGGTCTTTAGTCCGTTTCAGATATTAATGCTTAATTTCATCTGTTTTGACAGGTCTTCTATTGGTAACAATATCGACAAAACTACTTATGGAGCATTTGTTGACATAGATCCTAGGAACGAAGAAATCTCGCTAAGAAGCTTGGTACGTTGTCTTGACTCATCTGAATCATTCAGCACAACTTTTATACGCACTTTATACTCCTTAATGTACTATTTTTCTACGTCTCTAATGTTTTTAGTTTTACCATTTGCAGATTGATCACTCGATCATTGAGAGTTTCAGAGGAGAAGGAAAAAGTTGCATTACTACTAGAGTTTACCCAAAATTAGCCATTAACAAAGATGCTCACTTATATGCATTCAACAATGGATCTGAAAGTGTGATGATTTCAGATCTGAATGCTTGGAGTATGAAGAATGCCAAAATGATTGTTGACGAGACATTAAGCAGTGCGGCGTAGAAGTTACAATATTTATTGAGACGATTGCAGTGCAGTCTGAGGTTGATGTTGGTACCACAGCTGCGAAAGTGAACTCAGACGGCCTCAAACTCAAACTTTGCATTTGTATGAACAGATTCATTGCTTGCTCATTCAACCCATCTTTCTAGTACCCAGTAATCATCGCATTGAAAGACACGGAATCCCTTTATGGGCATATCCTTCAAAAGCCGGACAGCCAAATCAAGACTTCTCAAAACTGTGATATGGAAAGCTCGACCAAGTATGATTTGGCGTTTTGAAGTCTTGTTGGAGAAGGCCTTACATGTAGAATGAGGTGATTAAATCTTAATATGCAGATGAGATCTTAGCAGAAATTGAGTTTAAATTCTCATTGCTGGATAACTACCATAATATGCTTGTGTAACCTCTCATAACAACAATTTTATCTCACTTGCAGTTCATTGAGCAGAATAACTTTCAAGTATATATAGCAGCGAAGGCCAAAAATGTTTTGTTGCGGATTGGGATATGGAAAGCTCGACCAAGTACTTTCGACAAGCAATTAGGGGCGTCAAGGAGCTGAATCAGAGTAGAGCATTAAATCGTTCGAGCTGGCACGACATTTTGAAATGAAGTTTTTCTCGGTCGGTTAATCGCTCATTTGGATCTTGAGCAATCCTGGAATCAATCACTTATACTTGTGAGCAGTTTGCCTTTTCTATCTAGGAGTTGTTTAACTCTCGAGTATTTCCAGTTTTAAATTTTGCACACAACTGTGAGGTCAATTTCTCAGTTATGATTGTTGAGGTCACTTTCTCAGTTATTGTGCATAACTGTGTGATAGATTTCTCTGTTTTTATGTCATTCTTTTATAGAACAACAGTGAGGTCTATTTTACAATTGTTGGTTGTGATGTGAATAACTGTGAAATGTTTTTCACTTCTAAAACTGTGAGGTCAGTTTCACATTTATTCATGAATATGATAGATTTCTCTGTTTTTATGTCATTCTTTTATAGAACAACAGTGAGGTCTATTTTACAATTGTTGGTTGTGATGTGAATAACTGTGAAATGTTTCACTTCTAAAACTGTGAGGTCAGTTTCACATTTATTTATGAATATGAAATTGTTTGGTTTTTGACCTTTCTAAACTAAGAACTGTGAGGTCAATTTTACAGTTAATTTGGTACTTAGTATGTTTGGTTTACCTGTTATTTATCTGTTATTCATGAATGTTTGTGCACAACTGTGAGATCAATTTCTCAGTTATGATTGTTGAGGTCACTTTCTCAGTTATTGTGCATAACTGTGTGATAAATTTCTCTGTTTTTATGTCATTTTTTTATAGAACAGTGATGTCTATTTTACAGTTGTTGGTTGTGTTGTGAATAACTGTAAAATATTTTTCACACTTCTAAAACTGTGAGGTTAGTTTCACATTTATTTATGAATGTGAAATTGTTTGGTTTTTAACCTTTCTAAACTGAGAACTGTGAGGTCAATTTCACAGTTAATTTGGTACTTAGTATGTTTGGTTTACCCGTTATTTATCTGTTATTCATGAATGTTTATGCACAACTGTGAGGTCAATTTCTCAGTTATGATTGTTGAGGTCACTTTCGCAGTTATTGTGCATAATTGTGTGATAGATTTATCTGTTTTTTATGTCATTCTTTTATAGAACAAATGTGAAATCTATTTTACAGTCTTTGGTTGTGAGATGAATAACTGTGAAATATTTTTCACACTTCTAAAAATATGAGGTCAGTTTCACATTTATTTATGAATGTGAAATTGTTTGGTTTTTGACCTTTTTTAAACTGAGAACTGTGAGGTCAATTTCACAGTTAATTTTTTGGTTTACCAGTTATTTATATGTTATTCATGAATATTTGTGCACAACTGTGAGGTCAATTTCTCAGTTATGATTGTTGAGGTCATTTCTCAGTTATTGCGCATAACTGTGCGATAGATTTCTCTGTTTTTATGTCATTCTTTTATAGAACAACAGTGAAGTCTATTTCACAATTGTTAAAAAATAATTTTATTTTATTTATAAAATTTGAAATATATGATGAGTAAACTTGTTTGATTCGTCTTGGCGATGCGATTAAAACAATGATTTCAGATAATTTTTTCGACTTTTAAATTTTGAGATATTGCATTTTAAAAATTTAAGAGAAAAAAAAAAGAAAGAGAGAAAAGGAGAGAGAAAGAAAGCAGGTAAGACAACATCCATCCGTGTGACGCTTCACGAGAGAGAGGGGTATGAGGGGCAATTAAGTCCAGAAAAAATTGAGGGACTTTTTGGCTGTTTTGATAATGTTAGTCCTTAAAGGTAGTTTTTATTTGACTGGGGGACTAATTGGCCAAAGCCTCTTGATATATTTACAATGGTGTATCAATATCAATTTTTTGATTTTCATTAGAATAATTAAATTATCATATAATTAATTCTCAAAGTTCATTCAAACATTAAAAAAGGTAAAAACATCATTCGGGGACAAATGGAGTATGATATTGAGTAACAGCTAACCACTAAGTACATATTAATGATCAAAATTTCCTCAATATCTATACTCCTATCGATTGCTAACCACCAAACCAAAAAGTTCATAATCTACCCTCAAAAAATGATCAGTCTCAACACTCAAGATCAAAGGTTCATTACCAATTTGAACAGGGAGTTTCCAACATGAATAACTAGTTACCAAACAACCGGTAATTTAAAGTGGTGATGATTGATCGTATAAAATTACAGCTGGTGTCTTAATCAAATATGAAAAACTATGCTCCCTCCGTCCCATTTGAAACTAGACTTATTTCTCATTTGGGTGTCCCATTAAAAACTAGACATCCAAAAGAGGAAAGTTTTTAATACGGAGTATTTTTTTAATCAATGGAGCCCACTTGTCATAATCACAATATCTACCCCACTTACTATTCTCTAACCCACTAACAATCATTATCTCACTCTCTATACTCACAACACCTTAATACTCCCTCCGTCCCGGAATAAATGTCACACTTTTCTTTTTGGTTTGTCCTAAAATAAATGTCGCGTTTCTAAATTAGGAAATAAACTTGGTGTAATTTTGATAATGTACAAACTAGTAAAGCACACTCCTTAAAAATGTTAACAAGTCAAATGCGACATTTTTATCGGGACACAGGGAGTATTATACACTTCTCCTTAATTCTTATGTCAACCTTAAATTGTCAATTTTTAAATGGGACGGAGGGAGTATTTGGTACTGGTGAAGTTACAAATAGATAAGACGTAAGTACAAGAAACATTCAACAGTCATCTCGAATGGAAACGAGGGGACAACAGGGATTTGATAGAAACAAGTCATTGAGTTTAAGTAACAAAACCTGCATATCCTCAGAGAGTGCTTCTGACACAGCAAGAGTGTAGCAACCTGCATGAAATCTTCCTGCAAAAGGTTTTACGGAAAAACAAATTCCAAGCAAAGGTTACTTATCTTGGAAAACATAATTACTAAACACCTGATTAATGGACCAGAATCTTAATGATCAACAACTCAACATGATAGGAGGACAATATGCAAAATACGACATTCTACCGATTTACTTAAATGAAAGGAATCTCAAATGTCACTCCGGGACCTAATTGTATTCAAATGTCACTCCAGAACCTCAAAATCAGTCAATATTGCCTTTTCACTTCAACCATACCTACGAGAAAACTAGTGTCGATCATAAAAATAGTCAAATTTGTCGCACAGTTCAAATGTTTAGGGGACCATGAAGAAGGCAAATCAGGCAGGGCGTCAATGGTATTGCAAGATGTTAATGATCTTAAAGATTTGAAATTAGATGAAGCGTAATTAGATTGCTCTTCAAAGTGATCTTAAAAGATTTTTTATTTTTTTTAAAAAGTCGCAAGGGTCCAATCTCTAAAGGTAACTTTGAAACGATATGGAGCTGTAATAAGATTGATTTGAACTTCACACAACCCCTTCATTTTGTACAGAAACAAGCCCCAAAATAATCAAGTAGCCTAGACTAAGTTTGACGTCGGGCATGTCTTGTTGGGACCAACATACTCCCTATGTCCCATAATGATAGTCCCATTTTGACTATTCAAACATATTAACAACCTATTTTCATTTCCATCACTAACCTGAATGAGATTTAATTATTACTCCATTACTCCATCTTCTTACTTGGTTGGCTAACTTGGCTCTCATCCTCTCCTCTCTCTCCCTCTTCTTCCTTGGTTGGAAAATTTGGAAGTTTAATGATTTAACCTAACAATTTTGGAAATGAAACTATCTTTTTAGGACAAACAAAAATGACAAAAAGATACTCCCTCCGTCCCGCATACCATTTCTCTTTGTCAGTTTTGTGCGTCCCGCATACCATCCTAAAATGAGAGAATCTTTACTATTCCTCCCACTTATTCTCTCTCCTACTTTACTTTTATACTCGCGTCACAAATCAACTTACTATGCATCTCACTCATTTTCTCTCTTATCTCACTTTTCATACTTACAACACTTGAACCACTTACACATTTTCTTATTTCCCATTTCTTATTTCCCACGCTAAAACGCTAAGAGAAATGGTATGTGGGGCGGAGGGAGTACAACCTAATGGGACGGAGGGAGTATTATCTAATAAACCACCCGTCCCCTCCCCGCCCACAAGGAATTCCCTTTGATATTTCTCCTATCAGGAAGGCTCTTGCAAAAGAATGCATTGTCCTTGAGCATAAGTAGCTCATAAATATCACCTGTCTTAAGTCCTTCGCATCACATGGCTCTATTCCGAAATCAAAATTCAATTTTTGAAGGGAGGCTCTCCAAGGAACAAGACCATCATGAAATGCCTCGTAATCACCGGGCACAAGTACATGGATTCTTGACTGCAAATAAAGGTTCTCCCACTATTAAGGTGGCGTATGTTTTTTTTCAAGTCCTAAATGAATGATGTATTCAAATCTGAAATTGTCTAATTTTTTAAGGGAAACATCTGGAGAATGAATTATTACATTTTGAAGCTCTTTAGTATTTTAACTGAAAAAGTATATGAATAGATATAGTTACCAGTTACCCATTTTGAAGCTCTTTGAAAATTCTGAAAACTCAAAAACATTCTCACAGTGTTGGGGTTAATTGTACCCCGACAACATAGTAGTCAACAACAAAATCATCTCCTCTAGTGTATCAAAAAGCCTTCTAGCTTCCACCATTTACTCACCATCCACCACACGACCTAACAAATTGATGGCAACCTCTTGTACCCATTTAGAGTATAACCCGAAATAGAACGGGGAAATGAAGGTGGGTCAGAGGTATACGTGGTGAGGATGGGAATAGAAAGTAGTGGTGGCCACTAATGAATTTGTGTGGGCTGCAATTTTCTAGCAATTACAAATCTAGGGTTCTGGGCGGGAGTGTGAAGCAATGAAGAGAGAGAACCGAAAGAGGGAGGAAGAAGCGATCGGCCAAAGGACTGCAAGATGGTGGAGGAAAGAGTGGTTGGAGAACTGCAAAGATGGAGGAGAGAGTTATGGTCATAGGACTATAAGAGAGGATGAGAGCGATTAGAAGGAGAATGGACGTAAATATTGAAATGGACAAGGGTGGGGAGTTTTGGAATTATGAAAATATAGCGAGGATATTTATGTAAAAAAAAATCACTTCATATGGACTAAAAACGTTTAAGCTTTATTTTAGGTGTAATATTAAGAGGACATTAAGGGGGGTTTTAGAACTAAATTGGAATTTTTTTTTACTTAATTGCCGTCCCACATTTAACCTAATAAGAGATAAGAGGCAAATAGTCATAAATGAAAAACAAACGCCACCTAAGCCTTCCCCACGAACAATGGCCTCCCTCGATTCATATCCCCGCAAAGCAGCTCTGGTAAGCTATATGTTTCCCCAGTAAATGTCATACTAATCACAAACATTATCACTATTCATCTTGACAGGAGTATTAACTAGTGGATTCATTTATTATCTTAGAGACTGTGATGTGAATTAAAAAAAAAAAAAAGTGGCAAGAACATAATCCCCATTTCAGTTCTCTCTCTCTCTCTCTCTCCCTCCCTCCCTCCGAGTTCTAATTCACTTCCAGAGTAAATATCTTCAAATTTCTAGGTTTCTAAGTGTGAAAGTGTGAATGCCCCCTCCCCTTAAATCCTAAAAATTATATTGGATCCCAGCTAGGTCACAGACTGAGTACATACAAGAAAAGAATCCCAATTAGTAAGAAGTGTCTAAGTTGCCAACCTAGGTATCCCCATATGGGCACTTCCATTAGCACGTTACTAAAGCCTCAATCAAGCACAAAGGGTTTCCTACGCTGGAGGGAAATGAAAATTCAACTAAGATGCCTTAGTCTAAGGTAGCCCCATGAGAGAACATGGAGCTCAACTATTTGATCACACATGAGCGAGCAAGACTTCCAAAGTCTTCACGTAGGGAAAGCTCGTAAGCTCTAAGCACTTCTCAATTCAACATCAGGTGAACTGGATCACACATGAATGACAATGTTTGAAGACCCTACCAGTCAGCGGAAATGTGCATTATCTCCATTCCCCACATCAAATTACCACCGACAAAAACACATTTGATAATAACACCATGAGCATATGACCTCCCCAGCACCACCAAATTCGCAGCTCAACTATGAATATGGATCCTACATCATAACAGAAGAAAGCACAACTTGTTACTTAAATGAAAGCTTCCAGTAGGAATGGAAATCACCAATCGGGTTAATTCAGGCACACGCGTGCAAAAAAATATTGTAGAATGTACATGATACGATAGTTTAAATCACCATATAAAAATACCACGTGATGCTCAAACTCTTCAATTTTTCCAAAGTACCTATTTGACATGGTAGTTGGTGTGGGTGTGGCTATTTTACACTATATTTGGTGTAAAATCATAAAATTTTAGAGGATTTGACACTTGGATCGATACCTGTGTCAAACACTAGTACCTGAGTTTGGGCATCATAGAAAATACCCCGATCAATCCAAATAAACCCAATTACCACCCCTGGCTCTCAGCAGCATCCTCCATGGATATCATCTCCTCATTCCTCTGACAAATTTTTCCTTCAAGGGATGAGCCTCACATTGTTCAGCTATTATCCTAAGAAACCTAATTACGTAGAGCATAAATCTCACCCAAAAATCCCTTCCTGAATCTACTAGAACCTCTACCCCAGGTCCTACAAGGGATCAAATGACTTCCAGCACCACAACACACTTCTAACTAAGCAAGAAAAAGATGGATGGATGGATGGATGGTAAGTTTCCAATTACCAACTGCATATAATATTTTCCTAAGCAAGGCCAACAATCCAAATAGCAGTGGCTTAACCATTAATCAACTAACCGATACCTTTAGTAAATACATTTTCATGGGATCGTTTCTTAGGGAGGTCTCCAAGGGGTTTAAGAGATTACTAACATGACTTAAAACAGGGACGGAAGCACATTGGGAAAGGGGGGTCAATTGACCCCCCTGAATTTTCTAATTTTGCTGTTGATTCTTTATAGCCCCTTAAAGTTAGAAAAACTATGGGTATTATATACATTAATTAAATTAATACTCTAGATGTCTCAGAATAATAGTTCAATTTTTTGAGTGGTTAATTAATTGAACTTTGACCAAAGATTTATAGAAAACCATAAGTATCCTAATAAAATTCTAAAATCACCATAAAAAATACCGCTAAAATTTTAATATTATAAAAGATAATTTTAAAAAAAATCTTTCTTCAAAGTTCACTAAATAACCACTAAAAAATGGGACTATTATTCCGGGACCGAGGATCTTGAACCCCCTGAATTCAAATCCTTGCTACGTCCCTGACTTGAAGGTTATAAAATCTTGGAACCGGATACTACCTTGAACACTGCTCAACACCATAGGATTAACCATTACTCAACTAGATTTGATCAAGAAAGAAATCACAAGATTCACATCCAATTGATCCAAATCAATACACAACCTAGTTCAGTTTTAAAAATTTCCTTGATGCAAAATTAGCAATAACAATGGAATGCATAAAAAAGAGACAAAATATATAAAGGATATATGAGAAGCACAAAGGAAGTAGCAAGTTGCAATGTGAGGAATAGCTCAACACTGCTAGAGAACAAGACAAAATAGAATTCAATTGTTCATATAAAGCGTTCTAAACACACATGGTTTTTTATACAACAAGCTTTGCATATGATGCCTTTTGTAATTAGTTGAAGCCAAAAGATGACTAATAAGCAAATTTCAAGCAAAATGTGCTACGGATGCCATGTTTTGTATCCAAATTCCAAAGTTCCATTTGGATCGATGAAACAAGCATGCGAATGATCAGTGATCACACATCACATCACTTCACATGGGGCTACCAACAAAGATCACAATCTTCCTGCATAGATTTGAATGGAAACTGACAAAGCATAGGATCCCTATAATTTACCATCTCTAATACCTAGCATCAAGAAAAGGATTCCCAAGACCAAAGACACGATAACAGTATCACGTCCAATGTCCCTATCCCTACTATCATTTTACTATCTTTCTTTCCGCTCTTTGTCATTCAGCATAAATTGTTGCAAATACAATCAATTACACACTGTCAACCATTAAACGGTAATGCACAGTGCACAATTCTTCCATGAAAAGGTGAAAGAGATGCTAGCAAGAGTTCATAACCAAATATGAATCCAAGATCAAAATACTAAAGAAACAATCAGACATACCAATTAGAAGCCACCGAGCAGCCCAGCTTCGGGATGGATCCATGACCGAGATAATCCTGTAATACAATCAAGATGTAAACAAATAACTTATTAAGACACGTAAAGCTAACCCTATGGGCAAAACACGACAAAAACTGAAAAATCAATATGTAAAACATTATGAACCCAATAACCCCAATTGGTCTCCTCTGGCTAGGGGGAGGAGTGCAAGTGAAATGAGGATAGAAAGTTTGTAACCATAACTTATATCACCAACCCAAATCGGGTTCCAAAGACATGAAATATAAGAAATTCGTAAATACAATGCCAAGATATATCAAACGAACCACACAAACAGAAAAAAATAAAATTGTTGGGACTTACCCAGTAAAATTGGGAGTGGTGCAATCTACAACCCGCTCATTATCTTCGTCCATCTTAAAGAAGGGGCAGTTCTCACATCCTGATTCTCTAAACTGAAAGTGTAACAAACAAAATAATTTATACGGAGTATCAAAGAAAATTACATAAAATTAGGCAAAAAAGAGAAAAGAAGAACCCTAACAAAACGATCAAAGCGACTAGATTCGGAAGAAAATAGGGTAAAGATGAATATCTAGAATAACACAGCAGTATAGGAATATGAGGGGAATAAAAAGGGAAGGGGAACCTGATCGTAGGTTTTGACGAGCCTGCAGCGAAGACATGCTCGTAATTCATGGCCGAAGCTCGTCGGAATTTGTGCGGCGCTTCCCATCGTTGTCGGCGTTGGTTTGCTTGGTGTTTTTCCCCACCCTCCACAGTATTTTGGAGAAGCTTCTCGACGGAATTCTCACACTTCCGGGGCCGAAAAATCAAGGGTGTATTTTAATTTGGAGGGATTTTATTTCGGAATAATTCCACGAAGGCTCCTCACCCTAATTCATTCTCCTAAAAACCCTTGAGATTTAAAAACTCAAACATTATTGCGAGATCAAAATTATATAAAAACACCCAAATTCCTTTAGGAAAAATTCCCCAATGGCCCCTCAGCCCAGATTTTATTCCTTTTTAAAAAAATTGTAAATTCCAATTAAATAGTTGTTCTCATATTATAATTCTCCATACACCCCTAATCTCCCCTAATTGGTTTTTGGCGCGTTTGCTCCACAGCATGATGCGATCGCTATGTGACTTCTGATCTTTTGGTGCGCCCGTTCTCATTAGAGGGGTGCGGTTGCCCTCCTCCAATTTTCAACTTAATGTCCTTCATTTTCTGCACAATTTCCATTCTAGGTTCAATAAGAGGCAAACTTGTCTTATAAGTCTATTATAAGAGGTGATTTGATTTTATAATTAAGCTATAAGAGTTGTAATATGTAAAATGAGATTGACTCATTGTTATTATTGATTTTTTTTAACATTCATTTGGTAACGGAGGGAGAAAGATTTTTAATTGATATTTGTGAATGGACTAATTATTGTACTGTTAAATGTTTCAGTCGTGTTATGCCTCATATAAAGACATTTTTTCATTATAATATCCAAAGCCTACTGTAAGTTCCATCCAAATTCATTGTTCTCTATACTTTGGTTTCTCTATTGGCTTTCCTTGCAATATGGTTAGCTTAAATAATCCTTTAAATTCCTTCAACAGTTGGTTCTTGGTCACTTTAGTAAAGATATGTTGCCTGAGGTGTGCTTTAGAAAAACTATTCTCGGCAGATGGTTTGTTCTTATTATGAGGTGTTTGTTGGGACCGCGACCATCCCCACCACTCCACATTAGTATGATATTATCCGCTTTGGGCCCAGCCCGCACGGATTTGCTCTTGGGTCAACTTCCAAAAGACCTCATACTAATGAAGTGGGTGGACACCTTTTTATACTTGACAATTCTTCTTTCAATTGCCGATGTGGGACTTGGGTTGATACCCCAACAGTATTACTATCGTTTCTAATTAAACATGACCATATTTAGATAATGTCACAATGCAAGTCAGACTATCTTTTTTATTTTGTACAAACTCCACTTTAATGATTACTCTTGAGTGAATGTTTGTAGCTAGTTAAGGATGTTGTTCTAGCTTCTGTCATTATTTTCGTGTACACACTAATATCTACCTTGCAGTACCTGGTACCTTTTTATTGCTTTTTCGTTTTCGGTATTTAAAGATACATGTATGCATAATCTTCATGGTTCGTCATAAATATCATGAAAAATTGGATCACCGAAAAGTTCTGAAGTGTAGAGAAGAAAACTTGCAACCTAGACTTCACTTGAAATTTAAAGCATGGGCACACACAAAATATAATGCTTTTTCTCTTTATATGTTGTTCCCTATTCTCACTATGAATCAAAACTTTGCATTTTTTCTTTGCTAATCTCATTTATTGTATGGTTATTCGAAGGAGCTTGCATTTGTTGTTGATATAACATGTTTTGATTAAGCCTGTTGATGTTATGGATAGGCTTAGTGTCAGAAACGATGATTTTGTTATTGGTTGATTTAAAAATAGGAATGGTGACATCAAACAATTAAAGCGTTACGCAATGTAAGGATTTGAAGCGTTAACAAAAATGTTTGTTTCAAAGTTGGTTCCATTCAACACTCTCAACTTTTAAGTAAAGAGAATTTTATTGTTATTATTTTGTATTTAATTTTTAGTATTTCTCTTTGCTGCTCTATGACCACTCTGTTCTCTGCAAGTGCATTCTCCCTGTTATTATTGTTAGAATGTAACATCCAATTTGTTATTTATATCATCTATTGCATAAAAGGGCATCTTTATTTGTTTCCTAAATTGACTTTGAATGGATTGTGGGATAGTTTGGGATGTGTTTCTGTTTTTGATGACCTAACCAAGTAGATTACTATATGCGGTAAAAACTAAAATGAAAGCAATGGATTGTTGTGTGCCTTATTTTCTAACAACGATATTTCTTGATTAATTTGGACATTTATTTTGGGACGGAGGGAATAGAGAAATCAACTATTTACAGTTTGAAGGGGATGAAGGAATGATGTTGAGCCTTTTTGTAGACATGGTAGGAGTACTTTTCTAAAGAAAACATCTTTTTTAATGTACATAGAGTAGCATGGGGAATCTCTTATGTGTCAGTGTATATAAAATGATGTTTTACACGTCTTGCGGTAGGAATTACTTGATGAAATGATGGACTTTCGTTACCCTTAATATATGAAGTGTTAGGATCGCTCACCCATACAAGAAATTCGAAACAAGAGAAATTAAACAACACACACACGAAATAAAGACAAAACATACAATATTCCGTGGTTCGGCTAAAAGCCTATTCCACCCAAAATATAACTTCTAAATATTTCTTGATATTACAAGAATGGAGACACCCTCTCTCTCAACACTCTTGAATATCCTCACCAATCGCATACAAGCATACAATTTTTCTCTCTAAATTGTAAACCTATGCTAACTTTCTCTCCAATTCTGTCAAAAACCTAACTAGTGAAGCCTATTTATATAGGGGAGGCACACCCACTTTTCCCCTTTCCTTACCGATATGGGATTACTATTCCTTCTCCTAACCAATATGTGATAAGTAATATATTCCTACTCATAATAGGATTTAGGCAATATTGGTCAAATTCCTAACAAATCTCCCCTTGACCAAAATTCCCTAAAATCTCATCAACTCCAGAGAAGCGAACTCTTTTCCCAATCTTCTTCTCCTTTTTGTCATCACAAAAGGATCTTCCACGCAAGGATTGCCCCTCCAAATAGCAAATATTTCTCGCACCTTTTCTCCCTTGAAGAATCAAGCGCTTTCCTTTGTACACTTTGCATGTTTGTCTTCTTCCAACATATCGATACCCACGAGATGTCAAAACTCCTAGTGAAAGCAAATTCGCAGTCGCACCAGGAACATACTTCACATTCAAAGCGGTTTTCACAGACCCATCATAAAGCTTGAAGCGTACACTCCCAACACCTTCAATCTTCAATTTCTGCTCATTACCAACTTTGATTTCTCCAAAATTTCCATCTGATCGCAAAGTGTCAAACATAGCTTGATCCTTACAAATATGCACTGAAGCAGCTGAATCTAGCACCCATTCAGACTTCTTCTCCTCAATCACATCATCAGCAGCTATAGTTTCTGTCAAAAGAAAATCTCCATTATCACTATCACTATCAATTGTGTTAACGTTCTCTTCGTCAACCTTTTTCTTTCCTTTCACACCACGTAAACTTTTCAAATCATCACAAAATTGTGGGCAACGCATCTGCATATGACCAGTCTCTCCACAGTAGAAGCACTCAATCTTACTCATATCTCTATCTCCCCTAGATTGAAACCTTCCTCTTCCTTTTGAGCCACCACGATTATAATTTCTCCCTCTTTCAGAACCCTCTGCAACTAGTACTCTGTCACCATTGGAGAAGCTCTCACTCCTCGTCATTCTTTCATTATCCCTCAACGCCTTAACCGCATCATCAAGTGTTAAAGTAGTCCTACCTGTCAACATCGTTTGCACAAAAGGCTTATAGAACTTGGGTAATGAAGCCAACAATAACAAAGCTTGCTCCTCATCTTTAATTGTCTCATCAACATTAGACAATCGACATACTAGTTGACTGAAAGAATTTATATGGTCATGCAAATTACCCCCTTCATCAAACTTCAAACAATATAAATCCATCTTTAAGAACAAGCGATTAGTCAATGATTTAGACGCATAAATACTAGCAAGTTTCTCCCAAATATCCCTCGGTGTTTTTTCCTTCAAAACACTATATTTAATTTCAGGAGCAAGTGCTAACCTTATCGTACTCGAAGCCCTCTTCTGAATTTTAGCCCAATCCACGTCTTTCATCTCATCCGGCTTGTTCTCTTCCAAAGCTTCATCAAGTCCTTGTTGAACCAACACATCTTGGATTGTCATCTGCCACACCATTAAATCCATCTTCCCATCGAATGTCGGGACTTGATACTTCGATACCCCAATATCCATATTTCTCAAAATATGAATTTCTTCAAACTGCTGCTGCTGTCCGGATACAATTCCCGATGCCTGGGACCTTAAAATCCAATCTTCACCGTTCAGATTTAATATCTATTAGTCCCGAAGTTACTCACCAAAAATCAGCCCGATCTAACGGTAAACGAACGCTCTACGTCAATTTTCCTACCACTGCGCTGAAAAAAACGAACCAGAAACTGCAATTTCTTTCTTCAATTTTTTTTTGCTCTCTTTTCTTGATGCGAATTCTTCTCTTCAACCTGGCTTTCCTTTCACACCACGTAAACTTTTCAAATCATCACGAAATTGTGGGCAACGCATCTGCATATGACCAGTCTCTCCACAGTAGAAGCACTCAATCTTACTCATATCTCTAGCTTTGATACCACTTGTTAGGATCGCTCACACATACAAGAAATCCGCAACAAGAGAAATCAAACAACACACACACGAAATAAAGACAAAACACACAATATTCCGTGGTTCGGCTAAAAGTCTATTCCACCCAAAATATAACTTCTAAATATTTCTTGATATTACAAGAATGGAGACACCCTCTCTCTCTCAACACTCTTGAATATCCTCACGAATCGCATACAAGCATACAATTTTTCTCTCTAAATTGTAAACCTATGCTAACTTTCTCTCCAATTCTGTCAAAAACCTAACTAGTGAAGCCTATTTATATAGGGGAGGCACACCCACTTTTCCCCTTTCCTTACCGATATGGGATTACTATTCCTTCTCCTAACCAATATGGGATAAGTAATATATTCCTACTCATAATAGGATTTAGGCAATATTGATCAAATTCCTAACAAAGTATGTGTATACAGAGTAGTTAGTTAAGAGTATTTTTAGCCGCTAAATTCATTGTTACTGTGCCTATTTTCATTCACTGTTAGGTTTTCTTAGATGTGATGGAAATTGTAAACATCCTTGTAAACATCAATGGACAAATAATTTGATCAGATGTTGTTGGGGCATTGAAAATGAGAACACATTTAAGGTGCTGAGATAATCTTTCATTTATGCTCAAGCATATTTAAGGTGTTGAGATAATGTTCATCATGAAATATGAAAATGACAAAACCATTCTTTTTAAATATTAACCTTCTCAATGATACTAAACAAGTATTGACTCTTATAGTGGTATGCCTAAGCGCAAGCTTAAGCTAAAGGAAAAAGTTCTATTGGAGGCTCAAGGTCAATCTACGAAAGGAAAATTCATCGATCTTAAGGACATCAAGTGCATCAGTAAGTACATCTTAAAACTAACCTTGTTGGTGTTGGAAATGGATAACGGAAAGTTAAGTTTAACTTAACGTTGATCTAGTTTCTAACGGAAGTTCGTTATGTGTTAACGGAACTAGTTACAAATGGTAATCTACATTTGTTGTAGATTATATATAACTCATTTAATGTCTCAAAACCATTTCCGTGTGAATGAGAAATTAATGACAAATGATTTGTAACTTAAATATTGGGTCAAAGTGTGTTTTGGGTTGGTCCCAAAATTGGTGTGGACTTGTTGTGGCTAAAGGGCTGACGAGCAGGCTGAAGAAGCTTCTGCACGGCCGTGCAAGTGTCTAGGACACGGCCGTGCACCGTGCCTTGCCTTGCCACTCGACCGTGCTGAGCCATGAACTCGACCGTGCATATTGCCTTGCACGGCCGTGCAGTTCATTGGACACGGCCGTGCAAGTGCTGTTATATCCGAAAAGTTGTGACTTTTCAAGGGAAAAGCCACCAAACCCTTTGACTCTCTTTATATACTTCCCCTCCGAATTTCAATTTATATACACAGTCATTTGAGTCTCCCTACCCTCTAGTAAGATAGATTATCATACCCAAATCATTGCATATTGTTGCATTCAATCCGTTCAAGTCCAAAGTTTTCAAAACATTGTGTTGTTCGTAGATTAGTTATATTGGAGTGCTCCTTATAACTAATAAAAAGTCGTTTTATCTTACGAGAGTTTTGTCATTCAACCGTAAGCACCTGTGCGGGACAAATAACTCTTACGGAGATTGTATCAAATACAAGACTCGACTTGATTTCTTTTATTCTTTCAATCTCCGTTACTTTTCTCGTCAGTTTTTTCTGTTAAGTCTTAAAGAAGCCATACAAAAGTCCAACAATCGTAAGAGTTATTTGTTACGCTTCTTCAAGATTATCAAGAGATGGCAAACGAGAAAGACTCCACCGAATCAAGTCAAGGGAATGTGACGCCTCCATCACAAGGTGATACTACATTCAACAATGTTGCTCCCGCTCCTACAACTCATCACATCAGTCATGGTGAGAAACCCGCGAAATTCACCGGTGTGGATTTCAAGAGATGGCAACAGAAGATGCTCTTCTACTTGACCACCCCAAGCTTGCACCGCTTCTTAAAGGAAGATCCTCCGGCGGTAGAAAAAGGTGATCCGGACCCCCAAAGGCAAATGGCAAAGGAGGCTTGGTCTCACGGTAATTTTCTTTGTAAGAATTATATCTTAAATGGACTTGACGATGCACTATACAATGTGTATAGTACAGTCGAGTTAGCCAAAGCGTTGTGGGACACTTTGGAAAGGTGAAATAGCCCGGATCCGAGAAAGGCCTCGCGGCCCCGGCATCTGGCAGTCTTTCGCGTTGGAGGTGTCTCGCCGTTTGTTTTCGCATTTGTAGAGTCGCCACGCCGTTTTTATTAAGCCCAAAACATTGAAAAAGGGCATCAGTTTAAAGATAATTTTAAACCGTTTTTGTGTGATGAGATTTTGAGTTCGGAGGTCAGATGACTCCCCGGGAAGAGAATATTAGAATATTAGAGCTCACCCGAGTAGCCTCGTAAAACGAGTCTTTCGGATACCCCTAATATCCTTTAAATGTTGTGTGTGTGTGTGTGCTTTTAAAAATGCATGCTGTATCGGATGTCTACATTGTATGCTATGTATGGAAATGTATTGAAATAGTATAGGAAGGAAGCCTTACCAATGTTGGTTCGTGTCTGTCTTCCGCTTGGGAATAGTGTTTGAGGTCGAAGTAGCGTTCCGGTACGGATCGGGATTGCTTCGAGAGATGCCGGTTGTCCGCGGACAGAGTTTCGGCGTGAGTTGAGGTTGTAGGCTGCGTTCGGGCAGAGGTTCGGCGTGCGTGGGGATCGTCGGGATCACTCGGGCAGAGGTTCGGCGTGCGTTGTGGTGGCAGGAGTCACTCGGACAGAGTTTCGGCGTGGTTTGGGATCGTCGGTTTGACTCGGAAAGAGCCGGGACACCGTGGAAAGACCAGGCAAGGCCTCGGAGTACCACGAGGGGCCTCAGAGTACCTCGAGAGTGCCTCGGGGCAGCGCGGGAGCGTCGCGGGAGCGCTCGGAGAGGCTTCGGAGCACCACAAGGGAGCTCGGAAGGCCTCGGAAGGATCCGAAAGGGGCCGGGAGTGCCTCAAGAGGACTTAGAGGGGAGCCAGAAGGCTAAGGGAGGAAGAGAGAAGAGGGAGGTGTGTGAAAATGAGGAGGGGGAGCCCTCTATTTATAGTAAAAATTTCGGAGCAAAGAGGTCCGTACGGACCTTCTTGGTTATCCAGAATTTTGGATTTCCTCGATTTGAGGGAATCTGCAATGATGGTGAATATTCTGGAATGATGGTGTCCCTCGAGCAATAAGGTCCGTAAATGCGGACCATCTTGCATGCAAAGAGGTCCGTACGGACCAACTCGCAGGGAGTAATCATTTCTTCGGGATTTGAGGGAATATTGTGGACTTTAAGGGGATTTAGTAATCATTGACACAAAGAGGTCCGTACGGACCTTAATTGCTTTTCCGATTTCTGAAAATTCCCGAAAAGGTCCTTTTGTCCCTTTTTATCCCAGGAAGGCTCCTCCCTTTGGTTTTGGTTGGGGGTTTGAGAGGGTTTTGAGAGGGTTTTGAGTGAGAGAGGTCTCGAGACTCGCGTGGATGAGTGCGGTGTTTCCCTTGCGGTGTTTGAAAGGGGTGATCAGATTGGGGTACTTACGAAAGCCCTCGACGACGTCACTTATGAAAGAAGTGGGGTCGCCGATAAGATAAGGGTCCTAACTGGATCGCGTCTTTGGGGAGAGGAAGTGACCGTGAGGGTCAATGTGAGGACGTGGTGGTGTCCTTTTGTGTGACCGTTTAGGTCGATAAGGTGGACCACGTGATAGGATTCCCTACGTATCCTGGCGGGAATCAAGCACAGTCGTAGTTCGGGTGTGGGGTGAGTGTTTTGTGAATACGGGCGTGGTGGTGCCACTGAAGTGTCGTGTGACCGCCGAGGTCAGTGGTGAGGACGTGGTGGTGTCCTGGGTGACCGCATAGGTTGATGTGGAGGACGTGATGGTGTCCTAGGTGACCGTATAGGTCGATGGCTTGACCCTGTGATAGGATTCCTACGTATCCCTAGCGGGAATCAAGCCTGGTCGTAGTTCATAGGTCGTGAATTTGTGAGTGTATGTGGGCGTGATGGTGCCCTGAAGTGTTGTTGTGACCGCGAGGTCGGTGGTAGGACGTGGTGGTGTCTGATATGCGGTGACCGCCGAGGTCAATTGTGAGGACGTGGTGGCGTCCTGGGATGGAAATTTTACGATTTTCCTAATCGGGTGGTTTAAGGCCTTCCTGGCCGGGATAATCATTTGGGAGGTTTATACGGTCTTAGGACCGAGTGGTTTAAAGCCTTCCTGGCCGGAGGTAGAGTGAGGACTCGAATCGTCTTCGATTGCGGTTGGTGCCACGCCGGAGGACTTTGAATCGTCATCTGGCGGCGGCTGGTGCCACGCCGGAGGACTTTGAATCGTCATCTCGGCCGGTTGGTGCCACGCCGAGGACTTTGAATCGTCATCTCGGGCGGCGGTTGGTGCCACGCCGGAGGACTTTGAATCGTCATCCGGCGGCGGTTGGTGCCACGCCGGGAGGACTTTGAATCGTCATCTGGGCGGCGGTTGATGTGATGCGCGAGGACTTTGAATCGTCTTCTAGCCGCGGTTTGATGTAATGCGCGAGGACTTTGAATCGTCTTCTAGCCGCAGTTTGATGTAATGCGCGAGGACTTTGAATCGTCTTCTAGCCGCAGTTTGATGTAATGCGCGAAGACTTTGAATCGTCTTCTAGCCGCATTTGTGGATGTAATGCGAGGACTTTGAATCGTCTTCTAGCCGCAGTTTGATGTAATGCGCGAGGACTTTGAATCGTCTTCTAGCCGCGGTTTGATGTAATGCGCGAGACTTTGAATCGTCTTCTAGCCGCATTTGTGATGTAATGCGCGAGGACTTTGAATCGTCTTCTTTAGTTTGATGTAATGCGCGAGGACTTTGAATCGTCTTCTAGCCGCAGTTTGATGTAATGCGCGAGACTTTGAATCGTCTTCTAGCCGAGTTTGATGTAATGCGCGAGGACTTTGAATCGTCTTCTAGCCGCATTTGTGGAGGCGTGTGCTGCCTTGTGCTTCGAGAGGCGTAGATGCCTTTGTGTTTTTGCCTGTTGAGTAGAAGATTGGACTTACGATGATCGCCTGCTTGCGTTGCCGTTGAAGTGGGCGAGGATGACGGCGGTGATAGCTTCCTATTTGGCATTTTGGAGGCGCTTCGTGCCTTAGGACTTGTACTCGGGAGGTGTTGGCTCCTTCTTGTGCTTGTTTTGCCGTTGAGTGGGCAAGGATGATGGCCGGGTCTTGGGGATATGCGATCTGTATGACTTCCCTTTCGACTTGTTGGGGGAGGAGCTCGGGCTTACTTTGATGGCCGGTGCTTGCGCCGCCGTTGAAGTGGGCGAAGTTCGGGCTTACATCTATCGCCGGTGCTTGAATTCTTTGGGATGCGTGACCTTGTAGGGGCCCTTTTCTGTTGGGAAGATGACTTCGGACCTCCTTTGAGGGCCAGTGGTTGAGTTGTCGTTGAGCGTTTGCGGGCGTCTTGTGCCTTGATATTCGTGCTGGGAGGTGTTGGCTCCTTCTTGCCGTCGGGCGTCTTGGAGGCGTCTCGTGCCTTGGGATTCGTGCTGGGAGGTATTGGCTCCTTCTCGAATTGCCGTTGAGCGGGCGGTGGTTGAATTGCCGTTGGAGTGGGCGAGGACCGGTCTTATGCTGACGGCCAGGGATTGAGTTGCCGTTGAAGTGGGCGAGGACCGGTCTTACGCTGATGGCCGGTGGTTGAATTGCCGTTGGAGTGGGCGAGGACCGGTCTTACGCTTGACGGCCGGTGGTTGATTTGCCGTTGAAGTGGGCGAGGTCCGGTCTTACGCTTGACGGCCGGTGGTTGATTTGCCGTTGAAGTGGGCGAGGACCGGTCTTACGCTGACGGCCGGTGGTTGAATTGCCGTTGAAGTGGGCGAGGACCGGTCTTACGTTGACGGCCGGTGGTTGAATTGCCGTTGGAGTGGGCGAGGACCGGTCTTACGTTGATGGCCGGTGGTTGAATTGAAGGGTTAGGGACCATTCTGCACTTGGATTTGCTGGAAAAGGCCTTAGGACAGCCAGGGGCAAAGATTATAAGGGCAGGAAAGTAATTTGGCCACCCCTTGCAAAGAGGTCCGTACGGACCAACCTTGCTGCAAAGAGGTCCGTACGGACCACCTTGGTTTTTTACAGTTCCCAGGTTTTGACCGGGTTTAAATGCCGAGGCTCCCCCACTTCTTCTTCTTCCTTGCGTGAACCAGACGAGAAGAGGAGAGAAAACCTCCATTTTTACACCAAAATCTTCCATTTTTCGCTTGAATAGCTTGCAATGGCGGAAGGATCTCAAAGGAGTCGTCGTCAACGCAGTCAAGAGGTGGTCGAGCAACGGATGGAGCTCCAAAGAAATTGGATCTCGTTCGTTCCATCTTCGAAGAACCCGGATGTCTTGTATCTGAATCCGGAGGTGCACAATCGTCGCTCTACGAACGTCGGGGAGGTAAGAAATTTGTTCCGTTTTGATTCCCTCGTCGAATTTTTGAATGCTAGAACTAGGTTTTAGTTTTTCGCATTTTTGAATTTTTTGTTATTATTTTTTTTATGCCTTTTTGTGAAATTCTTGATGAATTGTTGAAAATGGACATGTAAAAATTGTGGGTATGTGTATTTTGTGCAGAAATGTGTAGATTAGCTTTTATTTGTGAAAATAAAGTGCTTCTCTAATGAAATGCATGCTTTGGTGTTTTGTACCGTATGCTATTTATGTATGTACATTATGAGAAAAGTTTGTCGTGTAGTGACAATTTTTGTGAAAAAAATGTGACATGTGCCGTGTTTTGTGACGGGTTTTGTCTGAAAGTGTGTACCGTGTAGGGACGGATTTTTTTTTTTTTTTGAAAAATGTGTTATGCATATGTGTCGTGCCGTGTGTGCCATGTTTTTGGGTGACGGACTTTGTGGGGAAAATATGTGCAATATGTGCCGTGTTTTTGTGACGGGTTAGTCATGTGCTTTGCCGTGTTGGGACGGACTTTTTTTGAAAATGTGTCGTGTAGGGCTTAATCCCTTTTTTTTTTTTTGAAAATGTGTACAGTGTGTGCCGTGTTTTGTGACGGACTGCATGGGAAAAATTATATGGATAATGTATGTGAAAATTATGTGCACATGTGCCGTGTTTTGTGACGGGATATATGTGAAAATATGTGCAATGTGTGCCGTGGTTTTGTGACGGGTTATTTTCATGGCTTTCCGTGTCGGGACGGACTTTCAGTGCCTTTGTTTTATATTAAGTACCGTGATTGACGTACCTTTGCCGTGTGTTTACCCGCAGGATGCGGGGCTTATGGCCGGGAAGGCCAAGAGGATGAAGACTCGGGGATCGCTCGAGGCCGTTGTTGAGCCGTGGCGCGGATGCCCGATATTTCCGTGGATGGTAGGCCGAGTCCCGTGAGGCCGGTCTCACGCTTCCGGCCCGGGGGTGTTCGCAGAGAACCCGGCCGGAGTTTCGATACGAGGAAGAACAAGAGCGTCTTCCTTGGCCTTTCCGAGTATTGTGGGATACCACCCACACCTTCCATCTCGAGCCGGGGAGAGGTGACGGTGACGCCGACCGACTTTGCCGCGATTACCGGGCTTTCCTTCAAAGGAGGGCCATGAGGTGGAGAGATATGATCTCCGATGATGTGTTGACCGAGCCGCCGGGCTTTGAGCCTCGTCCTCGCAGGGCCCGGGGATGCCGTATAGCGACGTGGAGCCGAGGATCACGGCCGCATTGGGGCCTATGTCCGGTACCGGCCAGTGTGACGGCGGAGCACTGGGCGCGCTCCTTTTTGTGGTATGCACTTTCCGAGACTTTGTTCTCGAACCACGCGACCGCGGCTCCCTTTGCTCGTTGGAGAGCTTGATTGATCCGGATAGAGTTTGTGATATTGCTTGGGGCGAGGCAGCTTGGCCGAGCTCTACTTCTCCTTGGACCGGTTTAGCTGGTGTGGCCAGCTCATTGGCCTGTTTTGACTTTGCTTTGGAGGTATGAGTTTATTGTCGTTTTTGATTTAGCAACTTGTCGTTTCTCCGTTTTCTTTTGCACCGAGCCTTTTCTCGTTTTTGTCACAGGTGTGGTTCTATGAGGTTTTTCGTTGCTTCCCGTGGGATAGAGATCCGGGCCGTTGGCCGCGTACCCGCTATGCCGGGCCGGGCTCGTACGGCGAGGAAGAGGAGGACCAAGCAGGGGGAAGCTCACCATCGCCTACGGGATGTGCAGGAGCTGCCTGGAGAGGGGTAGCCCTGAGGGGTTTGTTTTGTTCCCGTGGGCTCGGTATGAGGGTGATGAGTTCGAGGGGGCTCCCGAGGCGACAAATAAGAATGAAGATGCCGCGGGGCCCGACTTGCGATGTCATGTACCTGGGAGCGGGTCTTCCGGGCAAAGATGGCCTGTGTGCTTCCCGTGGCTCCGAGGGACCCTCCCTTTGGGATGCTTGATTCCCGGACATGGATGTGCTTGATTTTGAGAGGTACCTTGGCGGTGTGGGCGCCGAGGAGTTCATTTTGTATGGAGAGGAGTACGGGGCCTTCGTGAGGAGGAAGCCGAGGACGCCGCAGTACCGGCGAGGAGAGAGAGGCCGGCCCGCAGCTCCCCTGCAGGTTCCATGCCGGGGCCGGATTTCACGTATGTCCGTGGGGACGGATCGAGGAGGAGGGTGTCTCGTACTGCTTCCGAGCAGTTCTCCCGCCGCATACAGAGTGGATCCCGATAGATCGCGAGTGTGCCGACTCTTTTCCATCTTGGCATCTTTTCGTATTTTTCTCTTTTTGTTGTCGAGTATAACCGTATTGCCGAGCGTTTCCTCGTCGCTTGTTGGTGCAGTCCCGGGAGAGCCTATGATATGCCGACTCGCCGTTACGTGGCGATGAGGTCGTTTGCGAAGAAGATGGCGTCGAAGATATCTTGCCGGCTCGCGACGCGTGCCGGCGCACGAGCCTATGCCTTCGAGGCATTCTCAGACGTTCCTCCGCCTAGAGCCGAGCCTGAGCCGCAGCCAGAGGGACCTTCGAGGGGGCGGCATAGCATGGATGCCGGACGTCTTCGGGAGCTCCGAGGCAAAGCAGCCTCTTTTATCGCTTCTTCCCTCCTCAGACGCACAGGCGAGGGATCCGTCGAGCCTTCTTTCTTCGATCCTTTCGCCGGATTTGATCCTTCGGATTACTTTGAGTGGCAGCCTCGGCGGGGGCTCGGTATTCGACGACGAGGATGTGGCGGGCGAGTTCACAGTGGATGCCCGACTTCTCTCCGGGAGGACCTCGGCGAGGATGATGATGATGATGTCAAGAGTCTGATTAGTGGTCCATTTGCTTTCCCTCTTTCCATATCTTCTTTTTTTTTTTTGTTTAGCAAATGTACATTTGATATTCCCGTAATAAAACACTCATATTTGCACGGCAAACAAAGATTTTATTTTAAGATGTAATGTCATTTTTGTGATTCCCGGGATTTGTCCTAGAAATGGTTGCTATTATTATTATATTTTTGTGCATGCCACGTGAGCCGAGAGTGCTTTGTGGGTAGTGTATGTTTGCTCAGAATGGCTTTGGCCGTTGTTTGGGCGCTTTGGAGCAAGGTCCGAGGACAAATGGGTTGTTGTACCGTTTGTCGGGGAAATGGGTTCTTTTTGCAAGGAGGTCCGTACGGACATACTTAGCATGCAAAGAGGTCCGTACGGACCAACCTTGCTGGGAAGGAGATAAATGCTTTCCAAAGGTCCGGTTCTTCCCCATTTCCCCATTTGCACCATTTTCGAGCTTTCTTCCCCATTTTCTCTAGGAACCTCCATTTTTGCCATGGATTCTTCGTACGTCCCTAGAATTTTGCCGAGGCTTTCGCAGAGAGGCAAGCACACTTCCTTGAGCAGTTGAAAACGTGGATGCGGCGCCGTATGAGGCATCGTAGACGGGCTTTCGAGGTAAGGTTTCGTCTTTGCTCGATTTGGTCTTTTAAGGAGTTGGTTCCCGATTGGGATTTGTTGCGGGCCGCCGCGAAGTTCCTGGGATGTTAGGAGGCATGTGTACTGTTTCTCCTATAATGAAATGGTGCCCACTTTTGAGGATTTTCGGGCTTTGATTGGAGGACCTGGAGGTGGAGGCCATCTCGCTTCCTTTCGATTGGTGGCGCGGTGAGCGTGAAGCTTGCATGTGCTTTCTTCGTACTTCGTTGGAAGAAGTGCAGGCATGATCCTTGATTCGGGTCATATCGACATTTCCGAGCCACGGAGCGGTTCATGGCCGATGATGAGAGTGACGTCTCTTGGGATGCATTTGCCTTGTGCACGATAGCGACGCTCTTCATGGTCCGCCTCCCTGGCATTTGCGATGGCGCTTTGCTAGATGTGGTAGGGCACCGCAGAGCCGGGAGAGGATATTGTCCCGCTGGTGCCGGGGGAGACTCTTCATGGTATCGACCGTCCGGCGACCGGGGATCGTTTCATGAGAGGGGGAAGCCCCGCTTTGCTCACCTTGTGGCCGCGAGAGAGACTTCAGGCCATGCCCGAGGCTCCGACGTCGTTTAGCCCGTGGTCATTTGCTCGCCGACCTCTTGTGTTGGATATGGATCAGTCCGCCCGGGAGAGATGGATGGCACAGCCTTGGTACGCATCGATCCGCCGGTGGGTTCCGCACCGGAGGATCGAGACTAGGAGGATCTTGCAGAAGGGTCCTACGTTGTCGAGTTCCAGGTTTGTCTTGGTCCTCCTTCTATATTCCGTCGCTTGTTTCCCGGCAGCTTGGGATGAAGCAGAGCCTTTGTTGGGCCGGGATGACCTTGCTACCGCGGAGGTAGTTCCTCTTGTATGGCGCCTTCAGTGTGCCTTCTTGTATTTTCTCGAGGGTATGGAAGTATTCCGCTTTCCCTCCCGTGGTACTCCTTAGACGTCTGGGAGGTCGTATTGACGACTCGCACCGGCCCGGTATGAGCAACGTGAGTCGGGCCTCCCAAGTGGTCTTGGAGAGCGTGGCGTGTAGCGATTCTGGGACCCGCTGCCGTAGTAGCTATTGCCTTAGGAGTGCCGAAGCCCGGTCCGACCCTTCGATGTGACGGGAGACACTTTGTTTGACTACGAGACTAGAGTTGACCGACCGACAGGGGAGAGGTCCTCTTTGCGTACTCGCAGGAGGAGATCCGAGCCGAAGCACGGCGAATGAAGCCCCGAGAGCTACCGGATTGTTTGACTCTACGGGGAGGACCCCGATCTCTGACCGAGAGACGCAGAGTTGGTTCACGTGGAGCGAAAGAAGACTCGCCGGGACGAGGGAAGAAAGGAAAGAATGGCGAGGGACAAGCGCAGACGGCGCGGAATGACCTCCTAGGTATCCATTCATTGCATTGCAAACACATTATTAGTTAAATGTATTAAGTCGTTTTTTAGCATGTTGTGAACTTGAGAGTAGACCGTGCTTGAACTCATCAAGAAATGTTGTAACCAAGTTAGTGATTTGTGATTTACTTTTAAAGCTTTGTCGAGACGCAAGATCTCTTGTTTGCCTTTGCTTTTGTTGTGCACTTTGCTCGGCGTCCGTCTTTGGACTTTTCGTTGCATTTCATGACCGAAGCCTCGGGCCATGACGGCAATCCCTTTTGCTTAGGCTTTCAGGCTTGGCCGAGAGGTTGAATGATCCTCGACAAGTCGTTTTGACGGTCTTTTTCGCAGCCTTCCTTGCCTCTTGTTGGCGTCGGGCTCTTGACCTCTTTTTCGCAGCTTCTGCTTGGGCTTCTTTTATTTATTGTTTTTTTTTGTGAGCCCTTGCTCGAGCTCTCTTTTTTTTGTTTGTTTTTTTTTTGTGAGCCCTTGCTCGAGCTCTCTTTTTTTTTTTTTTGAAGCGCGTGAGGGCGAAGACAAGCCCCCGGCTTGGAAGCGTACATGAGCCGCCGTTTGATGCCGAGTGACCCTCGGATGTCCTTTTGATGTTGCCGCCGTCGTTTGACTTGGTCAAGGTGATCGCTGGGGCGTGTTCTTGAAAAGTGCGTAGCTTGATGGAGGTCTTGATTGACATTCAAACTTTTGACTTTTTGTGTATTTTTAGACCGGACCAATTAAGGTTGCCTACGTTCCTCGGACTAGAGGGCTCAGTCTCGCGTAGTTCGACACTACATGGAGTGCCAAGAGATGCACGCTGTTCTTCTTTAGGCGAAGTATCTCGCGAAGTTTGCTTCCGTTGACCGGATTCATGAAGGGATTGCCGTCTAGGTCCTGTCGCCTTCATGGCGCTCCGGAGAAGATCTTTTGAACCACGAAAGGGCCGATCCATGTGGGTTCCCATTTTCCCAGCTGGTTGGTTCGAGCGGGAGGCTTTTCTTTGAGTACAAGGTCACCTTCCCCGATGTCTCGGGATTTGACTTTCTTGTCGAAAGCTCTAGCCATCCCGCTTTGATAGGCTCGGACGTGTTCCATGGCCTTTAGTCGTCGCTCGTCTAGCGTGAGCCAATTCGTCGTGTCGGCCGGAGCCATTCAACTTCGTTGATGTCATTTTCCAAAGAAGACTCTGAGTGAGGGAATTTCTAGCTCGATGGGAAGGACTCGCTTCCATCCCGTATGTCGTGGCAAATGGGGTTTCTCCCGTGGCTCGTTTCCGATCGATGTGCGGTAGCCCCAAAGTGCAAGGTGCAGCTTCTCGGGCCAATCTCGTCCTCGGGTGGTCATTTTTCGGATGATCCGTTCGAGGGTTTTGTTTGCTCGCTTCCACGGCGCCGTTTGTTTGTGGCCGGTAGGGAGAAGATTTGTGGCGTGTGATCTTGAATTCAGCCGCACAGCCCCGTCGAATTCCCCTTCGAAGTGTGAACCATTGTCTCGATATGACCTCATTTGGGATGCCGTATCGGCAGATGATGTTTTCCTTGAGGAAATGCGCGACCTTCTTGGAGGCGAGTACCTTGTAGGACTCGGCTTCGACCCATTTGGTGAAGTAGTCGATGGCTACTAAGATGAACTCGCGACCGTTGTCGCCCGGGCGGAGCGATTTTCCCGATGACGTCAATTCCCAAGTGGCAAATGGCCAAGGTGTAGTCATGCAAGAGAGATCGTGGGGGAGGTAGATGATTGAGGTTGGAGAACCGTTGGCACTTGTCGCAGCCTTCGGACAAAGTGGATGCAATCCGCCTCCACGGAGATCCAAAGAGTAGCCCATCCCGAGAATGATTTGCATCGTGGCTCGGGCGTTCATGTGGGGACCGCAAGCCCCATTGTGGACTTCTGCTCATGAACTTGTTTGCTTCTTCTTGGCCGATGCAGCCGTAGAGTGGCCCATGGGTAGCGTTTCTTGTATAGCATGTCCCCGAGGATGACGAAGTGAGAGGCGAGGCGTTTTAGGGCCATGATGCTCTTGGTTTTGACCCTTCGTGTGTGGGTCTTCCTTGTTCATGAAGGTGGTTTCCGCTCTTGAGGTATTGGAAGATCTTGTGTGTGGCCGGAAATGGCGTCTGACTTGCGTCTCTTTCGCTCTTCAAAGAATCTTGCAAATCGTTGTGATTAAAACCTTCTCGGCAGCTTAGGCCCGGTTTTTCTCTCGTTTGACAACATGCTTAAATGTTTGCTTGATGCATTTATTTAATTAATGTGTTTGCCCTTTTGTATAGATGAATTGTTATTAACTGTTTTTGATTAGTTAATATCATCATTTGTTAAAGATGCAATGAAATGATTTTTTAGGAAGGTCGGACCTTTTATTGAAAGCGTGAAGACTGTACATTGTTGATCAAAGATTCACAATCGTCGGGCGTAAAGCCGTCAAAAGACTCAAAAGATGTGAATACATACAACAAGACTCAAGCTAGACTATAGGCGACGAGGGATCGACCAAAGCTTCATTACTCTCTGACGGCCGTAGCTCTAGAGGGAGTGGTGGCCGGTTCGGTGGCCAATCTTCCCTTGGCATGAGTCCCGGAAAGTAGCTTGCATGCGGTTCGATTTCAAACCGTATCGCGGAGGTTTTTGGCTGCTCCCCGATGATGTCCCTCCATTAGTGTTGCCACCACCCTGGGGGTTTTTGATGATAGAAGTCGCCGAGGGCTACTTCTAGGAGGGCGAAGCATTCGCCGATCTCGTGAGTTGATTCTTGCCGATGTTGATCACTTTCATAGAATCCGCCTCTTTATCTCGGGATCTTGCTTGGACGACATTTACAATGTCCGATTCGAGGGGGCATGCTATATCTCCTTCCCCGATTAAGCCTCGGAGGAGGTTGCGCCACCGTTCATCCAGCTCTGACACCTAATGTTGAATTGAACTAAGCCGTGATGGCCAGTCCCCGTAAGATCCGAGAGTGTCGGCTAGAGGGTTGTCTTGTACCGGGGATCGGTGATGAGCCAGCTTGCAAGAGGGTTTTCGGCGAAGTAAGGGTCTACTCCTCGATCAATCTCCATTAAGGCATCCATCTCGATCCTCTCTCAAGCATTCTTCACAGCCGCATATATCGAGTTGTCATCCCGACCCATGAAGTTCTTCGATTTCCACTGTCGCGCCAGAGCGTGGATGTAAGGATCCACTTCGTAGCGGGACAAAGGGTAGGAGAATCATCTCGGGAAGAGTATTCGGTCATGTCTGACCTTCTTCCGGGTCATAGCTTGCCGGCCAAGCACTTGCCATTGCACCGCTTCCGCGGATCACTTCGATCGCTCCATCGGGCATTGATGAATTTCACGCATTGGTGAAGAGTAGATGATATCCGCTTTCATCCGATGTATCCAAGGTCGTCCCAACAAAGCAGAAGGTTGGTTTGATTTCCACGACTTGGAACTCTACCGACTCTAGCTTGTACGTCGAATTGGATCCTCAAATTGATGACTCCTACGATTGGTCGTGCAGCAAAGGAATCGTAGGCTCGGATTACCCGAGGTGAAGGCCTTATCGTAGAACGGCCGATGCGGAGTCGCTTTCAAAGGTGCTCAAAGCGATGATGTTGATCGCGGAGCCGTTATCAATCAAGACGTTCGGGAGGAAGAACATCTCTATTTTTATGAGGATGAGGAGGGCTTCAGGCCGATTCTCACATATTGGCAAGTCATCGTCTCAAGGCTAAACCGCTTCCCGTGCTACCGTTGGACTCCGCCTCTTCTCGGGGAACGTTCGATCCATCCATTTGTATGCCTTGGCCGGGGCAAAGATCGTAGGGAGACAGCTTGTTCTTGGGCGTTCTTTGTCGGAATTCCCTTGGCCACGAGATCTCTTGACTCGGTTTCACGCTCCCGGGCCGTAGTGGGACAAAGATGCCGACGGTTTCGAAATTGCAGGGGTCCGCTCTCGCTTGGAGTTTCGTCAAAGGCTATTGAGTTTACCCCCGTCGTTCGGGGAATGGATTTCCGATGGTATCGGGACCACGAGGGCGTTCCAATTTTCCCTCCTCAATGAGCCCCCGACCACCCGCTCGAGCACGAAGCAAATTGCTCGGTGGTGTGGCCGGGGTAGTTGTGGAAGGCGCAGTGCTTGCTCATATCCATGTTGGGCCTGGGAGTCTTCGGTTGGAAATTCTCGAGTGGTTTGAGAAGATTTCGCTTTCACCAAAGCTTCAAATACTTGACCCAAGGGCATTTCAAGGTTATCTAAATGCCGGAACTCGTGGGAAGCGAGGGGGATTGTTATTCTTCGGGGCCGCTTTGATCGCGGTTTACTTGAGCCCGTTCCGAATGTAGTGTATCGTTCCTACGCTTCCTTTCCTTTGGTCGGGCAGAGTTGAAGTTGCCAGTTTGTTCGATAACGATAAGACGAGGCAGGGGTCACGTTGCCTTTTGAAGACTCGTAGTCTTTTTCAAACTTTGTCCCTGGCTGACTATGGCACGAGATCCTGATAGAAATGGTGGCCGATCAAGGTCCTCAAAGATGGCTTCGAGGCAGAATGGAAGATGTCCATCCGCTTCTTTGGAAAGTGGATCCATTATCTCGCTTAGCTTCCGGGCCCATCTTTTGTAGAACTCGCCCACCGGTTCGTCATCCTTTGTTCGGTGGCTTGCGGTGTCATGGCGGTTTGTCTCCCATTCAAGGTTGGCGCGGTACTTCTCCAGAAGATTTCACCGATCCGATCCCACGTGGAGCGGTTTTCCGCCTTCACATTGAGGAACCACCTTAGTGCCGTGGATTTGAGGGAATGCCGAAAGTGATCCGCCATCTCGCCGAGGGGTTGCCCTTTGGCTCTCATACCCAGGGACGTAGGTGTCGATGTGGGTTTTTGGGCATTCTCGTCCCGTCAAACTTTTCCATTTCCGGCATCCCGAACTTTGAGGGAGAGGGACCACTTTGTTCGGATCAAGAGGCAGGAGGGAGTCCTTCCGAGAACTAGCTAGCTTGCCTTGCATGTCTTTCTATATTTGTTCGATCGCCAACGCCATGTGAGGATCACTGTCTCGAGGTGGGTTACCGTTTCGTGGACTAAACCGAAGACGGGGGTGGATTGGCCGATGGGATCGCCATTCGGGAGTCTTGGGGAGGTAGTTGAGTGTATACCAACCCATACCCCGGGTGTTGAAGTCGAGGGCGTGATTGCCAGTGTCCGCTAAGGGTTGTGTTTGGGAACTGGGAAATGATTCGTTAGCCCCAATCGCGTACTAGCAGTGGCAAACTTGGAGATGCCTGGATATCCGCCGTGGATGCCCGTCCCCGGTAAGCATGGGGACTTTTGATTGTGGTTGCGAGGCTCGTATAGAGGCAAAGGATTGAATCCTCGGGGATACCGAGATGCATTGGGATCTCGCGAGTGTGCACGTATGTGTGCCGTTGGTACCGAGCTTGACGTGCGTAGCCGGAACCGATCGTGGCCGAGGCGCATGCCTGAGCCGCTTGACCGACGCCCGAGGGGAGCTTTTAAGCGAGAGCCGCTTTGCGTTGCCGGGATCTCGTAGCTTGGCGGAGGCGAACTTGGCCGATAGCTTTGAGAAACTCTGGGAGCCGGTATGTTCGTCCTCTATGAGAACAAAGGTTCCATCGCTGGGGAACCTGCAACGTTCCTCGAAGACGCAAGGTGTCTACGATCCAGGCTTGCCGTTCCTCTCGGCGCTTCTTGATGGTTTCAAGGCTCGCAAGACCTCCTCCATTGTCCTGGAGGTTCCTTAGTGGCGGGGTTCCGTTTCCTCACCGTTATCCGCTGATCCCGTCACGGGGGAGTATCTGACGGTGCGGACCGCTGAACCGGAAGCGGCTATCTGACCTTGTGACCTCGATACCGAAAAGGCGGCTTCCTGTGTATTCTCAACCACTCTGTTCGCCTGGAGGGGGTGACGGGGCAAGGTTTAGACACAGGAATGGCCTAACGGGATAAAAGGGGGAAAGCTCACGTGGTACGCGGTTTCCGTTTCTTTTATTTATGATTTTTTTTTTTTTCTTAAAACATGTTTTCTCAGAATCCTAGGTAGGTTGGAAAAGATTGCTCTTCTTTTCGCAACTATGCTAGATCCCGGGTCAGCCGAGACCATCTCGTGCGGCTATAAGCCCTCGTTTTGCACCCGTATTTCGACATCCCAAAGTGGACACCCTGTGCGAGGGTCCTATAGTGCAAGCGGTTTCCACCGGCCTAAAAGAAAAATCGAACCTAAGGACCGAGCTCGTCATGTTCGTTTTGATGCATTAGCCATGTGAATAGTGAACCGAGCCGGCCACTAAGTCAAGATCGTGTCAAGAGTCTCGGCATGACCTTCTCTTACTTTGCTTGCGCAAGGGATCCGTGGACGTTAGGCGTTGGTCGGGTCATATTGTCATGGCCGACGTATCAAAGGCGTGATGACATGGTGTCATGTGAGCATGGATGTATATCCTGTGATCTTAACATCGTCCTGGGTGTAGCTTCGAAAATCAAGATCGTGTCAAGATTTTAGCATGACCTTTCATCGCTTTGCTTGCGCAAGGGATCTTGAGTTCCGAGCCTTGACTTAAAAAATGGCCGGTATGGTATATGTATCCAGCCGTATGACACGGACCGGGTAAAACCAACCGAGTCCGGACAGAGTGTGACTCAAGACTCAAACGTGTGGTTGACGTCGGGCTAGACGGGATGTTTGAATGATCCCGCGCGTCCAAGAGGCCTAGGAAGACCAAACGGATCGCAACCGAGACCACTCCGGCTGAGGGTTGTCAGTGTGCAAGAAGCCAGATCCGAGGCAAAGAAGGCGCGTAGCGTGCGGTGTAACCGAGGCAACAAGTGTGAGTAGTGTGCGGTGTAACCGAGGCAAAGAAGGCGCGTAGTGTGCGGTCTCTAAAATTCTTTTTCCGAGTAAAACAAGTTTTTGAAGAATTTTAAATGTATGCACACACATGTATATTGATGCATTTTTTTTTGTATTTTTTTGTAAAATAAAAACGAAGCACGTGCACACACACACAAGCTTAAAGAAAGGGGATAAAAATGAAAGTTTGACCTCATCATTGTTTTAAAAAATCTTTTGTTTTGTTTAAAAAGATTATAAAACAAAATTCCTCAATGTGAGTCGCCTAACCGAAATTATCCGGATTCGAGAGGCGGCGCGCTCGCGCCCCGCATCTCGGCATCTTTCGCGTTGGAGCGGTGTCTCGCCGTTTGTTTTCGTATTTTGTAGAGTCGCCACGCCGTTTTTATTAAGCCCAAAACATTGAAAAGGGCACGCTTAAAGATAATTTTAAACTGCTTTTTGTGTGATGAGATTTTGAGTTCTGAGGTCGATGACTCCTGGGAAGAGAATATTAGAATATTAGAGCTCACTCGAGTCGCCCCGTAAACGAGTCTTTCTGGGATACCCCTAATATCCTTTAAAATGTCGTGTGTGTGTGTGTGTGTGTGCTTTTAAAAATGCATGTCAGATCGGATGTCTACATTGTATGCTATGTATGGAAATGTATTGAAATAGTAATGGAAGGAAGCCTTACCAATGTTGGTTCGTGTCTGTCTTCCGCCGAGGAATAAGTGTTTGAGGCTCTGAGTAGCGCTCCTGGGCGTGATCTGGGATTGCTTCGGGAGATGCCGGTTGTCTCGCTGACGCAGTTTCTGGGCGTGAGCCGAGGCTGTAGGTGCGTTCGGGCAGAGGTTCGGCGTGCGTGGGGATCGTTGGGATCACTCGGGAAGAGGTTCGGCGTGCATCGAGATGGCGTGGAGTCACTTGGGCAGAGTTTCTGCGTGCGCTGAGATGGCATGTGGAGTCACTGCAGTTTCGGCGTGGTTTGGGATCGCCGGCTTGACTCGGAATGAGCCGGACACCGCGGAAAGACTGTGCAAGGCCTCTGAGTACCACGAGGCCTCAGAGTACCTCGAGAGTGCCTCGGGCAGCGCGGAGCGTCGCGGAGCGCCTGGGAGGCTTCTGAGCACCACGAGGGGGCTCCTAAGTCCCCTAAGGATTCGAAAGGGGCCGGGAATGCCTCAAGGATCTCAGAGGGGAAGCCGAAGGCCTAGTGGAGGAAGAGAGAAGTGGGAGGTGTGTGAAAATGAGGAGTGGGGAGCCCTCTATTTATAGTGCCGTATTTGGTGCAAAGAGGTCCGTACTGACCTCCCCGGTAATCCAAACTTTGGTTTTCCTCGATTTGAGGGAATCTGTGATGATGGTGAATATTCAAATCATGATGTTCCCCGCGCAATAAGGTCCGTACGTGACCATCTTGCATGCAAAGAGGTCCGTACGGACCAACTAAGCAAGAGGGTAATCATTTTCTCCGGGATTTGAGGGAATATTGTGGACTTTAAGGGATTCAAGAATTATGATAACAAAGAGGTCCGTACGGACCATTATTGCTTTTCCAATTTCCCGAAAATTCCCGAAAAGGTCCTTTTGTCCCTTTTATCCTGTGAAGGCTCCTCCCTCGGTTTGGCTGGGGGTTTAGAGAGGGTTTTGAGCGAGAGGGGTCGTCGAGACTGCGTTGACGAGTCTCGCGGTGCTTCCCGTGTGTTTGAAAGGGTGTGATCCAGATTGGGGTACTTACAACTATACAACGTGTATAAGATCGTCGAGCTAGCCAAGGCGTCATGGGACACCTTGGAAAGGAAGTACAAGATCGAAGATGCCGGGTCAAAGAAATTTGTCGTCGGTGAAGTATCTCGACTTTATGATGGTCGATTCCAAATCGGTAACAACTCAAGTAGATGAATTCCAAATCATTCTACATGGGCTAGATGCCGAGGGAATGATCAGCGAATGATCCATTTAAGGTGGCTTCTATCATTGAAAAGTTGCCTCCTTCATGGAAGGATTTCAAGAACTATCTCAAGCATAAACGCAAAGAGATGTCCTCGAAGACATTGTTGTTCGTCTTCAAATTGAAGAGAACACTAGAATGAATGAGGCCAAAGTTGCTAAGGGCAAGACGGAGGCAAATTCAATCTCGCCGAGGCTAGCACAAGTGTCACAAAGAGAAAGCATTCCAAAATGCCGGGAAAGCTAAGAAAGGGAAGCTAAGAAGGGCTCTAAGAAGTTCAAAGGGTCTTGCTATAATTGTGGCAAACCGGGCCACTTGTCAAGGGATTGTCGTCTCCCGAAGAAAGAGGCGAATAATGTTGACCACATGGACCTAGACTTTGCGGCAATGATCTTTGAGGCCAACGTTGCAAATTTGGAAGAGAATCCTAAAGCTTGGTGGATAGATACCGCTGTTACCCGCCATATTTGTGGTAACAAGGAAAGTTTCTCCTCCTATACTCCCATCTCCTAAGAAAGCTTTACATGGGAAATTCTCGCGACCTCCGATGTTCAAGGCATTGAAACGTGATTTTAAAGATGACTTCCTAAAAGAAGTAACCTTGTTGACGTGCCGCATGTTCCGTACATCCGTAAAAATTTGGTGTCCTGGCGCTCGCTTAGTAAGGCCGGTTTTAGACTAGTATTTGAATCCGACAAATTTGTACTAACCAAGAATGGTTTGTTTCTTGGAAAAGGTTACCTCGAGGAGGGCCTTTTAAAATGAATGTAATGACCGTGATCCGCCAAAGTGCGATGAATAAAAATTGTGTTTCTTATGTTTATTTGTCGGAAAGTTCTAATTTATGGCATGATAGATTAGGACATGTGAACCTCGACACCATTAAGAAATTAGCGAGACAGATTTAATCCATATGACTAAATCCGACTCGACTAATAGGTGCGAAGTTTGTGTTGAGGCAAAATGACAAAGTCGCCATTTAATGTCATACAAAGAAACACAACTCCTCTCGAGTTAATTCACACCGACATATGTGATTTAAAACTTGTGCAAACTCGAGGTGGTAAAAAGTACTTCATTACATTTATAGATGATCGCACTAAGCATTGCTATGTTTATCTCTTAAGAAGTAAGGATGAAGCCTTAGGGGCTTTTGAGACTTATAAGAAAGAAGTTGAGAATCAATCTCTTAACTTAAAGATTAAGAAAATTAGAAGCGATAGAGGTGGAGAATATGAAGCACCGTTTGGAAGGACTATGTTGGGAATCCGGCATAATTCATCAAATAACGGCTCCATATACCCTCAATCTAATGGAGTTGTTTGAACGCAAAAACCGTACTCTCAAAGAGATGATGAACGCGCTTTTGATAAGTTCGGGCTTACCCGACAACTTGGGGGAAGCAATACTCACTTCTAATTATGTTCTTAATAAAATACCCAAGAAAGGTATTGATAAAACGCCCTATGAATTATGGCATAATCATAGGCCATGTTTTAAATTCCTTAAAGTGTGGGGGTGTTTGGCCAAGGTTGAAGTACCTAAGCCGAAACAAGTCAAGATTGGTCCAAAGACCATCGATCGTGTCTTTATTGGATATGACAACAATAGTAGTGCCTACCGCCTATACAGACAAATCGGACATTCCCGATATGCATGTAGGAACTACTATAGAATCAAGGAATGCGGTATTCTTTGAAAACATTTTTCCTAAGGACAGACTGTGAAAGATGTAGGTTCTAGTAAGAGAACATATGAAGTTCCTACAAACCGGTCCTCTTCTAAAATAGAAGATGCAAGAACCGAGACGTAGCAAAAAGGACAAGAGTGGAAAAGTCTTTTGGTCCCCGATTTTCTATCTTACATGTTAGAAAACGAACCAAAGAACTCGTTAAAGAAGCTTTATCCGGCCTTCCGATAGTCTGCTCGGAAAGAGGCTATTAATAGTGAAATAGAATCCATAATGCTCAACAATACTTGGGAATTAGTTGATCTCCCTCCAAAGTTGCAAAACCATTAGGTTTGCAAATGGATCCTCAAACGGGAAAGGGTATAAGGCGGATGGATCAATCGAAAAGTACAAAGCTAGGGGGGCTGGTTGCCAAAGGCTTTAGGGACGAGAAGAGGGATATGATTTCTTCGATACATACTCCCTCGTCACAAGGATCACATCCATTCGTGTTCTCATAGCTATCATGCCAGCGGTGCATAATCTTGAGATACATCAAACGGATGCGAAGACCGCGTCTCCTAAATGGAGAACTTGATGAAGAAATTTACATGGAACAACCCGAAGGGTTCTGTGGTTCCTGGTAAAGAACGAAAGGTGTGTAAACTTGTAAAGTCCTTGTATTTGACTAAAACAAGCACCTAAACAATGGCATGAGAAGTTCGATAGAATCCATGTTATCGAATGGATTCAAGATTAATGAATGTGACAAAATGTGTCTACATTAAAGGAACATCTCGAATCATTCGTTATCGTTTGTCTTTATGTAGACGATATGCTCATAATGGGGAAAAGTAATCACGATTTGATCATGAATACCAAAGGCTGGTAATGTTAAAAGAAGAACTTCACATGAAAGACATATGGGATTAGCCGATGTAATATTAGGGATAAAGATCTCTAGAACATCTCGAAGGATTAGTTCTTTCACAACTCCATTACCTAGAGAATGTTCTTCGGAAATTCATTGTCTTTGATGACTCCCAGCCTAAGACACCTAGGTAGACTTGGCTCTACACTTAGCCAAGAACAAAGGGGAACCAGCTTTCTCAAGCTCGGAATATGCAAGAATAATTGCGCCCGATGTACTTAAATCGAATTGTACTCGTCTCCGTACATTGCATATTCAAAAGTAGAAGCAAACTAAGTAGGTTCACAAGCAATCCTAGTACCGATCATTGGAAAGCACTAATGAGAAAGTACTAAGATATTTAAAGTATACACATTAAACCATGGATACTTTACAAGAAATATCCAAAGCAAGATTAGAAGGATAATGTGATGCCAATTGGATATCTGACACGAAAGACTCTAAATCCACAAGTGGATAAGTGTATTCACACATAGGTGGAGGAGCAAGTGTCATGGAAATCCTCCAAACAAACATGTATAGCCGCATCCACGATGGAATCTCGAGTTTATAGCTTTGGATAAAGCCGGGGAAGAAGCGTAATGGCTTAAGAACTTCCTGGAGGATATTCCTTGTTGGAACAAACCCTCGCGTCTGGCCGTAGTAGTCCATCAAAGGTGAAATAGTCAATCGAAGAATTGGAAGTGGCACATAATAGTATGTACAATGGTAAGTCTAGACATATTCGTCGTAGACACAATACCATTAGACAGCTTGATCAAGAATGGCATTATCACTATTGATTATGTAAAATCATGTGATAACTTAGCGGATCCGTTTACCAAAGGTATAAATCGAGATCAACCTGTATAAATCTGTTAAGTGGAACGGGTTTAAAACCCACAACAAAAGAACTTATAGCCGACACTCAACCTTGAGAAATGGAGAGATCCCGGTGCCCTTGGTTCAATGAGACAACCAAGTTATAAGTTCTAGTAGAAAGTTACTTGAAAACAACAACTCCTGCGTTTATCAAACCCGAGATTGTTGAATCACTCATTCCCGCAACATCCAAGTACAAGCCACATGCAAAGCTGGTAAGTGATAAGTCGAGAAAACTTTTTAATGATTTCTATACCTACTAGTAAGGAGTAGTGCATGATACTCCTTATAGTGAGAATCACCTATATAAGCAAGACATAATTAGGGCCGCCTCTAAATGAACGCTATGAATGAGATACGAGGTCCAGGGCCAAAATGGACAAAACGTGAGAACAACAATTGTTAGAGATGTTATTATGTGGAGTATTATTTGTCTTGGTATACATCCGACAAGACCACACGGTTCAAAGCGACTTCCGCTACCAAAATGGCTAGTATATCCGATAATATTTCATCAGGAGGATTCCAAAGGCCACAAGCTATCTATCCCGATGTAATAATAGTTCGCCGAAACTTTGGACGAAATTGCATACATGCATTAATTGTCATTCATGTGGGGATTGTTGGAAATGGATAACGGAAAGTTAAGTTTAACTTACACGCTGATCTAGTTTCTAACCCGAAGTTCAAGTTATGCGTGTTAACTTTAACTAGTTACAAATTGTATTCTACATTTGTTGTAGATTGCTAAAATCATTGAATATCTCTAAAACCATTTAGGTGAATGAGAATTAATGACAAATATCTTTGTAACTTAACAAAAGTCAAGTTAAAAAGGGTCAATTTGATCGTTTGATCAAATCGGGTTTGAAACAGTTGTTTTTGGGCCATGACGAAGTTTTTGCCACTCAACCCGATCGTAACGAGTGAGGACTTCCGGGAAAGGCACGAGTCGTGGAGCACGAATGGACCTTAATGGACTTGGCTCAAAACTGATCGTAACGAGTGGAAGGCATTGGAACGAGTCGCGGTCACGACTCGTGCACAAGTGCGGCACGAGTCGCGCCCGGTGTGTCAAGCTAATCAACGGTTGCACCCTTTCATGCGAAAAGCCACAAAACCTTTCGACTCTCTTTTAAATACTTCCCTCCGAATTTTTCAATTCACTCATATCGTATTTCTACCCTTCCTACCCTTCTAAGAAGATAGATTAACATACCCAAATCATCGTGTATATCATTAAGCATTCAATCCTTCAAAGTCCAAAGTTCAAAACAAAGTGGGTTGTTCTGTTAGAGTAATTGATTTGGGAGTGCTCCTATCATTTACTTGTAAGTCGCTTTATCTTACTAGAAGATTGCCATATAAACCGTAAAGCACTGTATGGGGCAATAACTTCTTACTGAGATTGTATTTAATACAAGACTCGACTTGTTTTATTGTTCTTTCAATCTCCTGTTATCTTTTCTCGTTAAGTTTCTAGTTAAGTTCTTGAGAAGCCTACACAATTTTGTCCAACACATAATCCCGCCTACATCATATGGTTCCGCCAAGACAAGCTTCTCCTTGGATCATTAGCCGACACCTTATCGCCGCTCTAAGAACTGTTGATATATCAATGTCAAACAAGCCATTATGCTTGGAAAACCCTAGCAAAGACATACGCCCAATCCTTCCTCGTGGCCATCTCTAAACAAACAAAAGACCGCTTTCGTACTATTTCCGAAGGGATCCAAATTCATCAGCGTACCTCATATGCAAGAACAATCAAGTCACGCGTCCGACCAACTAGCCTCCCTTCGTCGTCCACTTGAACCCGAAGATGCGGCCGATCATGTTCTTTGAACAACTAAATGACCTCGATTATGATAGTGTAGATCCAAGCCGTTCAAAGCCGAGAAAATCTCATCTCTTTCGATGAACTCCACGCAGAAACTTCTCACCGTCAGAACTAACCCCCAAACACCGATCCAATCCCTCCCCACCACCTTCTTCCCAAACTTTTCCTGTTCACCATGCTAATTGAACACCCAACAACCAAAACAACAAATCCACCACCACCAACACCTCGGCTACTATAGGTCACACCGCAAACTCTAGCCCCCCTTCCAACCCTAATCCCAGCAATTACGTATGCCAGCTGATGCCGAAATTTTCGACACTTCCTAAACCAATACCCTCGCTTCCGCCAAGTCTATCCTAATGCCACCTTTCCCGACACTACCCACCTCCAACAACGCCAACTATAACCCCAATCCTAATTTCTCTGCCACCAAACCGAAACCCAACCCCATCCAATCCACGTGCCTATATAGCAACTACAAACCACAATTCACCTCCAAATTTGGTTGATTGACAAATGCGGCGCCCACCGATCATGTTACTCACGACCTCAACAACTTAGCCTCTTCACTCTCCTTATGACTTCCTACGCAGGAGTTGCTCATCGGGTGATGGTTCGGCCTTCACATCTCCTGGTATATTGGTTCTACCTCCCTCTCTACTCCTTCTCATCAGTTTTACCCTTAATCATGTCTTATATGTCCCCACAATGTCTCTCGTAATATAATCTCTATTTTTAAATTCTTGTCGTGATAACAATGTCTCTCTATTCTCTCTCTCGTAACAATGTCTCTCATTCTCTTCTCATATGATTCTTTTCATGTGAAGTGATCTTCAAACGGGCACTCACATCCTCCTTCACGACAAGACTAAACTCGGGCGTATATGAATGGCTTCCTACCCGGTCCGCTGTTCGGGCCTCGCTCCAATTGCATGATCAACTTCGTGTCTCTCTCCAACACCGCTATTTGGCATCATAGACTATGACATCCTTCTTCTAGTATTTTTACATCACATTAGTAACTCTTTTTCATTTAAATATTCTAGTTGTTCTTTTTCTTGCAATTCTTGCAACCGCAATAAGAGTCATAAATTGCCTTTTTCCACATAATACTATTACGTCTTATGGACCTCTGGATGTCTTATATAGTGATGTTTGGATCTCCCCATTGCACTCATATTTGATGAGAGAGTTTTAAATATTACATAATTTTCTTTTGATTACTACTTCCAAATGCATTTGGATGTATCCCTCAAACATAAAAATGATGTTGTCTCTGTTTTCATCAATTTCAAAACCTTGTGAGAGAAAGTTTTTCAAACGTCTCATTATCACTATTTTCAGTGATAACTGTGGCGAATATATTGGTCTTCGCTCCACTCTTATTTCTCATAGCATCACTCATCTTACGTCCTCCTCACACTTCGAACACAATGGTTACTTCGAACGCCGTCATCGACACATAGTTGAGACCGGGCTTGTCTCCTCCTGCCTCTATGCTCATATATGCCATCGAAACATCGGACTCTAGCCTTTCACGTTTCATATTTTATCAATCGTATGCCCACGCCTAAACTCAAACTTGTATCTCCCCTACTCCACTCTACTCGGTCATCATCACACAAATTATCTCAAACTCCTAAGCTGGGATGTCTCGTTATCCCCGGCTTCGTCCATACACCGCTCAAGCAAACTTAATCCTAAATCCGCACCTTTTGTCTTCGTAGGCTACTCGCCAACCCGTAGTGCTTATTACCGTTTGGAACCTCAAAACCTCCAAGATATTTCAGTGGTGAAACCCGACATGTCAAATTTGTGGAAAACACAATTTCCGTTCTCTACTCCTACCGCCGGTCCCCTCTTCTAATCCTACTCTCCACCGTCATGTTAATCGTTGGATACGCTGCGCACTTTCCATGTTCCTACCCTAGTCCACCACCTCGAATCCCCACAACACTAAGCAGCCTACCCGCACTATCCCGGCCACACTCCGAACCGGCCGCACTTTCAAATAATAATCCTACCGGATCCCCAATCTCCTCGGCCGAATCCCGCACCACCCCACCCATCAGCCTCCTTGGGTTCCACTTCATCCTCCAAATTTCAACACCGCACACCGCCGACTCTCCACCGTGCCCCATCCCCACCTCCGCTCCACAACCCGCGCCATGAAAGGCCCTCGGAATTTACTTCGTAACAACATCACAAAGCCTATCCAAAAATTAAATCTCCAAGACACCCTTTCCTTTTATGTAGCCGATCCGAACACCGTGACTCAGTATCTGCACACTGGAATGGCGAGCAACCGTACGCAAACCGAATATGAGGTACTTCTTCGCAACACCACTGGGATCTCCTTCCACTTACTTCGCCTCAAAATTTGATCAGGTGCAAATGTGGATTTTTCTTGACTAAATATTACTCATATGGGTCTATTGATCGTCACAAGTCTGCTCAAGTTGCTAAAGGATTCCATCAACGTCCCGGTTAGATTATTCTCGAGACATTTAGTCCCGTCATTAAACCGGCCACCATTCGGCACTACATCTTTGCCTCTTGCAACAAGCACATGGCCGGTCACCACGTCGTGTGGATATTACAGTGAATTTGGGGGTCACTACATCCACTAGCCCATACTAGCAAGTCATCAATACGGAGAAAAATAAATCAACATTGATGATAATATGAAAGAAACAAGAATGACCGATAATTTGTTAACCCGCTTCACCACCACCCGTGGCTATATCCTGAGGCACTGCCGTGATATCACTATAATAATATATGAAGGATTACAACTTTACATATGCACTCACACGTATCTAAGATAAGGACCTCCACACGAGCAATCTCTCATATACATTATCTCACCTCCCCTAGAACGCACAAATAACACGGTCACGGGCCGGGTTGTAGGATCTTTTCCCCCACGGCTCTCCTAGGCCCCCTAATCTCTCCCTTCCTAGACACTATTTTGTGGTTCCCTTTGATATCCTAATCTCTTTCCTTTTGGGTACAAATATTATAAGTGGTAGTCACAATGTGTATTTATAGGGATACAAAACCTACTTCTAATCAAAACCCGATGCATTCGGAGTCCTCAGACGGAAGGAGGTACTACTCCTTAATTAGGAATACCGATTTGTTACCGAAATTGATTCCTACTCCAAGACCTCTTTACACGTCATAGCGGAGAACCGTCCCCGTCAACTGCTTACCTGGGCGGTCGCCCACCTCCTGGCGGCGGTCGCCCACCTCAAGCAAATTCCTCCGATTTTTCCATTCCTCCACGGTTTCATCATCTCCTTGGTTTTGGCTCCAATCCCAACAATTCCCCACCCGAGACATAAACCACCGTTAGACATGCTCATCCATCACTCCCACCGAGAATGATCCACCAAATATTTTACACCATCATGTCGAGCCTCCACGCTCCTCCACCACGAGCCTTCACGCCACAAGTGCGAAGCCGAGTTGAAACCAAGCGACGCTTCAACCTCTCCGTGTTAGATCCTTCTTGCCTCCCCAAATCAACTTCTACCTTGATTTATTTGCAAGACTAACTTCGCCTTCTCCCTCCTAGATCCACTCCCCTTGCAATGCTCCCCATGAAACTCGAACACACCTTGCTTCTTGCATTATTTTCTTGTGGTCTTTTTCCTCGCTCTCTGTTAGGTACTTGTGACTGTCTCCTTGCTGGCCAGCTACACATTGTCACCTCTCCACCCCAACACACCGTTTATTGGTGTCTCTTCCCTTTTTTTACACCAACAGGCCGGTCTCCAAGCCTCGTGCTCCCACCCGGAACGAAATTGATGTTGTCGGTAGAGTCTGACATCCTCCTTACCCCTCATCCGTCGTTTGCGAGAAGTCCTCCTCTTCCCACGTGGTCTAACCGCTTATACCACTCACCTTTGCAAGAAGAGATTGTATCAAAACAGGAAACAAAATCAGCCGCAGTAAAATTCTCCCCGACACGGGGCGGTCGCCCACCACGCCACGGGCGCCGCCTGCATGAAGAATTTCCCACGAGCCCAACCTTCGTCCATTGGGCGGTCGCCCTCACCGTAAACTCCTCCACGATTTTCCTACTTGATCTCACCAACTCCTCCGACTTAGATTCCTTTTCTTTCATATTTTTCTCCAACCACCTTGATCGCCCCCATAAACCCTTGAACATCTCCGCATCTATCTTGATCTCTCGCATCTCCAAAATTTCCACCTCGAATTTCGCAGATCTCAATAAGAAACAAACGAACTCTTCGTACTTACCGATCTTCCGCACGATCGTGGACCTATTTGGCACGTGTCTTGCTTCAACCATAAACCCTAGAAGCTCTCAAATCCCCGCACGTCTTCCACACGAAGAATCCGCACGAAAATCTGTTGTCTCTTTTCTTCACCTTGGATCTCTCCTAGATCTCTAACCTGGCTCGATACCGCTTGTTGGGGAATTGAGGGGATCACCACATCCACTAGCCCATACTAGCGTTCAACATGGAGAAAAATAAATCAACACATGATAATATGAAAGAACAAGAACACCGATAATTTGTTAACCCGGTTCACCACCACCCGTGGCTACATCCGGAGGCACCAAGCCAGGATATCACTATAATAATATATGAAGGATTACAACTTTACATATGCACTCACACGTATCTAGCATAGTAACTCTCCATGAGCAATCTCTCATATACATTATCTCACCTCCCCTAGAACGCACAAATAACACGGCCATGGCCGGGTTGTAAGATCGCCCCCATGGATCTCCTAGGCCCCCGACCCTCCTTCCTAGACACTATTTTGTGGCTCCCTTTGATATCCTAACTTTCTCCTCTTGGGTACAAATATTATGGTGGCAGTCACAATGTATTTATAGAGATACAAAACATACACTCCGATCAAAACCCTAATTTACCCTGAGTCCTTGAGACGGAAGGAGTATAACTTTAATTAGGAAGAGATTGCATCAAAATAGGAAACAAATCAGCCAGAATCCGTCCCCGACAACTGTTCCTTTGGGCGGTCGCCCACCTCCTCTATGGGCGGTCGCCCACTTCAACAGTCCGCTCCGATTTTCTGCTCCTCCATGGTTTTGATCCTCTCCTTGGTTTTGGCTCCAATCCCAACATTTCATAGTAAAGGACATTCATTTAGGGACGGAGGGAGTACGTAACTTTCATGCTAACTTGAAGTCTTGGAGATCATGTCTGGTATTTCAAGCACATTGGAAATCAACATCAAAGGCAGCATAACATATTCCAAGCAAACATAAAAAAAAACAAGTTATATAAGGACAGAAAAAAAAGTCATGAACTATATTTGAAAAAGCTGACAACAGAACTCCTTAAGCAACAACACTTAAAAGAGAACCTACTAACAGCAGCAATTTTCATAGAACTAACTATACAAGAATGTCACAAAATGGCAATGAATCCTTAATTCCATCTCAAATCTATGCAAATTAAAGACAAGTTTTGTACCTCGAGAAATCGAGAAAGGGGTTTGGGGGAAATAGGTTAGGATTGGTGAGTGCTCAAGTGCTTGAGTTGAGAGACGTTGTTATGAGGGAAGAGAAAAGGGTAGAGAGAGAGTGGAGGGCGGAGGAGAGTCTTTTAGATAGAGAAGATGGGAGGAAGGAGAGAGAATTGGCAAGGGAGGAAGAGGTGGAGGTTAAGGAGTTAGAGTTGGAGGAGATGCAAATGGCATGGGCAAGAAGGGAATTTGATCGTAGGTTGAGGTTGGAGAAGGAACTTGATGATGAGAGGAGGCGGAGGATGAAGATGGAGGAAAAGTGGGAGGAGGAGGAAATGAAATGGAGGGAAAGGATGGTGAATATGCAAATTGAGCATGAAAAGCAAATGATGCAAATGCATGCTGATGCTTGTCAGAACCAAATGCAAGTTCTTGGCGTCATGGCTCGGCTTGTTTGTCAATTTTTTGGGTCAGCAAATGATGGCATGAGTGGTGGTCTGGGGACTTTGCCTCCTCAAGTTCTGCAGAATTTGCAGCATCCAGGGGGCATGGTTGACAGCGGCCTAGAAATGAATAGGTAGACATACTGTTAGATTGTGAGGGTCTCCAAATGAGCCAAGCATCTCCGGATTCATCCATGATGCCTTTGACAATAATAATCTGGAGCTTTACTTTAACTCAAATTCCTATCAGTTCATTAACCATTAATAATGTAGTTTAAAATATATGAATACTAGCAGTGACGGACCCAGAAAATATGTTCATTGGATGCCAAAATAAAAATATTTTTCATAAAGACATTATTCAAATTAATCACCTTTAGTTTTATTTATAATAATATGTATAAAGTAAATGACATAATATGATAATATATAATATAAGGTATTAAAATATATTAAAATTATATTAAACGTTATCAATGTAACAATTGCTATTTCCTATGGTCATTAAAATAATTTATTCACTTACTAATTATTATTTGAACAAGCAGAATTTTTTTGTAGCAAGTGGGTGTTGAACCCTTGTCTTTAAGATTAAAATTAAGATATCTTACTAGTGAACCATCATGGACATATGAGTTGCTCTTAGAATTTAAACATATAATAACTAAAATCCAGTTTTTTTTTTTGGAAATTGAGTGGGTGCGGTCGCCCCCACTCGTGTCTATGTGGGGGTCCGTCCCTAAATACTAGCACAACTTTCAAGCTTCAACATATTTATTTGGGCTAAAAGGGATACTTGTATTGGTAACAAGAACTAAGGTCATCAATAATTCCATGAAACACTTCAAACAGGAAGTCATTAAAAGTTAGTGCACACATTTAAAACAAAAAACGAAACATCTTCTCAAAGAAAAGCTTTTAAAAAAGTTATCCTTCTTCACACATGTTAGAGACAAGCAGTGAAGTGAGCTTATCTGTTATCCAAATAGATTCCGTCTCGAGTAACTCCAAGAACACGCAGTAGACGAATTGTCAATCAACAAAACAAAGCTAAGTTGGAGTAAATCTTTACGCCTTCGATAGATGTTTCACACTGTTTGTGTAAGTTTCATACAAACTCGGTATATTATCCCTGTAAGGTAGCACATATTTCGTTAAGAACTTCACCTCCGGATATATTGCAAGCGAATAAAGAGGCTGATCACTCTTCACGAGCTTATGCTCTTTCAAGGTCTTCAGAACTTCATATCTAGGCTTTACCCTTTTCTCCAAACTGTAAGTGAAAAATGCGGGGAGAGTGGCCAAGTACGCAGGGGTATAACCAAGTTCTTTCATAAAAAAATTTAACACATTTCGAACTTTCACTTCCGATCTGACTGCACATTGAGGTAAAGTCCTGAACAAGGTAAAGATATCAGAATCGGACCACCCAAAGCTCCTAAACACATTGACCTTCTTCTCAAACACCACATCACTAACGTCAGCCAATGCAAATACACCGCGGATAAACATTTTGGACTCGCGGGGTATCTCCAATATCTTTTCAACTCTTTCTATAACATTTTGTAAAGACTCAGGCTTTAGCATAAATACTCTTGGTTTCGTAATAAAGAACTTGCGTAATTCATATTTCGAGAACCCAAAATCCTTAAACAGCAATAAATTAGGTTCCAGATTGCGGCGAACATTAGAACCCAAAAGCCAAGGAGCTCTACAGAGGGCTATAATCAAATCCCACTACACCCACCCAAAAAATCAGTCAGATAACTGAGGGTGGGCACAATATTAGTATCTAAACCCATATTAAAAGCCGAGGTTGTTTTTTAATGAATTTGACTAAATTAGAACCAGATAAGCCAAATTTCTTAAGAGCCCTGAATTTGGATTCTAGGTTTTGTTCTGCTCTATGAGTGAGGACAAGAGGAACAGAAAAGACAACATCTTTGATCTGGGATTTGTTTAAACCGCCATAGATTTTGAAGAAATTGATGACGGAATCAGGGTATTGAGTGGATTACCTTCGTTAACTCAACTGGGTTGTCCAGAGAAGAAGCCATTTCCGCATCATCAAAGGTCAGTCACTTGAAATCCACTCAAAACCCTGATTCCGTCATCAATTTCTTCAAAATCTGTGGCGGTTGGATAAGTCCCAGATCAAAGATGTTGTCTTTTCTGTTCCTCGTGTCCTCACTCATAGAGCAGACCAAAACCTAGAATCCAAATTCAGGGCTCTTAAGAAATTTGGCTTATCTGGTTCTAATTTCGTCAAATTCATTAAAAAAAAAACCTCGGCTTTTTAATATGGGTTTAGATACTAATATTGTGCCCACCTCAGTTATCTGACTGATTTTTGGAGTGGGTGTAGTGGGGATTTGATTATAGCCCTCTGTAGAGCTCCTTGGCTTTTGGGTTCTACTGTTCATCGCAATCTGGAGCCTAATCTATGTTATGTTTAAGGATTTTGGGTTCTGGAAATCTGAATTACGCAAGTTCTTTATTACGTAAACCTAGAGCATTTATGCAAAAGCCTGAGTCTTTACAAAATGTTATAGAAAGAGTTGAAAAGATATTGAGAATAATTCCCCGCAAAGTCCAAAATGTTTATCCGCAGTGTATTTGCATTGGCTGACGTTAGTGATGTGGTGTTTGAGAAGAAGGTCAATGTGTTTAGGAGCTTTGGGTGGTCCGATTCTGATATCTTTACCTTTGTTCAGAGACTTTACCTCAATGTGCAGTCAGATCGGAAGTGAAAGTTTCGAAATGTGTTAAATTTTTTTATGAAAGAACTTGGTTATCCCCTGCGTACTTGGCCACTCTCCCCGCATTTTCACTTTACAGTTTGGAGAAAAGGGTAAAGCCTAGATATGAAGTTCTGAAGAACCTTGAAAGAGCATAAGCTTCCGTGAAGAGTGATCAGCCTCTTTATTCGCTTGCAATATATCCGGAGGTGAAGTTCTTAACGAATCTATGTAGCTACCTTAAGTGGAATAATATACCGAGTTTGTATGAAACTTACACAAACAGTGTGAAACATCTATCGAAGGCGTAAAGATTTACTCCAACTTAGCTTTGTTTTGTTGATTGACAATTCGTTCTACCGCGGTGTTCTTGGAGTTACTCAGAGAGGGAATCTACTTTGGATAGCAGATAAGCTCGCTTGGCAATCGCTTGTCTCTAACATGCTAGACTGTGAAGAAGGATAACTTTTTTAAAAGCTTTTTCTTTGAGAAGATGTTTCGTTTTTTTTTTGTTTTAAATGTGTGCACTAACTTTTAATGACTTCCTGTTTGAAGTGTTTCATGGAATTATTGATGACCTTAGTTCTTGTTACCAATAATACAAGTATCCCTTTTAGCCCAAATAAATATGTTGAAGCTTGAAAGTTGTGCTAGTATTTAGGACGGACCCCCACATAGCACACGAGTGGAGACGAGCCGCACCCACTCAATTTCCAAAAAAGAACTGGATTTTAGTTATTATATGTTTAAATTCTTAAGAGCAACTCATATGTGTCCATGATGGTTCACTAGTAAGATATCTTAATTTTTTAATCTTAAAAGACAAGGGTTCAACACCCACTTGCTACAAAAAAATTCTGCTTGTTCAAATAATAATTAGTAAGTGAATAAATTATTTTAATGACCATAGGAAATAGCAATTGTTACATTGATAACGTTTAATATAATTTTAATATATTTTAATACCTTATATTATATATTATCATATTATGTCATTTACTTTATACATATTATTATAAATAAAACTAAAGGTGATTAATTTGAATAATGTCTTTATGAAAAATATTTTTATTTTGGCATCCAATGAACATATTTGCTGGGTCCGTCACTGCTAGTATTCATATATTTTAGACTACATTATGAATGGTTAATGAACTGATAGGAATTTGAGTTAAAGTAAAGCTCCAGATTATTATTGTCAAAGGCATCCTGGATGAATCCGGAGATGCTTGGCTCATTTGGGAGACGCTCACAATCTAACAGTATGCCTACCTATTCATTTCTAGGCCGCTGTCAACCATGCCCCCTGGATGCTGCAAATTCTGCAGAACTTGAGGAGGCAAAGTCCCCAGACCACCACTCATGCCATCATTTGCTGACCCAAAAATTGACAAACAAGCCGAGCCATGACGCCAAGAACTTGCATTTGGTTTTCTGACAAGCATCAGCATGCATTTGCATCATTTGCTTTTCATGCTCAATTTGCATATTCACCATCCTTTCCCTCCATTTCATTTCCTCCTCCTCCCACTTTTCCTCCATCTTCATCCTCCGCCTCCTCTCATCATCAAGTTCCTTCTCCAACCTCAACCTACGATCAAATTCCCTTCTTGCCCATGCCATTTGCATCTCCTCCAACTCTAACTCCTTAACCTCCACCTCTTCCTCCCTTGCCAATTCTCTCTCCTTCCTCCCATCTTCTCTATCTAAAAGACTCTCCTCCGCCCTCCACTCTCTCTCTACCCTTTTCTCTTCCCTCATAACAACGTCTCTCAACTCAAGCACTTGAGCACTCACCAATCCTAACCTATTTCCCCAAACCCCTTTCTCGATTTCTCGAGGTACAAAACTTGTCTTTAATTTGCATAGATTTGAGATGGAATTAAGGATTCATTGCCATTTTGTGACATTCTTGTATAGTTAGTTCTATGAAAATTGCTGCTGTTAGTAGGTTCTCTTTTATGTGTTGTTGCTTAAGGAGTTCTGTTGTCAGCTTTTTCAAATATAGTTCATGACTTTTTTTTCTGTCCTTATATAACTTGTTTTTTTTTTATGTTTGCTTGGAATATGTTATGCTGCCTTTGATGTTGATTTCCAATGTGCTTGAAATACCAGACATGATCTCCAAGACTTCAAGTTAGCATGAAAGTTACGTACTCCCTCCGTCCCTTAATGAATGTCCTTTACTATGAAATGTTGGGATTGGAGCCAAAACCAAGGAGAGGATCAAAACCATGGAGGAGCAAGAAAATCTGAGCGGGCTGTTGAAGTGGGCGACCGCCCATAGAGGAGGTGGGCGACCGCCCAAAGGAACAGATTGTCTGGGACGGATTTCTGCAGGCTGATTTGTTTCCTATTTTGATGCAATCTCTTCCTAATTAAAGTTATACTCCTTCGTCTCAAGGACTCCGGTAAATTAGGTTTTGATCGTGTGTATGTTTTGTATCTCTATAAATACATTGGGATCGCCACCATAATATTTGTACTCCAAGAGGAGAAAGTTAGGATATCAAAGGGAGCCACAAAATAGTGTCTAGGAAGGAGGGTCGGGGCCTAGGAGATCCATGGGGCGATCTTACAACCCGGCCAGCGACCGTGCTATTTGTGCTGTTCTAGGGGAGGTGAGATAATGTATATGAGAGATTGCTCATGGAGAGTTACTATGCTAGATCCGTGTGAGTGCATATGTAAAGTTGTAATCCTTCATATATTATTATAGTGATATCCCGGCTTGGTGCCTCCGAATGTAGCCACGGTGGTGGTGAACCGGGTTAACAAATTATCGGTGTTCTTGTTCTTTCATATTATCATGTGTTGATTTATTTTTCTCCATGTTAACGATCGCTAGTATGGGCTAGCGGATGTGGTGATCCCCTCAATTCCCCAACAAGCGGTATCGAGCTGTGCTAGAGATCTAGGAGAGATCCAAGGTGAAGAAAAGAGACAACAGATTTTTCGTGCGTATTCTTCAGTGTGGAAGACGTGCAGGGATTTGAGAGCTTCTAGGGTTTATGGTTGAAGCAAGACACGTGCCAAATAGGTCCACGATCGTGCGGAAGATCAGTAAGTCTGAAGAGTTCGTTTGTTTCTTATTGAGATCTGCAGAAATTCGAGGTGAAATTTTGGAGATGCAGAGATCAAGATAGATCTGGAGATGTTCAAGGGTTTATGGGGCAGTCAAGGTGGTTGGAGAAAAAATATGAAAGAAAAGGAATCTAAGTCGGAGGAGTTGGTGAGATCAAGTAGGAAAATCGTGGAGGAGTTTCTGTTGAGCTGGGCGACCGCCCATATGGATAGAAGGTTGGGCTCGTGGGAAATTCTTCATGGGCGACCGCCCATGGGGTGGTGGGCGACCGCCCACGTGTCGGGAGAGTTTTTCTGCAGCAGATTTTGTTTCCTATTTTGATACAATCTCTTCTTGCAAAGGTGAGTGGTATAAGCCGGTTAGACCACGTGGGAAGAGGAGGACTTCTCGCAAACGACGGATGAGGGGTAAGGAGGATGTTGTACTCTACCGACAACATCAATTGCGTTCGTAGGTGGGAGCAAGAGGCTTGGAGACCGGCTGCTGGTGTAAAAAGGGGAGAGACATCAATAAACGGAGTGTTGGGGTGGAGAGGTGACAATGTGTAGCCGCCAAGGAGACAAAGCCACAAGTACCTAACAGAGAGCGAGAAAAAAAGGACCATCAAGCTAAGACAATGCAAAGAAGCAAGGTGTGTCCGAGTTTGTCATGGGGAGCATTGCAGTTGGGGGAGATGGATCTAGGAGGGAGAAGGGCGTAAGTTAGTCTTGCAAATAAATCAAGGTAGAAGTTGAGCCTTTGGGGAGGCACAAGTGATCTAACACCGAGAGGTCAAGCTGTCGTTGGTTTCAACCTCTCGCCTTATTACTTGGGCGTGGAGGCTCATGGTGGAGAGGAGCGTGGAGGCTCAACATGGGGTGGCGTAAAATATTTGGTGGATCATTCTCCGGTGGGAGTATGGATAGGAGCTTGTCACAATGGTGTGTTTATGTCTCCTGTGGAGATTGTCGGGATTGGAGCCAAAACCAAGGAGAGGGATCAAAACCATGGAGGAGCGTAAAATCATGGAGCGGGTCGTTGAAGTGGGCGACATCGCCATAGATGAGGAGTGGCGGGCGACCGCCCAAAGGGAAACAGATCATGTCTGTGGGACGGATTTCTCAGCCTGATTTGTATTCCTATTTCCTGATGCAATCTCTTCCTAATTAAAGTTATACTCCTCTTCCTCGTCTCCCAAGGACCTCCGGGTAAATTAGGTTTTGATCGTGTGTAGGTTTTGTATCTCTATAAATACATTGTGACTGCCACCATAATATTCACAGTACTCCAAGAGGAGAAAAAGTTAGGATATCAAAGGGAGCCACAAAATAGTGTCTTAGGAAGGGGGCTCGGGGGCCTAGGAGAGCCAAGTGGGGCGGATCTCACAACCCGGCCACACCGTGCTATTTGTGCGTTCTAGGAGGAGGTGAGATAATGTATATGAGTAGATTGCTCATGGAGAGTTACTATGCTAGATCTCGTGTGAGTGCATATGTAAAGTTGTAATCCTTCATATATTATTATAGTGATATTCTGGGGCTTGGTGCCTTGATGTAGCCACGGGTGGTGGGTGAACCGGGTTAACAAATTATCTGTTCTTGTATATTTCATATTATCATGTGTTGATTTATTTTTCTCCATGTTAACGATCGCTAGTATGGGCTAGTGGATGTGGTGATCCCTCAATTCCCAACATGAAAGTCATCTCCATTCCCTCAGGTTATATGTCATCTCGAGATGGCAAGTTGCATTAACCACACACCTGGGCAGCTATATCTGTAAGTAAAATACACATTAGAATTTCCACATGTGAAAAAAATATTAATCATTAATACCGATTTCAAAACTTAAAAGACAACGTATATAAGAAGTAAGTGACATGCATACCAGGGTTATGGGCCCTGGGAATCTGATAGCTGTCCAGCCATTCCTTGGGACTGCAATGGTATTCTGATGAGGAGTGATCACTTTTCTGGGGCTTTGTGTAATCTAGCATCGGATATTACCACCCCCTGGAATCTTTATAATCTTTCATTCTTTTTCTTTGTTGATACGGGGCTTCTCCGCCTTTCAACATGGTGGCATATCTGATGGCCGGGCGCATCATTTTTGCATCTGGGCTATCTCCATCCTTTACTATGAAAGTCATGGGCCTCCATTCCCCAGGTTATATGTCTCTCGAGATGGCAGTGCATTAAATCCACACACCTACAGTTATAACCAAGTAAAATTACACATTAGAATCTCCATGAAAAATATTAATCATTAATACCGATTAACTTAAAAGACAACGTATATAAGAAGTAAGTGACATGCATACCAGGTTTATGGGCCCTGAATCTGGATAGCTGTCCAGCCATTCCTTGGGATTGCAATGGTATTCTGATGAGTAGGATCAACAAGATTGTAATTAAAAGGGTCCTTTCCTTTGTCAAAATTACCGAATCCCCATCCCAACCACATAAAACTTTGTCCGTGGCAAATGCATTGGATGATCTATCTCTGAAAGTAAATTGGTTCCCTGGAAAACAAGCAAGTCCACAGTAGAGAGTTATAATCCCCTGTATAATCTATATATATATAATGACACAAGTGATTTTTATCACTTTTTTTCCCGCTTTTAAATTTGGAACATCTCTTCAGATAGAGTAGCTCAACTTAGTCATAAATCAGCATCGCACTTTACCCAAAAATCAGTCGAGTCTGTTTAAGTATTCCCTCTCGCACTTTCCATCTTCTCGAACTCTCTACTCCCTTGTCTCTCCGTACATCACCGCATCTCTCCCCAAAACATCCTCGCCTCTTGCTACAAACAACGATGTCTTCGCCTCGCCCTCTCTTTTTTCTGCCATGATTGATGTCAGCCCTCTCTTCTTCCCCTCCATGGTCACCGCCGTTGCCGCCGCTCTCTCTTCTATCATTTCTCTTCCGCAAAGAAGCCAACGAGGTGATTGTTTTGATGAATTATTAACTAAGCAATAGATCAAAGGTATCTTAAATTGTTGTTCCTAATTCCCAGCTTCTAACCCTAAAAATTCCAAAATTTTGTTCAATTTCAATTTCAATGAAATCAAGTTTATTATTTAAATTATGGATACCTTTTATCTATTGTAGCTGTGTGGTTGGCGTCTCCTTAACTCACTAGGAAAATAAGTCTACTAAATTTGTTATTCACTAAGGAAATAATTTTTCAAAATCACACATTTGAATATTGAATTTAACCACTAATATATTGTTCCAATTAAGTGGATAAATCAATGCCCTTCATTGCATCTACAAATCATGTTTGCATTGAAGAAAAACGGATACTCGTCTTCTACAGGTCACATTGATGCGTACAACGGTGACGGAAAACAAGAAATTTGCTGAATTTATTGCAAGCAAATTGAACAATTCATCATCAAAAATATGTGTTTGTTTGCCAAAGATTGGTATTTCTGCCCTGGACTACCCTGGAAAGCCCTTCCATGATCCCGAGGCTTCTCGTATTCTTATGCATGAACAAGAGAGACTTATTGAGACAAATGAAGATAGAAAGGTGAGCTAACCATTTATTAAATTCTGTTTCTGTGAATGTGTTGTCTATTTGCTTGATTATATGGTCATGAGTTCATTCATTAACTTTTGATGCATCTCTAGAAAAAATAACACTTTCTATTTGCTTGATTATGTATGGTCATGAGTTCATTCAATTTACGTCTTTGATGCATATTAAAAATCAGTAGTTGTTTGTATTATTAGGTGAAGGTGTACCCTAACCACATCAATGACCTTGAATTTGCGAGTGCTTTGGTTGACTCATTCTTAGAGATATGTGGGAACACTAAAAGCTCCATTCAGCACCAAGGTATTGGTGTACCCAGCCAAGGAATGCATGACCGGCAATACAATAACTCTGATTCAATGAGTAAGCTCCATTGGCAGCAGAACTGTTTCCTACTGCATAACTGATTTCCTTGATGCAAAACCATGTTCTATATTTACCTTTTTTCATGGCCTGCTCCTATGTGTTGGCATCTACTCCTATTTGTTAAATATAATTTGCATGCAGAAACATTGCGAAGAACTCGGGAAGTGCTACAGCAGTTGAAAGGCCAAATTGAAGAGGGAAGACCAATTATAGGGGCCGGTGCTGGGACAGGCATATCTGCAAAGTTTGAAGAAGCTGATGTTGTGGATCTCATTGACTTGTACAACTCGGGGCGATTTCGAATGGCAGGAAGAGGTTCTTTTTGGCAGGTTTATTACCTTTTGCCGATGCAAATGCTATTGTGATTGAGATGGCCAACGGTGCTGTCAGTAAGTAATGCTTTGCAATTAGCATGTAAGAACCTCCTTTCAGTTTAAGCGATTCTTCAAAAAATCATCTGATGCTAAACAGAAATATATTGAGACAGTAAAATTTGAGAACATACTTAAACATGGTTGCATAAGCCATTACATGGCCTACCCATGAAAAAGAAATCTAAATCCTAGAGAAGAGCCTATAACTCGCGAAGTGTGTAGAAGTTTTTGTGAATGGGTAAGCAATAATGAATATAACTTATATTTCGGTTGTTTTTTCCAAAAGTAGATATCTATATATATTTTTATCTTGGGGCCTATCCTGTTTCCTAATACTGTTACTTTAGAATCAAACTCCTAATAATGCTGCAATTTTTCTTTGATTAGATATCGAATTTTGGATTAGTAATTTTTCATGTTCGTCCCTGGCAGATAAAAATACAGATGCCTTGAGCTGGGAAAGGAAACCTTACCGTCTAACTTTCAACAACAGAAGATTTATGAACACAATGAACAGGTGATACTTGATAATCAATTGCCATTCATTGCTTCTTATTGGAGTGCATTCTTTGTCATTCCCTGGATTTATAAATAAAAAATAAAAACAAAAAACTATAGATTGTCACAAATCATTATCACATAATTGTCCTACTCAACTAGATCTGAATCTAAATTATGTTTTCAGCGCCAATCAATTGGCATGGTTTCACCTAACTAATGGCATAAAACTCGTAGTTTAGTTCACCCTTACATTTATTTGCATTGAGTGGGTAATTCTCATCTACCCATATGGTTCTGGTTAAAAGTCTGCCATGGTGAAAGCATAGTTGTGTGGTTGGCGTCTACATGGCGTCTCCTGCAAAAATTTTTTTTTTTTTTTTTTTGAATATTCTGTCTACATCCTTATATTCCCTCTCAAACTTATATTGGTTTCCATCATCTTTTCGTAGCAATATTGATTCTCCTTTACAAATCGCAGCAATTGGTTCTTTGGCTGGCCAATATATTTTCTCGCATAAAGCTCCCAAAGCAAGGGTGGGCTGGTTTTTGTAATATAATCACTTTTCAGGGGCTTTGTGTAACTAGCATCGGATATTACCACCGTGAGTTTGTGGTTTGCAATGGCGAAGAACATTATCCTATTCATTGCAGCATTGACCAGACGGAGCAAATATTTCTTGCCATATTCCACTGTTACCTTGAACGTGCCTGCAGCAATAGATATGCATTTCATCCTGTAAGTAAAAATATGTTTATTTGTTGAATAATTTGTTTCCCATTTATCTCTGGATTTAGATAGTTTGAGAAATGGAAACCTTGTTTTCAGCATGGGCATAGAGATCACCAGGTTCCATCTTCACGGTCAGAGCACGAGCTGTTTGTGATCTCCTCCTGGTTGAATAAGGAACTCGTTATATATTCGGGACCATCACTCTTCCTCCATGCACAGCATTTTCAAATTAATATTTGATGCTTAAATTTTATCTTCATTAGCCGAACACACACACACACACACACACTACAAAAAAAAACATTATATCTTTTAAAAGGTGCGTGCCGGTGAATGGTGATATATTCGTTTCCTCGATTGCGAATCTTAATATTGAGTGTATCTCCTTTTAGTGCATGAATAGTAGGACACAGGCGCCATTCTTGTCAAGATTTTCTTGCTCTTATAGTCTTGTGTACTCGGCTTCTTTCATCGCAAGCGGTTATAATTAGTATAAATCTCCCATTTTACTTACAGGTACCTAAAGACAACCGAACTTTTACGCGATTCAACTTACTATGAAAGTGTAACGGAGGAATCGACCCGGCTTTCTTAAGAAGAATCACACCGCAAACAAGACAAATCCTAAGATTTGTAAGTTGTGATCTTCTTATCATTTCTCGGCAACGTTCTTTTTCTACGACCTGGTTCACTATTCTTATGTTATCTTCTTTGAATACTTTCCTTTTTATTTATTTATTTATTTCCACAAGTATCCCTGTGAGCCAAGTAAATATGTTGAATGAGCACTACGGATTGCAAAAAGCGCTTTTTACATGTTTTCCTTGAGCGTTGGATCTTGCACATGGCATAAATCCTATGTGAAGGGATTTCTTGAGCCAAGTAAATATGTTGAATGAAGCACGACGGTGCAAAAGGCTGGTTTTTACATGTTTTTCCTTGAACGTTGGATCTTGGACATGGCATAAATCCTATGTCGGATTTGCTCTTCCATGACTTGTTTAATCTTCGGAAAGAACAGCGGTTCCTTCCTACCGGAAGATCGAGATGGGAGTGCCTCCACATGGTTTTCATCTTCATCGTAGATCGCGATATGTTGCTGAAATTTGCCCTTGGTTGAGCAGGCACGTATTGAGACAATCTCACAGCGAACATTGAGGTAAAGTCACGAAATTTGCCACTTGGTTGAAATTTTAAGGAGCTTTGGGTTGTCCGATTCTTTGATGCATGTACCTTGTTCGGGGACTTTCTTCAATGTTCGCCTTATTCAGAAGTGAAAATTTGAAATGTGTTAAATTTAAACTAGTTTCATTATATTGAAATTTGGTAATGATTTTTTTTATTTTTTTATGTCATTTTATGTTAACCATGAGTTTGGGGATGCAAATGGTATTCATGGCATTGGTAAGAAAGAACAAGTATACTATCTTTAACCAAGAAATATATCTCCTTTTTAAGAGTGTCATGGGCCCTATTTGGATTGGCTGTCCTTCTAATTATCTCCATATTTGGATTGCTTTGCAATTTTCAAAAAAATAAAATAAAATATTTTCGATTCATGTAACTTAGGAAAGATAATATTGTGGCAAAAAAACCACTTTGCATGACTTGAGGCCATACTACAAAAAAAAAAAAAAAAAAAAAAAAAAACCAATTAGTCCTAAAATAATTTGTGTTTGGCTAACGTGAACTCTACTTACATGAATCCTCAATCCTCACACGTGTAATCGTGAAAAAAAGGGCAAACTAAAAAGAAATAGGAATAAAATTTTAGAAAAGAAAAAGAAGAGAAGAAAAAAATAGTGATAATAAAAGAAATAAAGAATATATATATATATATATATATATATATATATATATATATATATATATATATATATATATATATAAAGGAAAAATTAAATATATTAAAAAAAAATTAATCTCTCCCCAATTATTTTTAATGTCATGAATTGAGAAGTTATGTAAAATCAGTCACAACTTCTTCAAGAGTCACGGTTGTTGAAACTCTAAATTGCAACAAAAATGCAACTTTGAACAAATGTGTGGATATTTGAATTTCGTCATTTCATTTTTCTGTTTAAAGTCTAACATAATAGCTGACTAGACATATTATTAGTTGGAAATGTATTCATTATTTGTTATTTTAGAAATAAATCATAGTAAGATTCTTAGTCTGATACACGTACCAAAAAAAGGAAAGTAGGGGGGAGTGGGGTTGGGTGAGAGAGTGGTTAAAAATAAATTAATTTAATTATAAGTAAATACTCCCCCCGTCTCACAATAATTCGTAAAAATATTTCTTTTGGGCGTCCCACAATAATCTGCACTTTCCCAAAATGGAAATGAGACCCACTTCTCTCTACTAACAACACTTTTCAAATTTACTATTCTCTCCACTCATTCTCTCTCCTATTTTACTTTTACACTCACAATACATTACCTTTATCACCTTTTACCTTAATTCCCGCGCCGACACAAAAAGTGCGTATAATTGTGGGACGGAGGGAGTATAATTATTTTGACGTTGGGAGGGGGTGGTGGGTGAGGGTTGTTATAAAATAACTAGCCTAAGCCCGTGTCCAAGGCCACGTTTTTTGTGTTTTTTTTTTTTTTTTTTTTTTTTAATTTAATTATTTTTTAAGAGCAAAAATGGGAAAGACAAAAAAAGTGAGGCGAAATGGGAAATTAAAAGCAAAGCTGTTCAGAAGCTGTTCATGTGGGGTTTGCATATATATTATAAATTTTAATATGAATAAAAAAATTGCTTTTTTGAAAGGGGGGAAATTGTTAAAAATAATTTTAAAATAAATAAAAAAATATTTTTTGACCTAGATAGGTTTGAGGTAGGTGATGGGGGCAGTGGGAGTGGGGAGTTCGTAAAAAAGCCCCACACTGAGGAACGACAAACGAAATGTGGATTCAAACTCGTATCCGTGCCCTGAGCTCCATCATCTCTATCAATAGATTTCCCTCTCACTCCTCCTATTTCTCAACTCTTCAGAAGAAACAAACTTTTGGTGACAATTTGATGGTGGATTACCTCGTTAACTCAATTGGGTTGTCCAGAGAAGAAGCCATTTCCGCATCATCAAAGGTCAGTCACTTGAAATCCACTCAAAACCCTGATTCCGTCATCAATTTCTTCAAAATCTATGGCGCTTTAAACAAATCCCAGATCAAAGATGTTGTCTTTTCTGTTCCTCTTGTCCTCACTCATAGAGCAGACCAAAACCTAGAATCTAAATTCCGAACTCTTGAAGAATTTGGTCTATCTGGGGCTAAATTAGTGAAATTCATTAAAAGACAACCTTGGATTTTCAAGAGAGGTTTAGATACTAATATTATTCCTACTTTCAGTCATCTAGCTAAATTCTTAGGTGGGGGTGATGAGGATTTGTTTTTAGTACTTTACAGATCTCCTTGGCTTTCGGGTTTAGCTCTCCTCAATCTGCAGCCCAATCTATTGTTGTTTAAGGATTTTGGTTTCTCGAAACATGAAGTTAGAAAGTTCTTTATTATGAAACCAAGAATATTTACGCAAAATCATGAGTCTTTACAGAATATAATGCAAAGAGTTGAAAGGAAATTGGGAATACCCCGGGAGTCCAAAATGTTCATCCATGGTGTATTAGCGTTTACTGACGTTAGTGAGGCGGCGTTTGAGAAGAAGGTCAGTGTGTTTAGGAGCCTTGGGTGGTCCGATTCTGATGTACTTACCTTGTTCAAGGCTCTACCTCAATGTTCAGTCTTGTCAGAAGTGAAAGTTCGAAATGCGTTAAATTTTTTTATGAAAGAACTTGGTTATACCCCTGCGTACTTGGCCACTATCCCCGCATTTTTCACTTACAGTTTGGAGAAAAGGGTAAAGCCTAGATATGAAGTTCTGAAGACCTTGAAAGAGCATAAGCTCGTGAAGAGTGATCAGCCTCTTTCTACGCTTGCAATATATCCGGAGGTGAAGTTCTTAACGAAATATGTGCTACCTTACAGGGATAATATACCGAGTTTGTATGAAACTTACACAAACAGTGTGAAACATCTATCGAAGGTGATGGATATATTTTCATATCCATTTTATACGTTCTAAATTGTATTTATTGCAAAATTTCCGAGTAAAATAGTAGTTTAATTATTTTGTTAGTGTTATTTTATTTTCAGGTTGAAAAGGTGGAAAATGGGTGGTTTAAGGTGGAGAAAAGATTAAAATTCGAGACGGATCGAAGCGGAGGAATTAAATAAAGAAAAGAAGAAAGAGAAAACAAGCTTGTTGCTGGCCAAGGCAAAGGCAGGAAGGCAACGGGGACCGCCCAAACAAGGCCGAGGCCCTACGGCGGCCGCCCAAGGATCAACAGCGATCGCCCATGATGGCCTAACCCCTTTTGTTGACCGCCCCAACTAATTTTCTCCACGCCAAGGCATTATTCAGCAAGTCTTGTTTTCATTTTGAGCCAGCCTTTGTTTCCTTGTTTAATTGGTGGGCTTAATCTCATTTTGGCCCAATTTTCTATCCTATTTCAACCTAAGCCTTTACTCAGCCGTGGGTATTTTTTTTAGTATAAATAGAGGTTGATAATATTTTAGGGTTTTATGCATTATTTTGGGAAAGAAAAGGAGGCTACTTTCCTTTTGGGATTTCTTCATTTTCTTAATTTGTGTAAGTTTTTCTTTTTTATTTAGTGTTTTTCTTTTTTTATTTTTATTATTATGAGTAGTTAATTTTCTTATTTCATGGATTGGATTTAGCTTTATTGCCTAATTTCATGTCATAAATCATTTTATCATTGTGCTTTCTCTCTCTAGATTATCTTAGCATTTTAATTGTGTTTTCAAGATTGCAATTTTAGATCTAGTCTCTAATTGGTATTTTCAACATATTTGTATTTTTAATTCACTATTGATTTAGGGATTTTAAACAAAGGCACATGCTTTGGTGATAAAATTGGTTTGATTCCGTTATAGAAGTTAAAATTGATTTTGGTTCTTTTAATTCTTTTGATCTTATTGCTTCCTAAATTAATTGCTTGAACTTGATTTGCGAAAAGTGCTTGATTTTGAAAAGTGAGAGTGTAATCCAGCCGCCTCACCGTCCCACTCTCTATTAAAGTGAATGAACCCTAGTGAGAGTGTACATACTTAATCAAAATTGGCATGAAATGGGTAATTTAGTGAAATCCAATCCGTGAAACTCGTTTAATATTGTTAACTCTAGTTGTTAATTGTGCTTATTTTTATTTGTTCTTATTTGTAAGTTTACTTGCTTCTTATTAGTTTTAGTCTTAAAAATCAACCCCCTCCTTTTTATTTGTTTTTATTACTTTAGTATACACTATTCAAATTGACTCAATCACCCAACAAATCTCCGTGGACACGACCCCTACTTGTGTCCGCTATCACAACGACACTCGTACACTTGCGAGAGGTATTTTATTACAAGTGGGAGTTTTAACCCATCAAGTTTTTGGCGCCGTTGCCGGGGAATTGTTTAGGTTGAATTTGTTGATTTAGGTAGTGTACATAACTTAGGTAGTGTAAATATTTGTGTAGTGTAAATTTTTGTGTGGACTCAAGGATGCATAATTATGGCATCTATGAGTCGTGTGTTTATTGTGGATTATACTCACATGCTTCATATGAGTGACCGTCAAGGACGTATTCTGTCGAGTGTTATCCACAGGTTCAAGAAAAGAGTCTGTTCCATCAGTGCTTGCGACAATATGAACATTTTCTCGACTCCTACAATCAAGAGTGGGGAAACCAAAGTCAAGCATGGAACACTTATGAGCCACAATCTCAACTCGAAATGCAATCATGGGAGGAGGAGTTTAATAATGTAAAGGAGGAATATCACCTCTTGAAGGAGGAGAATTTTCTTTTGAAAGAGGAAGCTCTTATTTTGAAAAAGGAGAGACGTCAACAAGACAAGCAATTTAAGGCAACCATGAGTAGGATGGAGGCACAAATGCAACAATTGATGGATATGATTCTTTCACAACCCAAAGAACAACCATCGGGGGACACATTGGGGAACTTTGTCTATGAAGACTCCGATGAAGAACTTGAGAACGAACTACAACAAGAGCCACTTTTGGAAAATGAAACGGAGAATTTTGTCTATGAAACCTCTCATGAAAATTCTAGTGAAGTGCAATTGTATGATGGTTCGGGTTGTATGGAGACGGAAGAAATTATAGAAAAGTCATGGCATGAGCAAGTTGATGAGATTGAACTTGCTCTTTATGGTGAGATGCGGGGCAATGAATTTCAAGAAGATATGGTCACTCTCGCCAAGATCGACAAGCCTTGTTTGAATGAACACCAACCTCTACTCATGGAAAATGTCGATGACGAATCCTCCATCATTTTGGTGAACCCTCCCATCTTTGAAGACGGAGAAAGTGGCAAGGACTCTCGAGAGAAGAAGCCCAAGAAACTTAAAAGTCAAAAATTCCTTTGGGCACTAAATGGTCATATATCAAAGGGAATATTTATGGGGCTAAAACTGAAAGTGAAGACCCGCGAGACGGTGAAGTGGGCCAAATGACGAAAAGTGAAGTCCAAACGAGAGCGGGAATCCGGTCGAGCTAACGACCTTAACCAAAGCGCTAATTGGGAGGCACCCCAACATGGTATGATTTTACTTGCTTTCTGTTTTTAATTTTTGTCTTTTATTTTATGTCTTTTACTTTTCATCTCCCCAATTTGAGTTTTGCTTTCTTTTGATTTTCATGCCATGAGGACATAGCACTATTTAGGTTTGGGGGTGGTAGTATATTTATCTTGTTAGTTTAGGATGTCTTGTTTAATTGTTTTTTATGAAAAAAAAAAAAATCGAGTCAAATTGTGTCTTCCTCTCATTTATTGAGGGAAAATGTTTGAACTACGGTGACCTGAGCCTATTTCAATGAGTAGTCCGCTCATTGTTTTGGGGACGTAGGCAACCTTTGGTGCGGTCAAGAATTTGAAATTTGTGTTGCTCACTTTATAGTTGGGTTGCCACCCATGATTTATGATGTTGTGATAATTTTTTTTTGGTACTTGCATCTTATGTGTCATCTTAATTATAAAAGTAGAGTTGCATTAGAACATACCAACTATGATTTTCTGTTCACCACAACACTTTGCTTGCACGGGATCATGGTCACCAATTTAAGTGACCGTTATGGGATTACTATACATATCTGGGGTAGCTAGAACATGATTGCACAATTGTCAATAACAAGTCAATAGTTTATGAGATGTTGGGCATGGCTTAAGTGGTAACTTAGGAGTGTGGGATTGTAATGTTGATAAGGGGCAAGTATATTTGATGTATTATAAAAAAAAAAAAAAGAGAAGAGAAAAGAAAAGAAAATAAAATAAAGGTGTCTTCGTAAAGAAGAGTCATGGAATGGCAAGGACCAAAGCACAAAAAAAAATGTCAAGTATTGAATCATGAAATCCTTGGTACCGATTCCTACTCCAAGATTGAATTAACTTTCTTGTACATACGAAGACACTAGTTTGTGCTTATTTGTTTTACTTGCCCCTTAATATGTCCTTGTTTGATTGGCCATGAAAGGAATTTGGTGAAGCTACATTTTGAGTGAAAGCTTACGTGTAGTGAGGTTCTAATGTAAACTAGATAACTTTCTAAGCCATGTTCCCAATGTGGATTAAGCGGGTTGACAATTGTATGAAAGTGCTTATGAATACTCTTCTATGCTTTTTACATCATCATTTATGATATTTCTTTAGTGAACCCATAAATTATCTTACTTTGTTGGCAATGATACCCCCTAACATCTCTTCACGGTGAAAAGAATCTTAATTGATTCCGTTATAGAAGTTAAATTGATTTTGGTTCTTTTAATTCTTTTGATCTTATTGCTTCCTAAATTAATTGCTTGAACTTGATTTGCGAAAAGTGCTTGATTTTGGAAAGTGAGAGCGTAATTCGGCCGCCTCACCGTCCCACTCTCTATTAAAGTGAATGAACCCTAGTGAGAGTGCACATACTTAATCAAAATTGGCATGAAATGGGTAATTTAGTGAAGTCCAATCCGTGAAACTCGTTTAATATTGTTAACTCTAGTTGTTAATTGTGCTTAGTTTTATTTGTAAGTTTACTTGCTTCTTATTAGTTTTAGTCTTAAAAACCAACCCCCTCCTTTTTATTTGTTTTTATTACTTTAGTATACACTATTCAAATTGACTTAATCACCCAACAAATCTCCGTGGACACGGCCCCTTCTTGTGTACGCTATCACAACGACACTCGTACACTTGCGAGAGGTATTTTATTACAAGTGGAAGTTTTAACCCATCAGAAGGCTTAAGGATTTACTTCAACTTAGCTTTGTTTAGTTGATTGACAATTCGTCTACTGCGTGTTATTGAATTAACTCGAGACGGAATCTATTTGGATAACAGATAAGCTCACTTCACTGCTTGTCTCTAACATGTAACTGTGAAGGAGGATAACTTTTTAAAAGCTTTTTCTGTGAGAAGATGTTTCGTTTTTTTTTTTTTTTTTGTTTTAAATGTGTGCACTAACTTTTAATGACTTCATGTTTAAAGTATTTCATGGAATTATTGATGACCTTAGTTCTTGTTACCAATACAAGTATCCCTTTTAGCCCAAATAAATATGTTGAAGCTTGAAAGTTGTGCTAGTATTCAGGGACGAACCCACATAGACACGAGTGGGGGCGACCGCACCCACTCAATTTCCAAAAAAAAAAACTAGATTTTAGTTATTTCATGTTTAAATTCTAAGAACAAAGCATATATCCATGAATGGTTCACCGGTAGTGGTAAGATATCTTAATTTTAATCTTAAAGACAAGGGTTCAACAGCCACTTGCTACAAAAAAAAATTCCGCTTGTTCAAATAATAATTAGTAAGTGAATAAATTATTTTAATGACCACAGGAAATAGCAATTGTTACATTGATGTACATCTTGAACTAACGCCTTGAATTATCTGTTGTGTACTTCCTACTTTTCAGGAACCAAGTGACGCATCAGAAATGGATAGCTTTATCACGATTGAACGAAGACCTTGTCAACAAGGGTTTAAACCTCATAACGGCCATGATTCCCACAGATAAATAACGGCTGCACGCCATCAACAGAAGGCGAGATTCTAGGCGACAAAAGAGGGATTGCATTTATGTTGTTTCGGTTATATAATTTGTATATAAATAGTCTTTAGAAAAGAACATGTACACACGACACACTCTACTCTACGCTCGTATTGCACATTGTACTCAAAACAAAGAATATGAATAAACATTTTCTTGGTTAAGGTAGGCTTTTCCTAAAGCCTCCCGAGGTTTTTTCCGGCGAACGATTGTTCAAAGGTTTTCCTCGTTACATCATCGTGTTCATCTTGATTTGAGAATTATATTTCATTTGTTCCCAACATCCTTGATAGATAAATTTACTTGTTGAAATTTGTCCAAAACAATTTGACGCCGTCCGTGGAAACTTTGATTTTTTAGATTCCAATCAAGATGAGTAATCCTACTTCAGCAATGTCTACGCCCATTATAACGGCTGGGGCAAGGACCAACACGTCGAGCTTACCCATGACACCTGGTACCCTATCAACTGTTGGCTTTAGTACCATGACGCCTCAGAGCCAACGTCTCAGCCTGGGAGACTCTTCATCCATGACGCTGCCTGAAATTTCACTAGAAGTTGTGAATACCATAACGACTATGATGCAACAGTTGAAGGACCAGATTGACGAACAGCAATATACCAATCAAATGATATTCAATCATATCGACGGAATACGACGTGATTTATCGACTTCAGGGCGCGGTGTTCCAATAGTCAGCATGCCGGAGACCTTACCTCTGCAGCCTAGAACTCTTTTCTCAGACGTTGGGGCAAGTGCAAGGAGCGGTCAAGGCAACATATCCATGGCCAGCGCCGTTCAGACTAAAAGCACCACTGTTACGTCCAACCCGGTTCCGCTGTCAACATGTTTTACCTTTGCAACCCCACCTCCTACAGGGTAAACAGGGAGTTTTAATATGTTTAGTACTCCTTTCAATCCATTTGTTGCCACTAACCCTATTGCAGACAACACCCTCGCTAGAGAAGTGCAGCAGATCAAAGACATCCTCATGAAGGTTCCAGGAGTCACCTTACCTCTCAATCAGACGTCTCCAACCAGCCATCACGATTCGCGTTTCGTTCCTGCCATAGCTGGTGTGGAGATCCCTAAAAGATTTCAAGTACCTCCAATGAAACAATATGATGGCACCACGGATCCAGCAGAACATATAGCCTTCTACCAGGAGAAGATGAACATCATTAGCATTCCCCACCATCTTAAGGAAGTCTGTTTGTGCACGGGCTTTGGGTCAACCTTATCTGGCCCCGCCTTGATGTGCCTGACAAATCAGCCTTTGAACTCTATATCTTCTTACTCTCAATTACTTAACATGTTTCTTAATCAATTCTCTTGCAATCGTGTGTTTGAGAAACTAACGAGTGACCTTTACAAGGTGGTACAACAGCCTAATGAAACTTTAAAAGACTATGTGTTCAGGTTCAACAAGGAAGCTGTGAGCATCCCTCATATTGATGTGTCAACGACAACGGAAGCCTTCAAGATGGGCCTGAAAAGAGAGGCATCATTCTACCAAGATTTAGTCATGTACCCGTCTAGGAGCTTGGAAGAAATTAGAACAAGATCCGTTCGTTTTATCAGGCTGAAAGAGAAAGTGGAAGGAAAGAAAATTCCATTAACAAATATTTTTGAAATACCTATTTTACCCTTCAAATATAATTCCCTCCTTCTTTCATTAAGGGTACAAGTATACTTTAAAAAAAATCCATTCACTTTCCGTTCTAAAATCGAAAACATATAAGACAAATATTGAATTCCCTTCTCTTCTTTTCTCTTTTCTCTTCTCTCCCTTTCCTTTAATTTCCTCTAAAACTCGGGAGCGGAACCTTGGGGGTCGCCATGATAAGAAAGAAGGAGGCGGGAAAATGGCAGAGGCGGAGGTGGCGGAGAGTTTTGAGTAGTCGGGATTGAGTGAGGAGGTAATGGCAGCTTTAACAGAGAGGGGTACTAGTGTGCCTACTGAGATGCAGAGTATTGGAATTCAGTGTGCTTCTTTGAGAAGAGTGTGCTTTTGGGTTCTCATACTGGCTCCGGCAAGGCCCCTGCCTGTTGCCCCTTGTTCAGGTTCTATTCCATTTACTTTCTGCATTTCGTTTCGAAATTAATGTTTGTATATTTTGCAAATAGAAAATATAATCAATTACTCCCTCCGTCCCAAAATGAATTACCAAAAAAATCCTTCAATTTGCTCTTGATCAACGACAATTTTGAAATGTTTTTGGTCATTCATCATGAAACATAGGCAGTACAAATTTTAAATAATTAAATTGATTTAAAATTTTGGTCAAAGTTCAATCAAATTGACCACAATAGTCAAAGTGGGACTATCTTTCCGTGGCGGAGGGAGTATTTAAGGGCTACATATGTATCCTTTGAAGTAAGTAAACTATCATGACAAACCTATTTTTCTGTATAGAACTTGTTTGAATTTTATATATGAGAAATGAAATTTCCCCTTACGGGAAATTATAACCTAATTTTCAACCAGGAACTCTTTGAATAAAAAGGGCAAACCCCGCCAAGCGGGGGTTGGGAGAGGGAACCATTTGCTAGAGTCTTCCCCTGACAATTGCCAAGAGAATGTTCTCCAAGGTTCGAAAAGGAGCAACGTAACCGTTGCGCCAAGGCTCGCCCTCCTTTAAAACATTGAAGAAGGAAGTGGTTATAATTTCCAGTAACACATATTGAATTTGAATGTTTCATTCAAAGAGAACCAGGAACTCTTTGAATGAAACATTCAAATTCGATATGTGTTACTGGAAATTATAACCACTTCCTTCTTCAATGTTTTAAAGGAGGAGGAAATGGTTTAGTCATCTTGTTCAATTCCTTGAAATTTCCATTTTGATTTTGCGGGGTGTGCGATTCTTTGGTCGATGAAGAATTTCAAGGAATTGAACATGTGCGCACTTCAGCACTGCATAAGAAGATTGCTTCTGCTCGCCGTGATTTTATAAATCTTTCAGGTTCAGAAAACAAGCTAGAAGCATTACTACAGTTGATTCTTCCGTTTGCGCACTTAGAATCATGATGTTATATCGTGAGCTTATTAAAGGTATTTATGTACATATGCAAGTAAGAATACATAGATGTCAACTTTTTTTTAATTTATCCCAGAATTGAAAATGGACATTCATATAGAGACGGAGGGAGTACTAGTAAGTAGTGTGCTATACTCTTTATAAGTAGCAATATTTAGTGATCGCGCAGGAAAGCGTGGTGGGCTCAGTTCCTTGGGTCCAGCGAGTGAATGAGCTAGCTTGTGATCTGCACACCACAAGAAATAACAGTGAAACTGCGCCGGGGGTCTTCCGGCAAGCCCCTCCGGCGCAGTTTCACTGTTATTTCTTGTGGTGTGCAGATCACAAGCTAGCTCATTCACTAGCTGGACCCAAGGAACTGAGCCCACCACGCTTTCCTGCGCGATCATTTAGTATCTTCTGTAAAGTTATACCCAGTCCTGTAAAGCGTAAATTCATTGGTCACTACCCTCTTCTTTTTGAGGAAGAACAGAAACTCACAATAAGAATCAACCTCTGATGCTTGGACTCTTTAGTTTACCCCGCCGTACCCGTGTCGGACACTCTGTCCCTATATAAATGTCCATTGTTTATATCTACACTTCTTGGAGTAATTGCAATGAACTGTTTGGTACTTCTGACTCATGCTCTCTCTTTCCCCTCTCCCTCTCTGTCTCTCTCTCTCACACACATATGGTTGCGCTTTGGTATTTTCCGTTAGCTCCTTGTTTGCTCGTCTCTAAATTGTGACTTTCCCTCTGCTCCAGGGTTGAAAACCTCAAGATATTCAAGAATGAAGATGGGGATTGCCCCACTCTGGTTTTCACAGATTTGGCTGCTATGTGATTGGACTTGGATGTGGATCACGTTATCATGTTTGGTTTTCCTTTGAACTCTGTAAGAATGTTTCTTGACTGCTCTCTAGTTTGCATCCCCTCTATTCTTTTACGTCTTAAACTATAAGTCTTCTTTTGTTGCATTCTAGATTGAGTACCGTCATCGCACTGGAAGGACTGCCCGCATGGGTGCAAAAGGTATTGTTCATCACTTTTTGCCATGCTGTAAATTTCTCATTGCTCTCTCTTCAAGAGCTTTTCCAGTCCTCTGTTTTTTGCTAAGCTATATGAAACTTCATTTCATGTTTGCTTGGATGGATGGATGCCCCATATATTTCTTGAACGACTCGTCCTATGATTACATCTTTCCTCTTATAGTCTTATACCAACAATCGAAATGATTTCTCACTAATCACTATTGTAGTATCTGAAACTGAAAGAATATTATGGCCTTGCAAGTACAAAAGTACTAGCTGACCGCAGTTTACAGACACATTTAAAATTGAGATCCAAGCAAGGTCTTGTTACTTTGCTTGGATGGATGGATGCCCCATATATTTTTGTCAGAATACTCTTCCAGCTTCTTTGGAAACTCAATTCCAAGCCTTGGATTTGTAATTGGAAGAATGAAATGAAACTAAAATTACTCTTCCAATCCCAATTCAACGGCTTGTAATTGTGTTGCCAAACATATCCGTAGTTGACTATGCAATCCTCTCTTTGATCTTGTACAGCCAACGGGGGTGGGGGTGTGGATCTTTTCGCTTGTACAAGTAATTCTGTGGATAAATTTACATGCCTTCTAGTTTAAGGTGGAAGGATTTGCACGAATCTTGGAGCGTCCTATCTGAGAGTCCCATTTTGAAAGGTCAAAACAAACTATCATCTGATATTTATTTGATATTTAGGCACTTTTTCTATTGCCTAGAAAAAAGAAATCAACAGATATTTTGAACTTCAGTTGATCTGTTTTATCTGAGTTTTTCCGAGTTGCTAGTCTAATATCCTCAGACATACAGGGAAAGTTGCAAGCTTGGTAACTAGGTGTTGGAAATTAAATTAATAAGCACCACAGATTAAACAAAGATTTAATCAACAGTAGGGGATTTTATTGATCAAGTCAAGAACGTACCAATTAAGATGCCAATAGCAAAACCGAAAGCCAAGGAACAGGATCAGGAAAACAAACAGAAACAAGAAATCAAACGGTTAGAAAACTTATCGTGATTTGATCGAGTCGCCTTAGGAAGACTGTCCTAAGAGAAAATATTGCCCCCAATTGGTGCAACTCAGTGCATGTGCAAATTTCTCCGAGGATAAAACGATCACGGACTACGTACCACAAAGCAAAGACACAGTAGGTAGTCACGGCGGTCCTATCTCGCCGCCTTGAATCTCACGAACAAATCTCTATGAACGGGAGTAATCGATCAATGAATAAAAGCAAGAGAATTGTGTTTCTCTCTAATATTCAAGTACCAAAAACGGCTGGAGGTATTAGAGTATTTATATGTGTGGTAAAACTAGAGTTTTAGGGCTTAAAAAGACCTAAAACTGATCTAATTCGGCCCAGAAATTCGCAGATCTCGTCACAAGCGCGGCCGCTCTCAAGGAGAGCGCGACCGCGCTCAACACAGATTTTGAAGCTCGTCTCTAAGAAGGAAGCGCGGCCGCCTCGGCCTAAGCGCGGCCGCCCTCGAGCGCGTAACATCCGACGGGAATTTTCCTCTCGCCAAATAACAGCTTCAAGCCCAATGACACCCAAGGTCATATGCTATGAACTTCATACCACATATACCAAATATTCCAACAATCCCCACAAGTTCATAGAAATATGACTTGCATGCATTGTCCATTGCCATGCTTTCAATAATGGTACCTTTCGGCTTGAACCACTACCTATGTTATCCAACGCAAACCTCCACAGACTGGATGAACGGGTGTCTTGAATCCGATGCCTTTGGATGTAGAGGCCTTTGCTGGGTAACAAACACGACAAAAGCTATGATAGGCCCTCTATCGAACACTTGACGCTTATAAGCCATACGTCCCGATCCTCTATCATGAGTGCTTTCAAGGAATAACCCAAATTCCTCTAGTTGCGGCCAACAACAACACTCACTTAGCCGGGCATCTCAAGATGTATCGCTAACATCTTGTCTAAAAGACTTGATCCCATTCAAAGTTCCAAACTTTTACTAAATTAGCAAAGAATGAGCACCTCTAGGCTATTCAGGGATAGACTCGGACATATAAAATGTCAATATATTATTCGGTGCTCCGACTCACCCCACAACTTGTTATTACCACATTGAATCTCCTTTGTGGGATCTCCACTGAGTAGATTGGGTTGCTACTGCGTTTGAGTCGACGGGGTTCACCCCATCCCCAACCTAGATTTTGAACAAGAGCAAATTCTAGCCCTTTGGTTAAAGGATCACCTGTGTTATCCTTGGTACCAACATAATCAACAGCCTATCACCTTCCGAGACACTAGATCCCTTATAGATTTTAATCTAATTTGGATGTGCCTCCTAGTTTTACAGCTTGTACTTGACACTTTTCGCTTTCTCAATTGTGGCAGTGTTGTCACAATGTACGAGATAACAGTGCATGGGCTTACCGACCATAGGCAATTCGGACATGAGTCCTCGAAGCCATTCAGCCTTCCAATCCAAGAGTGTCAAGGGCAACTAATTCGGCCTCAAATGTAGACCTAGACAACAGAGTTTGTTTGGTCGACCTCCAAGCGACCGCAGCCTCCGCCTAAGGTGAAAACATACCCCGTACAACCATAACTCCCTGAGTTATAGTAATCCAAATTGCATCACTATACCCTTCAAGCAATGTATGATATCTACCGTAATGCAGCCCAAGGGAAATCGTTCCTTCAAATACTTGAGAACTCTATCAAGAGCTTCCCAATGTGCTTTACTTGGACATCGAGTATATCTAGCCAACCTAGTAACCGAGTATGAAATATCCGGTCTAGTACAATTGGCAAGATACATCAAACTTCCAATGATTTGAGAATATCTCAACCGAGCCATCGTACTCCACTTTCATTCTTAGTAAGAGCAGATGAAGGATCATATGGAGTCTTAGCCACTTTGCAATTCTTATAACCAAATTTCTCAATTACACTTTCAAGATAATGAGATCTGCGATATGGTTATGCCACTAGTTGAACGAGTCAACTTAAGGCCAAGAATCACACTTGCTACTCCCATATCTTTCATCTCAAACTTACTTTTCAAGAATGCCTTAGTAGTATCAATTATCCTCATATCCGTTCCAAACAAATGTAATATCATCGACATACGTACATAAGACAATACTACTATCACCAATACTCTTTCTATAAACACACTTATCAAACTCATTATTAACAAAGCCAAACGATGAAATAATTTTATCAAATTTTTCATGCCATTGCTAGGGGCTTGTTTAAGTCCATACAAGGACTTAACAAGTTTACAAACCTTTCTCTCATTGCTGTGGGCCTCAAAACCTTCAAAGTTGATCCATATAAATTTCTTCCTCAAGATCGCCATGCAAGAAAGCGGTCTTAACATCCATCCGATGGATAGGAAGATCATATACAGAGGCCAATGCGATAAGCATTCTGGATTGTAGTCATTCTAGCAATCGGTGAATAGGTATCGAAATAGTCTATTCCTTCCATTTGCTTGAATCCCTTAGCCACTAACCTAGCCTTAAACTTGTCAACGGTTCCATCCGGTTTCAGCTTCCTTTAAAGACCCACTTACATCCTATCGTGCTACAACTGTGAGGGAGATCGACCAATTCCCATGTCCCATTAGAGACAATAGAATCCATCTCACTTCTTAACCGCATCCTTCCACCGCTTGGCATCGAAGTAGCCATAGCAGCCTTTGAAGGTTAGAGGATCACCCTCGACATTGTAAGTGATAAAATCATTTCCAAAGTCCTCGTGGTCCTTGCCCGTTTGCTCCTTCTTGGTTCAATCTCATCGTCGAATGAGTTGCACCGGAATCAACCCCACATTGGTCATCTCCTCTACTGGAAAGCAGAATAGAATTAGTGGTCAAGTTAGATTCCTTAGGAAGTCCGTCCTTCATAGGAAACACATCCTCAAAAATGTTGCATCACGTAACTCAACTATAGAGTTCACATCTATGCCGTAAATTTCAGCATTTTATAATAAGAAATCTCAATGCATAACTTGTTTCGTAATAACCTATAAAGATAGCATCAACAGCTTTAGGTCCAAGCTTTTTCCTTTTATGTGCAGTACAAGTACCTTTCGCAAGGCACCCCCACACTTTTAAGTGTTTCAAGCTAGCCTGTCGACCTCTCCAAAGTTCAAACGGGCTTTCCTTTCTATGTTTAGGAGGGACTCTATTCGTAATATGGCAAGCCGTATTCAAAGCCTCTCCCCACATATATTCGGGGCGCCCGTAACTTATGAGCAAACCGTTAATCATATCGCAAGGGTTCTATTCTTACGTTCGCAACACCATTTGATTGAGGGGTGTAGTGGAGGAGTCTCTTCATGTACAATTCCGTTTTCTTGGCAATAATACATGAAGGGGTTAGACTCATATTCACCTCCTCTATCGACCTTAACCGTTTAAGTTTCTTGCCGCTTGTGTTTCGCTTCGTTCTTAAATATAATGAATTTATCTAATGCTTCATCCTTAGAATTAAGCAAGAACACATAACAAGATCTACTAGCATCATCAATAAAGGTGAGAAAGTATTTCTTTTGTCTTTGGTCAACACACCATTAAATTCACAAATATCGCATGAACTAAATCTAGAATTTCGTAATTTCTCACAACCGACTTAAACGGACCTTCAGAGATTTAGCTTCAACACATACATGACATTTAGAATTCTTATCAATAGCATGTTTAGGAATAATATCTAAGTTCATCATTCTTTTCACGTAATCATAGTTAATATGTCCTAAACGACCATGCCAAACATTTGAAGATTCAATGGAATACGAAACAGATAATCAATAGAACTAAAATTATTGTTGTGCGAACAAACACGCTTCAACTCTAATTTTAAATAAACCATCCGAGGAATAACCTTTCCCCACAAAACTACCGTAATCCAAAATAATAACCTTATTACACTTAAATGAAATCTCAAATCCTTCCCTAACTAGACTAGAACCACTAATAATGTTGCGACGAATATCGTGAACGTGATACACTCGATGCAAGGTAAGAATGCGCCCATTGGGAAACCTCAGTGTCCACGCGTCCAGCCCCAAGCACCTTTGCAAAGCACTAGAGTTCCCCATCGTCACCGATCTACCACTGACAGCCGGTAAGACACAAATAGCAATTTATCAAAGACAAACGTGCACATTTGCCCCTAAGCCAACTAGCCACTCGCTTGGGTTCATGACAAGAAAGAGTTCAGACAAGAAGTTACATACTTTGTAACATTGCAGTCGATCGTCAACTCCAAAGGCGTGAGTCGTGATCATCATAATCCTTCTGACCCAACACCATGTTGACAGCAGGATGGTCATCACAGAGGCTTGTGGTCCTTTTCCTTTCTTGGACGGGCAGCCCTAGAAAAGTGTCCACCTTCTCCACAATTCCAAATAGCTTCGTTTTGCTCTCGCTTCCTAAAGTTATTTTTCTTAACTTTAAGCTTATCATGGTTTTCTTTATCCTTAGAAGTTTTCACACCTTTTCCTTTAAACTTGCTTTTACCGGTAACCATATTGGCAAAGCAGCCTCCACAGTACGCTAGGTTGGTTACCATTATGCACCTCCCGAATCGCACCGCATTCATCAACTCATCGAGTGACAAGTTTCCAAGACGATGCTTCGAGGGTCATACCGAATTCCCCCAAGATCGAGGAAACTTCTCAATGATAGCCATGACAACGAACTTATCGTAGAAGTCCCATGTCAAGATCCTCGAGCGACGCAAACGATTTGGAGTTCGTGCACTTCGTCGGAACCGACTTTCCTCACTCACGTGATAATTCAGAACTTTCCCACTTGGTACTTTTCCACACCGGATTCATCTGCCGTACTTCTTGGAAAGAGAATCCCACAAAGGACGCAAAGAACAGAGAGGAGCAGAGCAATAAACATCAAAGTGTGCATTCGACAAAGCCGACGTAATGCATCCTCGAACAACATCGTCCCCGCTTCCTTCCACGCTTTAACAGCAGCCACATTAACCGGATCATCACCATTCGTAGCGGGACATTTAGATGTCGCATACCGTACATGCCCTTAATTGACAGCCAGATCTTCATGCGTTTAGACCAACGCTTGAAGTTCTTACCACCAAACTTCTCCGGAAGATCGGAGGTGTCAACTAGGGACTTAAAGGGAGAGCTAGAGGAACCACCAGACATGATCAAATAAAACTAATATTTTCTCTTAGACTGTTGGAAATTAAATTAATAAGCACCACAGATTAAACAAAGATTTAATCAACAGTAGGGGATTTTATTGATCAAGTCAAGAACGTACCAATTAAGATGCCAATAGCAAAACCGAAAGCCAAGGAACAGGATCGTGAAAACAAACAAACAAGAAATCAAACGGTTAGAAAACTTATCGTGATTTGATCGAGTCGCCTTAGGAAGACTGTCCTAAGAGAAAATATTGCCCCCAATTGGTGCAACTCAGTGCATGTGCAAATTTCTCCGAGGATAAAACGATCACGGACTACGTACCACAAAGCAAAGACACAGTAGGTAGTCACCGGCGGTCCTATCTCGCCGCCTTGAATCTCACGAACAAATCTCTATGAACGGGAGTAATCGATCAATGAATAAAAGCAAGAGAATTGTGTTTCTCTCTAATATTCAAGTACCAAAAACGGCTGGAGGTATTAGAGTATTTATATGTGTGGTAAAACTAGAGTTTTAGGGCTTAAAAAGACCTAAAACTGATCTAATTCGGCCCAGGAAATTCGCAGATCCCGTCACAAGCGCGGCCGCTCTCAAGGAGAGCGCGACCGCGCTCAACACAGGATTTTGAAGCTCGTCTCTCGGCAAGGAAGCGCGGCCGCTCTCGGCCTAAGCGCGGCCGCCCTCGAGCGCAGAACATCCGACGGGAATTTTCCTCTCGCCAAATAACAGTTCAAGCCCAATGACACCCAAGGTCATATGCTATGAACTTCATACCACATATACCAAATATTCCAACACTAGGAAGGACCATCCATTGGCCACTAGCACTGAAGAGGCAATAAGGAAGAATGAGAGCTTGGAGTCTTTAACAGTCAATAACGATAACGTTAGAAGGGAAGCTGGCAGGCCCCGACTCAGTTAACAAAAGGGAAGGGGCACAAGATCAGCAAAAGCCTCCAGTCAGAAAATGAATACTAAAGCAGCTTCATAAACAAAAACACTTGTCCGAGGTGGCAAGACTGCATCCACCAACAGATTCCCGGTATCAAAATCGAGTAAAGTAGTCACTACTGTCAAATTCTAAAAAGTCAACAACAAAGTCGTTCAAAGCCTTCAAATGCAATCAGCTCTAAAAGAACATCATCTAGTGGGAAGGCTGGGCCTAGTACAGGAAGTCGGAAACCAAGTTTTTCAAAATTTCAGTCATCAAATACAAGTAGCTCTAAGAGAACAGTATTAGGTGGGAAAGCTCGAACCGGAAAACAAAAAGAAAGTGCCCTAAAATCCTCTCCAAAGCTGGATGTTGTAGGCTTCAGGGGACAGAGTTCTTCCAGTATCAGCTCCCCTTCCAGTATCAGCTCCCCTTGACTGTGGCCAGCCTGTATAATCCATCTATTTGAGGTCCAGTTTCGTTTATATATTTGTGTAACTTGCGAGATTCTCAGAAACATAAAGTAGTGCATTACATTTGAACTTCTAGAAATACAAAATAATGAAACTGATTACATAATTTCTGTTGCAGGGTAAGTAGACAACACCAGGAGATTATTTTCCAGAACAGAGCGTAAAAACTATACAAGAAGGAGGCATCATTTATTTCCAAGGAAGAGCAAGAGTGGGTTTACCACGGGGAACAATATTTCCGTCAGAGTTATAAATAATGACGCCTGAGAAATCAGGTAGCTGACATTTTCCACCCATAAGTATATTCTTCTGCCAAACCGCTTCTTCTTCCTCTTCATCGTTCTCCAACTGAAACCCTCCCATCATCCCTTCATTGCTAATGTGGATAACAGGTTCTTCATAACTGTAGCTATAACATGCTCTTAAGCGGTTACGCCATTTTCTTGAATGTCCAGCACACATGAACAGTGCAAAAGCGCACAAGAAAACGGACCCCACGGCAAAGGCGGCCTGAGATACGCTCGTTGTCCCGTAAACCGGAAGAAGTAGCCTAGCCATGTTATGTCAGTCAGTAGTGTGTGTGTGTGTGTGTGACTTGCTGGTGATGATGAGCTTGTTGGGTATGTTTATATAAGGGATGTTTCTCTTGGATAAGTGAAGTTGTTGACTGTTGGATTTGTTAAGTTTGGGCTGACTTTGGAGGATATGTGAATGGTAGATTGTGTTTTTGGTGAAGCTTCAACACTTGGTTTACTTTATACTGAAATTAGGTAATTATATTGTGGATCAGGTGGTAAATGATAATGTTTAATATTATCACTGTTAGAGATATATTATCTCAACGGCCCAGGATATCACTCTGCGCCACCCGATTGATAAGTCCACGTTGTAAGCTTTGGCAAAAGCCCGCTACACGTGAAGGGGCGTGTTATAGATATTATTCCACATCGGGAATTGACAAATCTTGCCTATAATATATAAAGATTCTGGGTCACTCCCCTTATCACCAATTGATTTTAAGCTGAAACCTCAGACTTTAAGAGCATCTTTATCAATACCACTTCAAAACCATCCCTCTCTCCTCCACCTCAGCTCCACGTCATCAGTCATCAATAACACAACTCCAAACAATTTTATCTCCATTCATGATAAAAGTTATCAGTTTCTCTCTCCTACTTTTTATTATACCTCACCATATTTTCTCTCTCCTACTCATTTATATTACATTTATTACTACTATATATAATTATTAATTATTGTACTATATAAATGATTAATTATAAATTTCATTATAATTATAGAGAGTGATAAAATATTAATAATGGTAGTTTTTTCAATATTCTTGTATTTTTATTATTTTTATATGTTAATTGCAATTTTTGTTGAAAAAATTAATTTAAAAAATCTGACACGTGTCACCCTCTAATTGGTCAAAACCTTGATTTTTTTTTCATGCCGTGACACACTGACTTTGTAAAAGTCATGGCATGACTTTGTAAAAGTCATGGTTGGAAAGTTTTTCTCCGCCATCTCAGCAAATGTCATGACGTAAAGTCATGGTTGTAGATGGTCTAAGAATCATGAAGAAGCTTGCAGCTTTTTATCTAAGTTGGATTTTGATTTTTCAGTTCGATTTTTTCAATTTTCGGTTTTAGTTTCATAAACAATGTCTTTTTAGCTAAAAGTTATGTTATTTATTTAGACTTACTAGCCCAAAGGAAAACAATATTCTAATTCAAAATTTTAAATAACCAAAGATTAAATTTACAAATTTAGAGATTAGTGCAAATAAAATTCATCATTGAAATAAAATAAAATAAAATAAATAAAACATATATATCAATATTAAATTTACAATTTTAGAAAAAAAAAACATTTAGTCTCACATACTCCCTCTGTCCCATTAATAACTTCACTTTTTGCCAAAATCGGTGTCCCGTTTAAAGTTTCACCTTTCTTAAAATGACAAAGAATCTTTACTATTCCACTCACTCATTCTCTCTCCTATTTTACTATTACACTCACAACATTTTTCAAATTTACTATTTCCTCCACCCATTCTCTCTCCTATTATACTATTACACTCACAACATTTTCTCCACTCACCAATTTTCTTAATTTGCGTGCCCACCCCAAAAGGGTGAAGCAATTATCGGGACGGAAGGAGTATATAAGCACTCATAAAAATGACATGATTTTTTTAACTTCAGTTCGGTTCGATATATTTATCGATTTCGGAATCATAAAACCGTACCGAAACCAAAAACTCTTTTTTTTATTTAATTCCGTAACTATTTGATATCATTAATTTTCAATTTTTTCGATTCGATTTTTGCCGGTTTCTATTTTGATTTTCGGTTTTCTTACAAAACCCTTCTCATCTTCCCCATACATTTCCTCATCGATTGCGGTCATTTTCCCCGTTAGCTCCTGAAACAATCCGGGGGGGGGGGATGTAGATATAATGTCAGACTTAATTTCCACGCATTGAAATCATACTGTTAAAATGGTTCTTCATTTAGTTTAGTGTGAACTTGAAGACACTTAGGCTCCGTTTGTTTCGACGTAAAACATTTTTCGGAAAACGTTTTTCGAAAAATGTTTTCCTGTAAAATGTTTTACGGAGGTAGAGCGTAAAATGTTTCACGTAAGAAGGGTGTAAAATGTTTTCAGGTGTTTGGTAAGAAAAATGTTTTTCGAAAGGGCATAAAATGTTTTATTAAATTTTTTATTTTTTATGTAGCCTTCGCCGCCCCACACCCACTTCCCCCCACCAATTTTTTTTTGTAACCGCCCCACCCACCCCCCCACTCCCCTCAATTTTTTTTTGTAACGCCACCCCACCCCCTGCCTACCCACACCCCACCCGCCCAATTTTTTTTGTAAAAAAAAAAAAAAAAAATTGAGGGGAGGGGGTGGGGTGGGGCTAGGCAGTGAGTGGGTGGGGCGGTTACAAAAAAAAAAAAAAAATTGGGTGGGTGGGGGGTGGGTGGGTGGGGCGGTTACAAAAAAAATGGGGGGGGGTGGGTGGGGGTGGGGTAGCAGGGGGTGGGGGGGGCGGTTACAAAAAAATTGAGGGGGTGGGGTGGGGTAGCGGGGGTGGGTGGGGCGGTTACAAAAAAAAAAAAATTGGTGGGGGGTGGGGGGTAGGCGGGGGGTGGGTGGGGTGGTGGGGTAGCAGGGGTAGGGGAATTTTTTTAATTTTTTTTAATTATCATTATTATGTTGTACCTTGTGAAATATGAGTTGTACATGAGGAACACCATTTTTCGGAAAATGTTTTACTTAGGGTGAGTTTGGCATTGCTTCTGATTATATGTAAGTGATTCTCAATAAGTGATTTCAGTAAAAGTGATTGTTCAAAACTCAATACTGTGTTTGGCTTACAATTTTGAAAAGTGATTTTATGTCGAAAGTGATTTTCAAATATGTTTGGCTACCACACTATATAAGTGATTATAAAATTAATAATGACTAAAATACCCTTACACATTTAAACTCATAAGAATCCTCCTAAATAAATACTCCCTCCGTCCCAATAAGAGCTTCCCTTTTTGCCATTTTGGGTGTCCCGCTAATAGCTTCCACTTTCCTTTTTTGGCAAAGGAATCTTTACTATTTCCTCCACTCATTCTCTCTCCTCATTATTTTAATACTCACAACACTATTATAATTTACTATTCCCTCCACTCATTCTCTCTCCTATTTTCAAATTACACTCACAACATCTTTACTTCCCTCCCATTTTCTTAATTTGCGTGATTTTTAAAAAAGTGGAAGTAATTGTTGGGACGGAGGGAGTATCTTTCTAAGACCAATGCAGCACACCATAGTAGCTTATTTGCTCCACTGTGTTACAAAACACAGTGGAACAAATACTCTGCCACAACTCCCAGGAGAGAGTAATAAGAATGTAAACTAGCACAAGCTCAATCCTGAAGATCTATTCAACGTTAAAGAGACACCGATATATATATATATGTGCATGTTAAGAGAATCCAAACAGTGGTACTGCATTCACAAGTTCTGTGGGGGGGGGCATGACGAATTTAGAATAGCTTAAGATAATAATTGGGCAGTATAATTACCAACTTCGGGCAACAGCTCTTCCCCTGGTTGAAGGCCATTGCTGCACATGTGACTAATGTCTATGATATCATCAACATCTATATAGACGTCTGCTTGCCAGCCAAAACAAGAATAGAAGAAATAAGCATCATACTGGAAAAATACAACTTTTAGAGCAAGACAAGACAAGCTACGAAGAGAAAAAAAAATGTGAACCAAGCTTTTTTGGCACCCAGCCTGCCTCCATGACAAATTTCCGCATATGCAACACCAGGTAATCCGGGAAAGAAGTCAGCCCAGCAGTCCTGTAGACGGAATAAAGCGTACGAGCAGAAGAAAGGGAATGGCATTCATCAATTAAAAAAGAAAATGTCAGCGCCGACGCTAATAGTTCACACACACTTGAATATTAACACAGCAAAACCAATCAACATAAAAATGAGAAGTAATTGATACATATATCTACTTCTGGTAAAAGACAACCAAAAATGAGTTCAAAAACCAACAGCAACAGCAACAGCAAAAGGTGGACAATTGGTTTTGTAGAGAAGTAATTGATACATATATCTACTTCTGGTAAAAGACAACCAAAATGAGACCCTATGGTTGAGAGAAGAGTGGTAATTGGTGAATGAGAAACTAAATATGGACTGAGACTATCAGAATAATGCTGAATAATTAGAATTTCATACATTCTTTTTTATAGCATTGTCTGTTATCAAGAATGTCATACTCATAACAAAGCTTTCAAGAAACAGAGTTCAATAGTTTAGCTCAAACCAATGTTGGAAATGGATAACGGAAAGTTAAGTTTAACTTAACGTTGATCTAGTTTCTAACGGAAGTTCGTTATGTGTTAACGGAACTAGTTAAAAATTATATTCTACATTTGTTGTAGATTATTATACTTATTTAATGTCTCTAAAACCATTTAGGGTGAATGAGAATTAATGACAAGTGTTTTTGTAACTTAACGGAAGTTAAATAAAGGGTTAAAGTTAACTTGGGTTGACTTGGGTGATCCAAATGAGTTTTGGGTCACAAGCTGTTCTCAAAAGGTTTTCGTGACCTTTCGGTTACGGGCTTGGCGCGGTCGCGCTCCAGCCTAGAGCGGCCGCGCTGATCTTAAGTAAATCATGGCTTGGTCTCGGGATGCCAGCGCGGTCGCGCTCAAGGCAAGAGCGGCCGCGCTCGTGCTCAGATTTTGAACAGGTTTGGCACCTCTTGGAGTGAAACGGCCATGAACCCTTTAACTTCTTTTAAATAGTTTCCCTCCGAATTTCAATTATAACATACGGTCATTACGAGCCTTTTACCCTCTACAGAGATAGATTAACATACCCAAATCATTTGCATATTGTTGCATTCAATCTTTCAAGTCCAAAGTTCTAAAACCTTTGTTGTTCGTTAGATTAGTTATATTGGAGTGCTCCTTATAACTAATAGTAAGTCGTTTTATCTTACTAGAGTTTTGTCATACAACCGTAAGCACCGGTGCGGGACAAATAACTCTTACGGAGATTGTATTAAATACGAGACTCGACTTGAATCCCTTTGTTTTTTTCAATTTCCGTTACTTTTCTTTGTCGGTTTTTCGTTAAGTCTTAAAGAAGCCATAGCATTTGTCTAACAATCGTAAGAGTTATTTTACGCTTCTTCAAGATTATCAAGAGATGGCAAACGAGAAAGACACCACTTCATCTAGTCGAGGAATGTGACGCCTCCATCACAAGGTGATACTACATTCAACAACGTTGCTCCGCTCCTACAACTCATCACATCGGTCATGGTGAGAAACCCGCGAAATTCACCGGTGTGGATTTCAAGAGATGGCAACGAGAAGATGCTCTTCTACTTGACCACCCTAAGCTTGCACCGCTTCTTAAAGGAAGATCCTCCGGCGGTAGAAAAAGGTGATCCGGACCCTCGAAGGCAAATGGCAAAGGAGGCTTGGGCTCACGGTAATTTTCTATGTAAAAACTATATCTTGAATGGACTTGACGATGCACTATACAATGTGTATAGTACGGTCGAGTTAACTTGAGCGTTGTGGGACACCTTGGAAAGGAAGTACAAGATCGAGGATGCCGTGTCAAAGAAATTTGTCGTCGGTAAGTATCTTGACTTTATGATGGTCGATTCCAAATCGGTAACAATACAAGTAGATGAATTCCAAATCATTCTACATGGGCTTGATGCCGAGGGGATGATCATGAATGATCCATTTAAGGTGGCTTCTATCATTGAAAAGTTGCCTCCTTCGTGGAAGGACTTCAAGAACTATCTCGAAGCATAAACGCAAGGAGATGTCCTTAGAAGACATTGTTGTTCGTCTTCAAATAGAAGAGAACAATAGAATGAATGAGGCCAAAGTTGCTAAAGGCAAGATGGAGGCAAAGGTCAATCTCGCCGAGGCTAGCACGAGTGGCACAAGAGAAAGCATTTCGAAAATAGGGAATGCTAAGAAAGGGAAGAAGAAGACCTCTAAAAGGTTCAAGGGTCGTGCTATAATTGTGGCAAACCGGGCCACTTGTCGAGGATTGTCGTCTCCCAGAAGAAAGAGGCGAACAATGTTGACCACATGGACCTAGATTTTGCGGCGGTTGTGTTTGAAGCCAACGTTGCAAATTTGGAGGAGAACCCTAAAGCATGGTGGATAGATACCGGTGCTACCCGCCATATTTGTGGTAACAAGGAAAGTTTCTCCTCCTATACTCCCATCTCCGGAAGAAAGCTTTACATGGGAAATTCTGCGACCTCCGATGTTCAAGGCATTGGAAACGTGATTTTGAAGATGACTTAGGAAAGAAGTAACCTTGTTGGATGTGCTGCATGTTCCAGACATCCGTAAAAATTTAGTGTCCGGCGCTTTGCTTAGTAAGGCCGGTTTTAGACTAGTATTCGAATCCGACAAATTTGTACTAACCAAGAATGGGTTGTTTCTTGGAAAAGGTTACCTCGAGGAGGGCCTTTTTAAAATGAATGTAATGACTGTAATCCGCCAAGATGCGATGAATAAAAGTTGTGTTCCTTATGTTTACTTGTCGGAAAGTTATAATTTATGGCATGATAGATTAGGACATGTAAACCTCGACACCATTAAGAAATTAGCGAGACAAGATTTAATACAAATGACTAAATCCGACTCGACTAATAGGTGCGAAGTTTGTGTTGAGGCAAAACTGACTAAGTCACCATTTAATGCCATACAAAGAGACACGACTCCTCTCGAGTTAATTCACACCGACATATGTGATTTAAAACTAGTGCAAACTCGAGGAGGTAAAAAGTACTTCATTACATTTATAGATGATTGCACTAAGTATTGTTATGTCTATCTCTTAAGAAGTAAGGATGAAGCCTTAGGGGCTTTTGAAACTTATAAGAAAGAAGTTGAGAATCAACTTAACTTGAAAATTAAGAAAATTAGAAGCGATAGAGGTGGAGAATATGAAGCACCGTTTGAAGGACTATGTTGGGAATCCGGCATAATTCATCAAACAACGGCTCCATATACCCCTCAATCTAATGGAGTTCTTTGAACGCAAAAACCGCACTCTCAAAGAGATGATGAACGCGCTTTTGATCGGTTCGGGCTTACAAACAACTTGTGGGGGGAAGCAATACTCACTTCTAATTATGTTCTTAATAAAATACCCAAGAAAGGTATTGATAAGACGCCCTATGAATTATGGCATAATCGTAGGCCATGTTTTAAATACCTTAAAGTGTGGGGGTGTTTGGCCAAGGTTGAAGTACCTAAGCCTAAACAAGTCAAGATTGGCCCAAAGACCATTGGCTTGTGTTTTTATTGGATATGCCAATAATAGTAGTGCCTATCGGTTTATAGTGCATAAATCAGACATTCCGGATATGCACGTAGGAACTACTATATAATCAAGGAATGCGGTATTCTTTGAAAACATTTTTCCGGTTAAGGACGGGAAAGATGTAGGTTCTAATAAGAGAACACATGAGTCTACATCCGGTCCTTCTCAAATAGAAGATGAAGAACCGAGACGTAGCAAAAGGGCAAGAGTGGAAAAGACTTTTGGTCCTGATTTTCTATCTTACATGTTAGAAAACGAACCATCAAGCGTTAAAGAAGCTTTGTCAGGTCCGGATAGTTCGTTACGGAAGGAAGCTATTAACAGTGAAATAGAATCCATAATGCTCAACAATACTTGGGAATTAGTTGATCTCCCTCCAGGTTGCAAACCATTAGGTTGCAAATGGATCCTTAAACGGAAGTATAAGGCGGACGGATCTATCGAAAAGTACAAAGCTAGGCTAGTTGCCAAAGGCTTTAGACAAAAAGAGGGATATGATTTCTTCGATACATACTCCCCTGTCACAAGGATCACATCTATTCGTGTTCTCATAGCTATTGCGGCGGTGCATAATCTTGAGATACACCAAATGGATGTGAAGGCCCTTTCCTAAATGGAGAACTTGATGAAGAAATTTACATGGAACAACCCGAAGGGTTCGTAGTTCTGGTAAAGAAAGAAAGGTGTGTAAACTTGTAAAATCCTTGTATGGACTAAAACAAGCACCTAAACAATGGCATGAGAAGTTCGATAGAACCATGTTATCGAATGGATTCAAGATCAATGAATGTGACAAATGTGTCTACATTAAAGGAACATCTGAATCATTCGTTATCGTTTGTCTTTATGTAGACGACATGCTCATAATGGGAAGTAATCATGATTTAATCATGAATACCAAAGGCATGTTAAAGAAGAACTTTGACATGAAAGACATGGGATTAGGCGATGTAATATTAGGGATAAAGATCTCTAGAACATCGAAGGATTAGTTCTTTCACAATCCCATTACCTAGAGAATGTTCTTCGGAAATTCACTGTCTTTGATGACCCTCAGGCTAAGACACTGTAGACTTGGCTCTACATTTAGCCAAGAACAAAGGGGAACCAGTTTCTCAACCGGAATATGCAAGAATAATTGGCGATCGATGTACTTAACAAATTGTACTCGTCCAGACATTGCATATTCAAGTGAGCAAACTAAGTAGGTTCACAAGCAATCCTAGTCTTGATCATTGGAAAGCTCTAATGAGAGTACTAAGATATTTAAAGTATACATTAAACCATGGGATACTTTACAATAAATATCCAGCAAGATTAGAAGGATATTGTGATGCCAATTGGATATCGGACACGAAAGACGCTAAATCCACAAGTGGATATGTATTCACTATAGGTGGAGGAGCGGTGTCATGGAAATCCTCCAAACAAACGTGTATAGCCGATCCACGATGGAATCCGAGTTTATCGCGTTGGATAAAGCTGGGGAAGAAGCGAGAATGGCTTAAGAACTTCCCGGAGGATGTTCCTTGTTGGAGCAAACACATTGCCTGCTGTACTAATCCATTGTGATAGTCAATCGGCAATTGGAAGGGCACGAGAATAGTATGTACAATGGTAAGTCTAGACATATTCGTCGTAGACACAATACCATTAGACAGTTGATCAAGAATGGCGTTATCACCATTGATTATGTAAAATCATGTGATAACTTAGCGGATCCATTTACCAAAGGTATAAATAGAGATCAACTCTGTATAAACCTGTGTTAAGGGGAATGGGTTTAAAACCCACAACAAAAGAACTTATAGCGGACACTCAACCTTGAGAAATGGAGATCCCGGCCCTTGGTTCAATGAGACAACCAAGTTATAAGTTCTAGTAGAGTTACTTGGAAACAACAACTCGATTTATTAACCTGGAGATGTTGAATACTCATTCCCAACATCCAAGTACAAGCACATGCAGTGGTAAGGGTAAGTTGAGAAAACTTTTAATGATTTCTATACCTACGGGTGGAGTAGTGCATGACACTCCTTATAGTGAGAATCACCTATATAAGCGAGAGGTAATTAGGCCGCCTTTAAATGAACGCTTATGAATGAGATACGGTCCCGGGGCCAAAATGGACAAAACGTGAGAACAACAATTGTTAGAAATTTGTTATTATGTGAGTATTATTGTCTTGGTATACACCCGATCACTGGTTCAAAGCGACTCGCTACCAAATGACTAGTATATCCGATAATATTTCACTAGGGAAGATTCAAGGCCACAAGCTATCTATCCTGATGTAATAATAGTTCGCCGGAACTTTGGACGAAATTGCATTCATGCATTAATTGTCATTCATGTGGGGGATTGTTGGAAATGGATAACGGAAAGTTAAGTTTAACTTAACGTTGATCTAGTTTCTAACGGAAGTTCGTTATGTGTTAACGGAACTAGTTAAAAATTATATTCTACATTTGTTGTAGATTATTATACTTATTTAATGTCTCTAAAACCATTTAGGGTGAATGAGAATTAATGACAAGTGTTTTTGTAACTTAACGGAAGTTAAATAAAGGGTTAAAGTTAACTTGGGTTGACTTGGGTGATCCAAATGAGTTTTGGGTCACAACCGTTCTCAAAAGGTTTTCGTGACCTTTCGGAGGCTTCGGCGCGGTCGCGCTCCGGCTAGAGCGGCCGCGCTGATCTTAAGTAAATCATGGCTTGGTCTCGGGATGCCGGCGCGGTCGCGGCCAAGGCAAGAGCGGCCGCGCTCGTGCTCAGATTTTGAACAGGTTTGGCACCTCTTGGAGTGAACAGCCATGAACCCTTTAACTTCTTTTAAATAGTTTCCCTCCGAATTTCAATTATAACATACAGTCATTCTGAGCCTTTTACCCTCTAGAGAGATAGATTAACATACCCAAATCATTGCATATTGTTGCATTCAATCTTTCAAGTCCAAAGTTCTAAAACCTTTGTTGTTCGTTAGATTAGTTATATTGGAGTGCTCCTTATAACTAATAGTAAGTCGTTTTATCTTACTAGAGTTTTGTCATACAACCGTAAGCACCAGTGCGGGACAAATAACTCTTACGGAGATTGTATTAAATACAAGACTCGACTTGAATCCCTTTGTTTTTTTCAAATCTCCGTTACTTTTGCTGTC